>CM036547.1:29554280-29644280 GCA_020745685.1 Tautogolabrus adspersus | reverse complement strand
AAATCCACGAGATATTAAAACATGGCGTGTTTTTGGTTTGTCCTTTAGAAGCACTGTTGCACGTGAAGTGAGGATTATTTTTCGACCAATTAACAGACTGCAGCGTGTCAAGCTCCAACCTTTAGGGTCGGATCGATCTGCTTGGCACCCCAACAGAAGGGGATCAAAAAAATAGTAGGACGGACGCTCAGTTATTGTGGTACCGTTCCTAACTTTTGATGGTGGAAACTCCAATAAATGCGTGCTGGACTGAACTGAACCGGACCGATAGGGAAACGGGTAAGAGTGCAATTCTAAAATGATAATGTGTTCATAAAGTAAGAGACATAAAATAATCACGATGTCTATAAGTGAATATAAAGATGTTCATTTAAAAGGAGAGTAAAGTCAGACTGATTAAATGAGTTTTCAGACTGGGTTTAAAAATCTGAATATTCTCTTCTCCTCTGGAGGTCTGCTCAAAGTCTCGGAGCGTCACAGCTGAACGCGGCGTCACCACAGGGTTTTGTTCTGCTCTGTGGAACAACTTCAAGAGAGGAACAATGGTGTCCACCTGTTTTCCATGTTCATGGCGTCACTCTTCAGAAGACGTCGGAGAGGCCATCAGTGTGTTCAACCTTCACTGAAAGATTTTCTGTCCTCACTCACAAACGCCTAAACCTACAGAGGAGAAAATGTGTCATCAGGAAGCTGCAGGTGAGGACACAGACGGGAGTTTTCTCCTCCGACAGCAGAGTGTGAACGTTAGGGAGCTGAAGTCGTGTCTTGTTGCTAACAGGGGGATCTGTCAGTGAGAGTGGACATTGATCATGTGTGAATGTGGGTAAAATCCCTGCAGATAATTTTTCAGGTCATCTTTGAGCTGCGGCTCGAAGCTCCGCTCCAAACCAAACACGACTGCCAGCTCCGGGAGATTTAGCTCGGATTTAACAGAAAGGAGGAATTTCACGCTCTGTTGTTTCACACCGACATTTTCCACCGACTTTCTCTCCCATATAAGGTGTGTGTGTGTGTGTGTGTGTGTGTGTGTGTGTGTGTGTGTGTGTGTATGTGTGTGTGTTTGTGTGTGTGTGTGTGTGTGTGTGCGTGCGTGTGTGTGTGTGTGTGTGTGTGTGTGTGTGTGTGTGTGTGTGTGTGTGTGTGTGTGTGCATGCATGTGTGTGTGTCCACTGACCTGTGCAGCCCTCCATGTCTTTCCACCAGAGAGACTCTGACAGCCTTATATAGAGCTGCAGCAGCAGAGAGGACTGTGTGTCCATATCCAGCCTGTCAGCTCACCTGAGAGGCTGCAACACCTGCAAACGAGCTGTCAATCAAAAACCAAAGCGGAAGACATTGGGACGATTCAATTACAGAGTGGTTCAAATGTTAACTTAGCTGTTTGGATACAGAAGTGACAACATCTGGACAAGACGGTGGAGTTACAGTGAAGAGGAGTGAGGGGTTAGCAAGCGATTTCATTGGCTGGCTAGTAGGTCAATTAGCAGACGACGCTAACAATCCAGGTGTGCTGAACACCTAGACGGTCTGTCAGTCCAATAAAAGCTCACAGAGAGGGGATTGTTAGTCTGATATTTACAGGAACAAATCTCCGAAAGGCTCCAACAGCACAAACACGGCCCAGAGGTTAAGGGTCAGGTCTGGACCTGCAGGTCTATGGGTATGACTCACTGCAGCAGACAGCCTCTAGTGGACACTGGAGGAACTTTTGCATTGTATTTGGCTGCACTGAATTTTCCAATCAAGCAGGTAAAAGTGCATCCTGTGTAGACGATTCTGTTACGTTAACATCCTATTTCTTCCGTTTACGTTGTGGATGAATAGATGCAGCTGTAAAAAACAACAGTGAGATCGACCTTTGACCTCGTGGATCTGTGGCTCAGACTGGACTCTGGTGTGTGTTTAATGGTCTCACTGGCACAATCTCTGTCCATTTTTGGTCTGAATGGACTCTAAGACCGTCCCGCCTCTCGACTCTGTGGTCAGATCTTTTGAGCCAGAAAATAACACGGCCATTTTGAGAAAGTTGAAACAGCTTCTATAACTCTCGGATCGTTTTACAAAAATATAAAGTTTGTCTTCAGGGTCATTCTACCCCGACAGACTTCATTAAACTGTTTTAACTTGATGAGATGTGTACTTTGGGTTAAGCTTTCCAAAGTAAAGAACCGTTTTTGTACAACACTTTAGTCATATTGTTCTTCTATAGACTGTAAATAAACATGGACAAAGCCTCAGTGACAATAACCACTTTAAGCTGCTCAGAGGAGCATGAAGAAAAATCAAGTCAGACGTCCGTGTGTGTCAAAGTACCCGGATCTTCTTCTGCGTTACTGTGCCCAGAGAGCATGCACACATCGAGTCTTGGTCCCGTGGCTCTGATCAAAGCGTAAATTACGGACTCTAATCGCATCGCGTTTAACGCTGACAGCTCTAGTTTAACATGAACCAAAGTTACAAACAGTAAAACAGGCCCAGGATGAAAAAGTGCACGAGGGATGTTGAATGAAAAGTCTGCTGCAGATTTAACTGCAGTCTGATTAATAATCGTCAAGGTTTTAATTACAGTGTGTGGCCAACCGGCTGGCAGCAGCAGGCACAAAGTAAACCTGAAATCAGTGACAGTTCATGTTTTGTGAACATGAACTGTCACAAAAGTTCATGTTCACAAAAAAAAAATCAGTCACGTGGGTCAGATGGGCAGGTATCAGCTCGTCCCCGGCAGACGAGGAGCGTTCTCCTCTCAGTGAGTCAGCAGTTTCATTTGTTCTCCTTCATGCAGCCTGCACAGAACCAGAAGAGTCGGAGGCATTAAGGATATTACAGGTAATCTTCAGGAAATCCTTTTTCCGTTGATTATCCAGGTTTTAGGAGGCGAGGGGGGCAGCCATCAGGAGAACTTCACCCCCATGTAAAGATCTCACAAAGGGCCCCTCCACCACAGCCAGCCCTGTGACATCATCACTATAACCACACCCCCATCTCACTAATGGCCAAATGAAAAGGTTAAAATGACACGATCTCTTTTATTTTAATCATCAATCAGACTCATAAATGTCCGTTTTCAGAGGAGCTGTATATTTTCCAGTTTCTACGATTACGGAGACGCTGCTGTTTGCGTTTTCAGGCACACAAACACCGTCGTTGTGTAAACGAACAGCAAAATGGCGACAAAGGGTTACTGTTCTCGACTGAAATCATTATCGTGTAAACGGAGCCTGAGAAAGTGTGATCAATTTTTGAAGAAAAAAAGAAGCTATATCTGTTCAAGTTAATGTGAATAACATTGAAGACGTGCAGTTGTTTGCACTGTCGCCTCACAGCGAGGAGGTTCCTGGTTTGAATCCCTGTCTGACAGGAGCCTCTCTGTGTGGAGTTTGCATGTTCTCCCCGTGCATGCGTGGGTTCTCTCCGGGTACTCCGGCTTCCTCCCACAGTCCAAAGACATGCTCGTTAGGTTCACTGGTGACTCTAAATTGTCCGTAGGTGTGAATGTGAGTGTGGCTGGTAGTCTGTCTCTATATGTCAGCCCTGTGATTGGCTGGAGAACAGTCCATGGTGTAACCCCGCCTCTCGTCAAATGACAGCTGAGATCGGCTCCAGACCCCCCGGGAACGGGAAAAGTGGTGTAGATAACAAGCGATATTGTTGTTCGCTCACGATAAAGTGACTTAAAGTAACTTTCATTGGGCCAGGGATCCGCGTTTGTTTGTCGAGTGAACAAGTCCAAAGCTGATGCATCATGGGAAAACACCTGCGGATGACTGACACACAAACACACCGCCCATTTAGCAAACACTGTGCAGAGGACACACACACACGCACACGCACACGCACACACACACACACTGAACCAACTCAATAACTTTACATCAACATGCAGATTATGTTCACACACAGTATAAACATTCATGTACGTACGTACACACACACACACACACACACACACACACACACACACACACACACACACACATCACTGTAACAACATGCTTAATCTCCCTTTGAATGTCTTTACATGGACTGTGTGTGTGTGTGTTTGTGTGTGTGTGTGTGTGTGTGTGTGTGTGTGTGTGTGTGTGTGTGTGTGTGTCCTGATAAAGTGAACGTTGTAAATCGTTTAATTGGCTGTGAGTTGTTAAAACACTTTGCGACTCAACAAGAAACCAGAGAAGTTTGTCTGATTGTTTTAATTTGAAGGACTGAGGGGTATGCTGTAGCTGTAGTTCATCTTTAACGGCCTCTCTCGTCTTATTCCTGTTATTTGTATTTAAATGATTCTCGTAGATGTTTTTGTTTGTCTGTTGATGTTTGTTTTTAAAGGTGCTGTATACATGAAGTTATTATCCTCATAAAGTGATTCCTGTGGTCCATCAGTCTGTTTTGTAGTTTTTGAACTGAACAATATCGACCTCTAGTGGTGAACAGCTGAACTGCAGACCTGCCGGTGTTTAAAGAGCAAAGACAGAATTTTGTGTCTGATTATAATGAAGTCAAACTTGTCCATCAGTGTCAGCTTTATTTTTACTTTTCTTCAGGAAACAGCTGATCTGTCTTCTTTATGTGTCTATTTGTTGTTTACTGAGGGAGTCACCAGACTTCACCTTTGGCTTCATTATTAAGATTTTTTATTTAAATACTGCAAATAAAATACTCTAAATAAACAGTTATTTAGGCAAAAGGTCTAAAAGGTGTTTTTAAATGAATAAAAATAAACGTGCCTTATCACTGCAAAGCATTGTGGGGCTTCCAGAATTAGGCCCAGAAATAAAAGAGAGAGAAGCAGCCAAACACTGTCCTCACTCTGAAGAAATGTTCTCACACACACACACACACACACACACACACACACACACACACACACACACACACACACACACACTCAGTCAGAGAAGTGTTTTCATCTGTATTCATGGTCAGAGGTGTTTCTTTCGTTCTCAGCTGGCTCTGGTTCCCATAATAGAACCACCACCAGGGAGCAGCAGAGCTAAAGTGTGTGTAAATGCGTGTGATTTGAGTGTTTGGTGTGAGTGAGAGAGAGAGAGAGTGTGTATGTGTATGTGTGTGTGTGGTTGTGTGAAAGAAAGTGAGAGCCAAAAGAAAGCAAAAGAAAGTATGCATGCATGATTGTGCAGACAAATGTGTGTATTTGTGTGTGTGCCAACCTTGTTTGCAGGCCTGTCACAGTGTGTGTGTGTATTTGTGTATCTTTGTGTCTCTGTGTGTGTGTGTGTGTGTGTGTGTGTGTGTGTGTGTGTGTGTGTGTGTTCATTCTGACAAAGGCTCCATCCAGCCATACTGCAGAGGGCTGCTTGTTCCCAGAGACCCTCAGAGCTCCAGGACGCCCAGTCTCTCAGCTGCTCGCAGCCCAGACACAGCAGCCCAAACCTGGACACAGACCCTCACCTGCTCCCCTCCTCCTGGAGCTCCAACACCTGTTTGGATTACTAATGGATGGGAAGAAGAAAGTTGTATTTTAGAGACGGAAACTTTGGCAGCGTGGGAGTATAAAGAGAGGAGCCTGGAGGAGGAGAAGAGAGGGTGAAGACAGAGGACACTTTCACCTTTAATTCGGACTCCAAACGATCGGACGCCATCAAAAAAATCATTCTTTGTCGTTTAGAAGAATTGGTGCAAACTTTGGCGTAATTAAACAGAGTTTTCTCTCGTTTGAAGAGGAAACGTTGGTCTACTTGTGACTTCACAGGAGCTCTGGACTAGTCCAGGGTTTTACTTTTTGAGACTTTAAGCATGTCAGGCAGATCAGATTTTTCCTGAATATAGGCATTCTTGGAAATATTTGCTGGAATTTTATTAGCGTGTTCTTAAGAGGATTACTTTTTACATTTAATCCTGCGTTATGGCTCTGTTTGTCGCTCTGTGGGTGTGTCTGTGCATGCCGATATTTTTCACGGATGGCAAAAGTGTAGGGCAACACGACAGTCAGCCTAACAGCCTTGATAAACCGTCCTCCCACACCAAACTGGAACCCCTTTGGATCGCCAAGCAGCTCAGGACCCGGGATGACACCCCCAACCAGAGCGACCCCCTCCCTGAGATGTTGGATCTAGACCTGGATCAGCAGCACCGCCGCCAGGTCCGAGGGGCTGACGAGGAGGAGCAGCAGTCCACTTTCAGCCAGTCCTTTGAGAACGACTCTGTGACGGCGCCGCAGGACACCGAGTTTGACAATGGGACTAAAGTAGGAGCAGGAGAAAACAGCAACGATAACATCAATCTTCATGGAAACTCCTCGAGCTCAGACAAAGAGGCGCCAGGACTCTTCAACCCGTTCTACCCACTGGTGGAGAGCTCATACTCAGCCTACGCGGTGCTCTTCCTGGCCGGCCTGGTGCTGGCGGTGGGCGTGGTGGGAAACATGGCGGTCATGTGTGTCGTCTGGAACAACTACTACATGAGGTCTGCTTGGAACTACCTGCTGGCAAGCATGGCATTCTGGGACTTCCTGGTCCTGGTGCTCTGCCTTCCTGTGGTGGTGCTCAACCAGCTCTCACATAGGAGGATCCTGGGTGACATCACCTGCCGAATGGTGCCTTATATGGAGGTGGGTGGAGCTTATGTAGTGAGGTGACTTGAATCTGATCAGTGATAAGACTAGAGTGAGTGATATGATGATGTGGTACTCGAGGAAAGCTTATACACCTATGGAGTTCAATCAGGTCCCTCCTACAGAATCGAAACCTCGGGATCAGCTCCTCATCGCTGTTTATGTCTCGTGGATTTCTTTGGTCCCTTATAACTCTCTCCCGTCGAAATGCCCACTTTTCCAGTAGTGGTATTTTCCAGTTTGATTGTGAGGAAGTTTAAGTGAAGCGCTTAAAGAACAATAAGAGTTTGGACTGCTTTAACAAATCAACAGAAATTAAGTTTAGAAGTTCGTCGTTGACTTTGTAAACAAATCCACCGCTTGCATTCATTGGAGAGAGAGAGCTGTTGACTGTTGGAGATAAATGGTCTGTTAAGATTTACTCTCCTCTTGTTTTGTTCAAAGTTTAGAGTTTGTAGATTTGATCATCACGGGGTTATTATTGTTATCCAAGATCCATTAGAGGAAATGACTTGAACCCTTTTGTAGTCTTTGAGGTGTTTTTAATGTTTTCAGAAGTAACCAATGGGTTTGGAGATCAGAGACATGGACAGAAATAAGACAAAGAATAAAATGTGGATTGTCGGGTCTATGAGCTTTGGTCCGATTAATCATGATTACTGCTCACTGTCTCTCGGACGGAGACTCGAGCGACTGAAGCACTTTCATGGATATCCAGTTCGATGAGAAGTTGAAAGAAGATTAACATGTAAATTATAGACGGATAGATTTGACTGTTTTTGTCATTGTGGCCATTTTAAAAACTTTATTTTTGCTATGGTATGAAACTTGACGTCATGGCGGTTTCATGTTGACCAAGCAAAACCCAGGTTTCTGTTTGAACATGACTAACTAACTAAAATCTTTAGAAAACAAACGTTAATCCCAAGTGCTTCAGATGGTTTTGGAGGACTTGGATCCTGATGCAGGGCCGACAATAAGGGGGGAAAAGGGTAAACCTTTCTGGGCGTGTCACTCACTTAGACCGTAACACCGGGAAGGTTGCGGCCGTAACCAGGGGATAACAATGAAACTCCAAATAAATGAAAGTTATTAGTTCTTTTAGAAAGAGGCGTCTTCCCTCTAATCACAGTAATGACGTGGACAAATAGATGATCAGTGGTGGTCTTGACCGGTCTTGAGACCAAGACCAATTTCGAGTACTACAACACTACAAAGCGCTTCATTCATAATTGAACTCTTCAGACACGCCAACAGGATCGTTCAGAATCTTATATTGAAAAATTAAATATGTTTTCAACACATCCCAAAAGTCCCACACAGTCAGTGGAGGTTCACAAAGCAAAATAGTAGAATTTAAATACTTTGCGCTCAAATATTGAGATCTGGACCCGGATTGATCGACAACACTACTAAATCCCTGAGTTTACTTGCTTTTAGCTACGCGAATGAATGACATCAGTCATGTTTATACTGCGGTGGTTTGGCGTGTTGGTTGTGCACGTTCTCAGAAATTAACGCTACGCATCCACGAGATGCAATATGCATATAACCACTAGGGGGCAGTGTAGAGTTGTATGGTGATGAGACAGATGTGACAACATCAGAGACACCAGAGACCTGCTTCAACAATGGAGGAAAGTTTGGAAGATCAAATCCAAAACAACCGCCATGATCTGAGAATGAACATTAGATAAACCTCCTCGAGTGTCGCTATGTTTGTTTACATTACAACACGCAAATCTGTATCGCCACTTCTGTGTTTCACACGGTCTGATTTATGTGTTGCTCCCCCACCCATTATACATCAGCAAGTTTGGAACAGTAAAGCTCAAAACTAGCAAACATACCTGCAGAAGGAGGAGAAAAGTTTTTCTCCTCCATCTGCAGATGCTAATGCTAACATGGGTAAAACCCAAACTAGTCTCACGTGTAAACAAACAAAAGAAGACAACCATTTCCAAAAACGTTCGTAATTTGACGGCTTTGAGAACCAGAACGCTGGACAGAAAAAAATATTCACTTACTGATGGTCTCTCCTCCTTGTCTCTACAGGCCGTGTCTCTGGGCATAACCTCCTTCACTCTGTGCGCTCTGGGTATCGATCGTTTCCATGCTGCCACATCCTCGTCCCAGCCAAAGGCTCGGCGGGTGGAGCGCTGCCGCTCAGTGCTGCTGAAGCTGATTCTCGTCTGGCTCGCCGCTCTGCTGCTGTCCAGCCCTGAGATCTTCCTGTGGCAGCTGAGCCAGGCCGTGTCCCCGTCCACCGGACGACTGGTCGACTCCTGCACCATCACCCCGTCCTCCCCCCTTTCCCTCTATCTGCCCGACTCCCTACACTCTCTGCTGCTCAGGTACCACCAGGTGAGAACATGATGTACAGGTAAACGGGAAGGTTTGAACTCACAAAAGGAGTTGTGGGTATAAGTTTCAGGCCATGCTCTTCATTGGCTCACCAGTCTTTTGGGATTCAATCTTAAATTGTTTTGGTTTCCACCGTCACACTACGAGTTTCTGTCCTGACGTTTTAAAACCAACATACGACTAATCGATCATTTAACAAAACCAAATGGTCACAGTTTGGTTAGATGAAGGAAGAACTCATAGTTAGAGAGTCAATAATTATCTGTAGACTTCCTACATTGATATCAGAATACTGACCCCGATCTGAGCAGATGTTGGACATATTTGAGTCCATTAAATTTGAATATAACATAGAACCAGGACTCTGAGCTGAAGATTTTGAACATTGGTTCAGCAGTTAGTTTCAATCCTGACATTCAGACTGTCAATCAATCAACATTACAATCAGACTGAGCTCTCAGAAAAGGCCGGTCCCTGATGCCTGCGAAAGCTTTACATCAGATTTTGCTGCTCAAAATTGATAAGTCTTGTAGGAAGTGATTTAAACCAGTGTGAATACAAACCTCTGATCTTTGTTTCAGGGCCGTATGTGGTGGTGGTTCGGCTGCTACTTCTGCCTACCAATCCTCTTCACCGTCCTTTGCCAAATGGCCACCCGCAACGTCAACAGCGACTCCAGCTCCGCCCAAAAGCAACGTACCCACGATGACCGCTCCTCCAATCAGAAGCGTCAGCAGCACCAGGCGGTGGAGCGGCAGCTGAACTGCACGCTGTTGGCGTTGGCTGTGGTTTACGGCGTCTGCGCTCTGCCCGAACACGTCTGCAACATCACGCTGGCCTACACGCACATCACCGTCTCAGAGGACACGGCCGCCATGCTGGCTCTGCTGCATCACTTCCTGTTGTTCTTCAAGTCATCAGTGACGCCAGTACTGCTGCTCTGTCTGTGTAAGGTAGGTCTGAGAGTCCGGGTCTTTGGACCAGAGTCAAAAAATCCAGGAAAGATCCTAGACTCATTGTAACGTAAACCATACACACATTACAGTTTGGCCAAGTTCTGCGGATCCACTTAGCTGACAGCTGAACAATACTGACGTCAGCAAGCCATAAAATAAGTAATAAGAAAAACCACCTACTACAGACTACTATCGAACTACATTGGACAGTAGTCTGTAGTGACCTCCAGTCGGTGGTTATTCTGCAGTACACCAGGCACGGCTAAGCTGGTATCCGGTGTGGGAATAAGGGTGTAAACAACAGCCCGGCTGACGTCAGACGCCGCTACAGTGTAGCGTCCACTTACAGTCTGAAAAACGCTGACAAGAGATTCATTTAGATTTTGATGATTTAGAGAATCAACAAAGAGAACTGCTGGTATCTTTGTGTGGTTTGGTCTGATTGTGATTATTTCCTCTGTTATGACGGACGTCGCTGTCCGTCATTTCTTCTTCTTCATCTGTTGGTTTATATGGCGTTTGGAATCCAGAAGCATGGCATTATCACCATCTGCTGGAGGTTGATACGCCATAATCGGAAAGCAGGACACGAGTATTTATCATATATGCAGGGACATGAAGAACCAGGTTTCTCTGTGTGCATGTAAACACCAGGGATAACCACGATGAGGCTCATAAACGGGATACTCAAGTCCATGACAACGCTATGACTGTATAGACATGGTCCAGAACCGTAGGTGGATGAACTAAGAAACATTTACTACACGCATCTCGACCTAAACCACAAGCCGGTTGTGTTCTTGAAGTTCTAACTCAGGCTGAGCAGTGAAGTTGTTCTGTCACACCGTCACAAACAGAAACACTGATGTGTGTGTTGCTGTGTTTCAGGCACTCGGTCAGGCCTTCATGGACTGCTGCTGCTGCTGCTGTCAGGAGTGTAAGCCAACCATGGCTCAAGGCTCGCCGAGCTCCGCCCAGGTCAAACTGAAGGCAGCCAATGAGACGTCCATCTTCTTCGACAAGGCTAAAGAAACGTCCGCCATCTTGTCAATCTCCAGCTAGAGCCATAGATCCCTCTTTCAACATCAGTCCCAGCAATTAAACTCTTCTTTCAGCGTCCAAGTTTTTCTCCTCCATCCTTAGATTTAGTTTCTTCTCTTGTCCTTCCGATGTTTTCTCCCACATCTGGGTTTTCTCTTCATCCATTTCTCTCTTCCAGGACACATCAATGGTCATCTTTCTTCATCTTCCCGTCTGTCCTCTCCTCCTCCCCCAGAGTACCTTTTGTATGATATCCCTCTATGGACACAGTGTTTTTCCCTTACTGCTTCCTGTCTGTGCAGGAAGTGATGTTTTAATCTTTAGTGAGATTAGGTTGAAGTTGCTGTACTTGCACAACCGGCTGTTGTAAAAGCAGGAGCCTGGTTCAGGACTCTCCAAATGGACTCTTCCCTCCAACTTCATGCTGTAAGGATGTTTGATGTGTAACTACAGTGGGGGGAAAACATGGCTGGTCTTCTTTCGTCGGTCTGAAGTTTCGTATGTTTAAAGGGAAAGTCACAGAAACCTTGGTCCCAAAATATAACTACTTTAAAGCTACTCTAAAAGTCTAAGATGAGCTTTTTTGGTTAAGTGTACAACTTGCTGTCAAATGTCAATTTGCAGACGAGTAACATTACCGAACATTACGCAAAACTGCCTGAGAAGAGAGTACGGTTCACAAGAAATGTTTCCCCATTTAAATCTTTTCTTCTTCTTTTTTTCAGGGTCTGAATGACCAATGGATAGCTAACATTTTCAAATGTCTCCAGTAGATTTCTTCAGCCTGCAGCAGTGAATTTAGAATAAGGGTTGACAACCCTTGTTCCCACTGCCTGCCTGAGCGCTGTGTTCCGTCCACACCACGCACTCCTGAGCTGATCAAGGATTTTCTAGTCAGTTTCAGCTGCACACGCCATGGTCTGTCTCAGGCGCATCCCACTCTGCACGAATACACGGCAAGTGTATTTTGAAGGATGCATTTCCAGTATGCATCAAGCAGAACAGATATCAACCCAGACAGGAAGCATGCGTACAGCATCCGGTCAAGGCAAAGGAAACCTGTTGTTCGTCTCTCTTCATTTACGTGATCTTGTAGCAAAGGTATGCTTCCAGTAGGGTATACACCATCGTAGCCAGCAAAACCATGACGCAGACGGAACGCGGTGAACATGAATGCAGTTGTCAGACACTTAGAACAACTTTCTGAGCATGTCAGAGACCCAGACAAGTACTTTTAGTGAACGTACTTCAAATATGGACATTTGTCCCCAAGGATTACATTGCAGCCATAACAGTCTGTTTCTTTGCTGCAGGCTGAAGCAATTCCAAAACATTTGAACACCCATTAGTCATTCAGACCCTTAAATATGTTAAATTAGGGCCAGGTGTAAAAATACTGGAATTACCCCAGTTCAGCTAGTTCAAAGAACCAATGAATGAATCTACGGAAGCGTAATGTATTCACGTAAAAAAATAAAGATCGGCTGTTTTTCTGAATTAAGGAGATACTGGTTCCTCAATATCCCAACAGAAGCTTTCATTTAGACCACTTGAGGAAGAATGTGCGACATGTTACACATAAACATATCAGAAATCCAGTCTCTCCTGTAAATGTCTCTCTGAGTCATGACTGTCTACAATGAGTGAGAAGCTCGAGTCCCGCTGGCTGTGTTGTTGTCAGAGCCGTGTTTACATGGACGGGACGGCCGGCTCCTCCCCTTGTGTATAAAAGCTGTTTTAGTCAAGAACTAGAGAGAAGAAGAAGAACATACTCACTGGCTATTTGTAAGTCATGTAAGTGCGATTAGGGCATTCTGTGTCAATTTACATGCAATGTGAAGCTACGAGCTAACTAAAGAGCGCTAACATTAGCATGCTAACACAACAATGCAGGACACAGGTGATTGCAGCTCGAGCAAAGGACACTTTTCTCCGTCGTTTGTGCTAAACTCCTTCTTGCGAACGCAAGTGGAAGGGGGTTTGAAGTCGCTGGAGGAGTATGGAGGAGGTGTGGCCAAACAGCAGTTTGTTTTGATTTCATGCTGGAGTTCAAAAGCGACATCTACTGGATTAAAAAGTCGCACATTCTTCCTCTAATGAAGCAAATGTTCATAGTCTGATTAGTTTGGATTGGAACAATGGCGAGATACTCGTGTCTTTAAGTAACACAGATATTGTTATAAGTTTGTTGACTTTGCGTAGGCAACGTAGATCTTTGCAGTTCAGACGCGTAGCCTTGAAACGCGTAATTCTAAGATAATTATGTCTTGTTAATTCAGAAAATATGGAGCCGAGTTTTATTTTCTCATGTGAATGCAATACGTGTCTGAATCAGAGCCTTTTTGATTGAAAAATAAACGTTTGTCTTCCTACATTCGCTGCTATCTCAACCACGTTTAAAATGATGCAGGTTTACAATCTGTAGTAAAAGAACTCGCTGTTTCTGTGGGAAAAGTGCAGCTTCAGTCATGTTTGTAAAAGGGAGTAAGGAGGGGAACGAGGAAGGTATGAAGAGTATGGACCGTCTCAGTGTGGTGATGGTCTCTTTGTACAGGAAATTAAACTGAGTAGTGAATTCATGTTTATTAATATGTTTAAACCGTCAAACAACTAGAGCAACATGAAGAAGGATGAGATATGAATGTAGATTATTTTAATGCTAACTAATTATTGTATGAAGGGAAACAACATAGCAATGATTTTTTTGTGATGTCACATGTTTGTCTTTGTAATCTCCAGCGTCACATTCATGGAGTTATAATGTGTCAGAGCTGACTGTGCCTTAGTATCTCCTCATTTCCCGACCGCTCATCTCTCAGAGTCTACATCAACAAAGACTGGAAATATAGCAAGTAATGTATCCGTCATTCAGAAGTCCCAATCGACGAAGAGGTCCTCCAACCAACTCACCCCAAGAAACGATGTTATTCAGGTTATTCAAGAAGCCCAATAGTGAGTATACTTGGTCGTGTTGGGTCGTGTAGCAGATAGGCTGATGGTGAGGGTCTTTGGAGTGCACTACGTCAAAGAGGGTCCTAAAAGGGAGGGATGGATGAGTATCTGTGAGTAAAAGAAAGAGACTTTGCAGCATGTTTTGGAAATGGATCGAGCCCCAAACGTTGTCGTAGAGATGGTTCTATTAGAGCACTAACATTTTATTTCTCACTCTATTGGGATATCTGAATCATGGGGTTTTGTTTTGGGGATATGTTGCGCAAAATGGGCTTTCAGGTTTGTAAAATGTAAAGTTCATGCTTTGTCAGATCTGTTAGCAAAGGCATGCAAACAAACCTCTGAAATACTTGATTTCTCAGTGGAGATAAGATCGACCCTTTCTGGTGAAATGTCCAACGTAAAACACATTTTTTCTAAAGCTGAAAACATTTAACGTTGCACAACTTGCATGATTCATATCTCAAGCTACGTTTTTGGTCAAAAAAAACCTTGAGATTATTTTATATGGCAAGTGAATAAGGCCTTGTTTAGACAACAACAATTTCAGTCGAAATCTGTAACTTTCTGTCACGTTTAGGCTTTTCTTTAACACGACAGCAGCATTCTTTGTGCCTGAAAACGCAACCTTTTGAGAACGGGTTCCAGAGTGAAAACTTTTGAAAACTGCACCGTCTCCATTGTTGTCTAAACTGGCAATATGCAGTTTGTCTGAAAAACGGAGACATTCGCACATGCACATTAGGCTTGCAGTCAATAATCATCAGCGAGTAGGTGGACAAAAACAACAGCAATGGTGGCATGGACAGTCAAACGTATTCAGGATTAGTAAGGCCCAACTGCCTGGACTGCTGAGTTCTGTTTGGCAACTGGAATCCCTTCCAGTCGACATTTTCCTGAAAATGACTAGCTATGTAGTTGAAGGTCACTTGGAGTAGCAACCCCAACTCATTGTCCGCCACACAGGCTTTCTAGACGGAGGGATATGTGTGCATGCAGGTGTTGTTTCATTACAAAGTCACACTGCCAACTACTGGCCTTGCATGTATGCTACAGTGGTTAAGCAAGCGGCAACCTCCGGTTTTGAAAGATGAAGCAGAAAATCCGACAATTCCTTGAGTGTCCACTAGAGGCTGGCTGCAGAAGCACAGGAAGTCACATACACACCCATTCTAAAAAGCCTGTTTTTACAGCAGACATTAACATGTTTACAGCCTGGTTCAAAAAACCAAATAGGTCTGATTAGCTCATGTCTCGATCAGCACACACTGTACGGGGGGTGAATGTTTTGATGACTCATCAGTTTTGATTTGATGAAGGATAAGAGTTATTCACAATAAGGCGTGTAGCTGACCTGATTGACAGGTGGGCGCGGTGTAACGGTTTGTCAGGAGGCTTAAAACCCGCCTCAGCTCCAGCTCTCAGCCTGTCGTTAGGTTGACTGAAAGTTAGACTGAGACAGCATTTCCAGCATGGAGACCGCCATCGATGGGACTCCAGCGGGGCGCTGGAACAGACGGGTGACGTCACTCAGGCTTCAAACATTCATATTTACAGTCTGTGTGATTAAGTCATTTTGTGTATCCGTGTGCACAGCAGTTGTTCTCAAAATGTTTTTGTCTGAACGTGGAACTTCTATGAAAGCGTAAACAAAAAAAATTCTGTTCTCAGCGGATCGTTTTAATGTAAACCTGGCCTAGATAGAACAATAATAGGTCTAGTATATAAATGATGCCACGAAGGTAAACTGCATTTGAGTGAATTGAAACAACACTTATTGTTTGAATTCGTCAAACTGGACTATTTTGTGAGTGACAGTAAACCAGAAAAAGAGAGAAAGTAGAGTTTGGTAATCTCACCAACGCTACAGGTAATTTAGCAACACTTAGCCTCCAGGGTAAAAAAAGGTAACGCTGTAGGTTTCTTGTGAAAGTGACATTTAAACATTTTATGATTAAATATTTCTTGTTACAAACAAACAACATGTTAATATTTCCCTCCGATTCAGAAGCCTCATTGTGACTAATAACTTAACGATTATCTCCTGATTTTAAATTCTTAATGAGATCTGCTGCTGTTTCACAGGTGAAACAAGAACCTGTTTTCATTTACATTTGGTAAATATGTGTTGAGTTATTTTCACAGTAATTGTACAAGAAATAAGGCGTGTAAGAGATTAAGTCCCACTGGTGTCATGTTGAAGTTTGTTGTAAATGTTTGACATGAACTGCCTGGATATTCTTTCTTAACTTTTTAATAAAGGGACGACCACACAAAACAGAATCACTTGACCCGTCTCTTTTTTAAAATTACATCTCGGCCCACACTGACCCAATGCTCTGACTGTGAGGATTGGTCCCAGGTGCTCTCAGTCCTGCGGATTGGACAGCCTCATCTACCAATTACATGTACCTGCAACACAAGAGAAGGCACAACCTGACAGGCCATAAGACCATCACAGGCTGGGATTGGATGGCAGGTGTCACCTGATGGATGTGGTCAGTGCATGATGGGCTACTGGCTGTATCAGATCTGATCAAGGATCAGTAAGGTGTAGTGATTAAAGAGAGGACATGTCAATATACGGGACAAGGTGCGCCCCGCTCTGGACAAAGAACTGTATTCCAAATACGGGACATCCCGGCTAATTCAACACACATCCCGGCTTAAACGTGACATCCCGGCTAATATGGGACACCGCGGTTAATACGGGACATCCTAGCTAATACGACACATCTCGGTTTATACGGGACATCCCGGTTTATACGACACATCTTGGTTAATACGGGACATCCCGGCTAATACGACACATCGCGGTTAATACGGGACATCCCGGCTAATACGACACATCTCGGCTTAGACTGGACATCCCGGCTAATACGGGACATCCCGGCTAATACGACACATCTCGGCTTAGACTGGACATCCCGGCTAATACGGGACATCCCGGCTAATACGACACATCTCGGCTTAGACTGGACATCCCGGCTAATACGGGACATCCCGGCTAATACGACACATCTCGGCTTAGACTGGACATCCCGGCTAATACGGGACATCCCGGCTAATACGACACATCTCGGCTTAGACTGGACATCCTGGCTAATACGGGACATCCCGGCTAATACGACACATCTCGGCTTAGACTGGACATCCCGGCTAATACGGGACATCCCGGCTAATACGACACATCTCGGCTTAGACTGGACATCCCGGCTAATACGGGACATCCCGGCTAATACGACACATCTCGGTTTATACGGAACATCCCAGCTAATACGGGACATCCAGATTATTACGGGACATACCAGCTAATACGACACATCTCGGTTTATGAAAAATGAATCTAATTTTTTACACTTTCTATCCCCACCACGGATAGACTTGTAAAACAATTTGGAAACAAATAAATCTTCTTAGCTTACTTCTTTGGGGACTCAAAAAAAAGATGTACAGACAAGTCCTTACAAAGTTGTGTGCAAACTCTTTTACGCTGTCTAACTTACATTTGTTGGAAAGTAGTCCATTGCAATTTCCAGTGTGCACAAGATTTTGCTTGCAAATGTGTATGGAAAGAGCAAAGTATGCAAAAAAAGTATTTACAGCTAAAAGTAGGAACAAAAAATTATAAACATTCCCACGTAAAGAAAACTACCAGCAGCCTGTTATGTGCACATTGTGGATTTTAACTTAAGTCTTAAGTCTCTGGCAAAGAGCCAATCATAGATTTGTATATTGGGGTGGCACCTGGGGTGGCCAATCAGATTTCAAGAGGGGCCCATGCCATCCCTTGGAATCTGATTGGCCAAGCCCCTGCTTTAAGGTTACCTTTCTATTATCATATGTCAAAACAGGAAGAACTTTTACTGAATGGACAAACGTCAAAAATGTCAGAATTCATCTTTAAATGTACAAAGAGGGACGGGTGATCATCCAAGAAAATAAAGAGAAATCAAGCCTTTGATCAAAATAAATCATGGTCAGAATAATTAGTAAGAAGAGATGTTTGTGAAACTTGTCTATTGGAGCTCTTTGTCTTTAAATCGTTTAAATGGTGTAAAGGAATCCTTCTCCCTGTTCAGAGGAGTGAGGCGGATTTTCCCTCAGCAGAGCTGCTGTGCTGCATATCAATGACCTCACTACTGTCCTGTCGCCATGGGATACCAGCCTAAATTCACACGCACACAAATCCATGTAGACACACACACCGATAGAGTTCTGTTAATTTAGAAACTCAAACACTTTTTGTAATCACTGCGAGTCTCTTTCCTCCCCCGTCTCCGTCAGGTTTCCCCCGGCAACCATGAAGGGGATTTACACGTTTAAAAGCCCAGTGAGGAAATAATTATTTCGGTCCTGTAGACACAATCAGACAGACAGACGGGCGGACAGACGGGCGGACAGACAGACTGACAGACGGGCGGACAGACAGACTGACAGGTTGACAGACAGACAGACAGACAGACAGACAGACAGACAGACAGACAGACAGACAGACAGACAGACAGACAGACAGACAGACAGATTGACAGACAGACTGACAGGTGGACAGACAGACAGACAGACAGACAGACTGACAGGTGGACAGACAGACAGACAGACAGACAGACTGACAGGTGGACTGACAGGTGGACAGACAGACAGACAGACAGACAGACAGACAGACAGACAGACAGACAGACAGACAGACAGACAGACAGACAGACAGATTGACAGACAGACTGACAGGTGGACAGACAGACAGACAGACAGACAGACAGACAGACAGACAGACAGACAGACAGACAGACAGACAGACAGACAGACAGACAGACAGACAGACAGGTGGACAGACAGAAGGGCAGACAGACAATAGACTTAAACTTCCTGTCAGTCTGTCTGTGTGACAGACTGACAGGAAGTTTAAGATAATAAAAAGAGGTATATAAAGAAATAATAATAATATCAAATTACATAACGATCTGAACTCCACCCTCACTAAACTATCAGTCTTCAAACTCAGCCTTCAGTTGTGTTCAATGACTACATAAGGAGCACGCAGCTCTGTGGTTACATGAACTCTCCCAGGGGAACGTCTCATGAGAGGTGTGGGGTAAAAACGATTCACGAATCGCAATTTCTAAGATTCTGAAAAAATCAATTTTTCAAAACATCCTTTCCTACGACCCAAGTAAATATTCACCTACAGCTAGTTTGGACACAGGAAACCCTCTGCAGGCACTTTCTTCTGTACACCCTCTCCACCTTGGTAAGATTATGCAGCAGGGGGTGTGACTGTCCTGGCTCATCAGTCGAGCTGCTAACATAAGCTAGCTGAGTTTGTATGGCTGTATGTGATATAATTAAGTACAAACTGTACTGTATGTGGAGCAGTTAGACATTCAGCTTGTCCTGATTTCATTGAAGGCAAGCTCACTGTGGATTCTACATCCCCACGAGTAAGGCCAACACCAGACAATTCAACCAGACCGCGAAACCACACCTGCTGTTTGTAGTAAGCGTTTCACAGACTCAGATCTCACAGAAACTCGGGTGATCCAACGTGACTTCAGGACAAAGATAAATATGGAGGAAGATCAACCGTGTCAGCTGGTTTTCATGGCGTGCGTTCTGTTATACATCGAAAATCGAGTAAAAGAATATGGGTAAAACCTGGCTGAGAAGACACACTTTGCAGTGAGGTGAGCTGTTAAAGTACAAGGAAGTGGGCTGTTACATGACGACGTCTCCTGTCTCTTCAAAAACTGTCGTATCCGTGCAGCACGGGCCCGTTTCACCCTCTAAGCTGCACGGTAGATGTGGAAGTAGGAAGGGGGTTGTTGTTGGCGTCTCAGAAATAACAAAAATAACCTCATATGAGACAAATGTGGCCCAGTGGATAACATTAATGTTGGCGGATTTGCAAACAAGCTATGTGCATACCTACTGTATCAGACTATGGACATAGGCAAGTGTACTGGGGTACGGAGCGATGCTACTGATGTGAACGCAGACCAGCTGGGGGGGGGGGGAGCAATCGTGCCTAAGGTGAAACAGTTAAACAGTTCATGCTTTACTTGAGTTTCAGGTTCAAATTCATCCACAGATCCAACCACAGAATCACAAACTGTTGTTGGCAACAGAGCTTATTTTCTGCAGTCATCCAAAAGCTGATGGACTTTCAAATTCAAAACTCATTCCTGTGGTGAAAATGGCCTGAAGGGTTTTATGTACTCTGAACTTAGATTTCAGCCCTTAAATGTGTCGGTAATTTGTGTGCAGAGAGGCGGAGAGGAAGCTGACGGAGAAGAGGTGGAGAGTGAGAGAGAGAGAGAGAGAGAGAGAGAGAGAGAGAGAGAGAATGAGAGAGAGAGAGAGAGAGAGAGAGAGAGAGAGAATGAGAGAGAGAGAGAGAGAGAGAGAGAGAGAGAGAGAGAGAGATGTAGATTTGGAGGAACAGAGTGTTTCAGGAGGTTGGTGATGTTGTTCTCATTAGTAGTGATGAGGGTTCGCCCCGATGATACAAACTACTGAACAGACCGCCTCTGTTCGCTAATGAAGCCACACACTCATACACACACACACACACACACACACACACACACACACACACACACACGCACACACACACACACACACACACACACACACACACACACACACACACACAGGCGACTAGACCTCCATTGGTCATGCGAGAGTGTCTCTTGGACGGACTGGATGGGAACCAGCTCCAGGCTGTACTTACGTAACAGGAGGTCACAGGTTCGAGCCCCACATATTTCTCCAAGGTGTGTGTGTGTGCGTATGTGTGTGTACCTATCTAACAGGGGACTTGCCGGCCAACAGGGGACGTTTTCAGGTCCCCTGTTGGACATGTTTTAAATCATCCTAAAATCATGTCAAAACCACTCTGGTAACGTTTTACAATTTTTGCCAAGAGGGGACCTGAAGGTGTGTGATCGTCTATGGCCATTTTCCGCAGAGCCTCTACTGGCCGGAGCAGGAATTTTAACGACCCATTCACACGTCACTTTCTTGTTTCAATGGCCCCAGACCCAGGAGGTGTTTTTAACTGTAGAGAGGCTGTTAACATGCCACGTAAACCCTTTTCACACATACCGAATTTTCCTAAAAAACTCCGGAGATTACACATTCACACACTGATGGTAGAGACTGCTGTGTAAAGAGTCCATCAGTATTAACTTTGGGTTAAGTGTCTTGCCCAAGGACACATAGAAAATGTGGCCGTAGGAGCTAGGGATTGAACCCATGACCTTCCGGTTGAGAGACGACCGACTCTACCAACTGAGCCACAGCCTTCATGTTGTTTTTAGCATCATTTACACTACCAGTCAAAAGTTTGGACACATAACAGTAACAGTAATACTATATATTATTAAAACTATATTATTATAAGCTAAGGGGCGGCTGTGGCTCAGTTGGTAGAGTCGTCGACTCTCAACCAGAAGGTCGAGGGTTCGATCCCCAGCTGAGCAGCATGTCTGATGTGTCCTTGGGCAAGACACTTAACCCTGCATTGATTGTGAAATTACCTGCTGGAAAAGCACTGCAGGCCAAGCTTGAACCGGGGCCGCCCGCTTCGAGGACTATAGCCTCCGTACATGGGCGCGACCTAACCACTAGGCCATCACCCCCCCGTGGTTATTCATGTTTAAGCTTACTTGATTGTGTCACTGAATAGAAAGTGGATATTCTAACAATAAATTCTGCAGCCCAATCACAATTTGTTCTTCTAAAGTATCTCATAGTTTGGAACGGTGGCAGTTTCACAGAATCACACAGGTCACGAATCAGCTGAAGTCGGTCAGGCTGCAGCAACATGAACCCATAGAGATGATGCTGAAGTAACTACATCATGATGAGGATTAGTAAAAAGTCTGAATTCATGATTTGACACGTATGTGTGCAAGACGTCGAGCAGGCAATTTTTAAAATGATTGTTTTGTGAATGTAGTTCTGCAGACCGGTATGCTAACAGTATTTGACAGAAATGTCTCGCTCGGGTTGGAAAAACTTGATTCATGGATAAGACCCTTAAGCCTGATTTGCATCTTGGCGTTGACTCTGTTTGTGATAGTATCTGGAACTTTTCCTTTAAAAAATGTTAAATCATTCAGAAAAACCGTGACGGAAACAAGGAGTCATTTCCTCATTTCTCATCGTTCACGTTGTTACTCAGTCTGTGTGAAAGTTTCACAAAGTCGTGAACCTCTCACCGTGTGAATCCCACCGCCATGAAGCACCACTCATCTTCAAGTGTGTGTGTGTGTGTGTGTGTGTGTGTGTGTGTGTGTGTGTGTGTGTGTGTGTGTGTGTAACCTAGCCCACTCATCACATACTCAGGTGAGTGAATGGAGATTGACAGAGTGTGTAACAGTGAGCGTGAGTGTATAAATGTGTGTGCGTGTGTTTCTCTGAGCTCAATGAACACAAACTAATCTGACCTGAATGTCTCACACACGAGCGAGCACACGCACACACACACACACACCAAACACACACAGTGGGGACGCGGGAGCACAATGTTGGTTTTGTTCTCTGGGAAAAAACTGATGAGGAAAGGAGTGAAGAGGAGGAGGAGGAGGAGGAGGGGGATACTGTAGTCATGGCGACGAGCACGGGGTCCCGATGGAGAGCTAGGTTGACCCTCACTGGTAAAAGACACACACACACACACACACACACACACACACACACACACACACACACACACACACACTGGTGGGACCACCTAGTTGTCCAGACAGGAAACACTGAGGCCTTCTTCTTTGTTGATTGGTATAAAAGTAGATCCACACACACACACAAACACACACACACACACACACACTTGTGTCACTATGAGAGAAACCCGCTTGTTGACGGGGGGAGGAAGAAGGAGGGAGGGGTCTGAGGAGAGCATGGATGGATAGATGGAGGGAGGATGAAGTGTTTCAGAGGTTTTATCAGTGCGATCACGTCACGGCAGAATGACCAAATGACCAGCAGCTTTTTTTCCCATATTTTTTTTTGTCCGCCAGTCTTTGACTCTCTGAGAAAACGCCACTCTTGTTCTTCTCTCTCTCCTCTAGTCTGTCAATTATCCACCTCACTAAAATAAACCCTGAATGATAAGAGAGATGGTCTAACACAGCGGTTCCCAAACTTTTCAGCTCGTGTTTTCCCAAAAAAAGGGCGCCAGAGACCGGGGACCCCCGCTGTCCTTGAAGGTGGCTGAGGCCCACAATCTTACGCACAGCCATGTCCACGCTATAATAGGCCGATCCAAACACTGGTAACACAAAATAATACGACTGCTTAAAAAACATAAAATTATTCTTTATAGTAATTTATTCTAAGAAAGGCGAGAAGCAGAATACAGAAACTCTCCATGTTTAGACTTCATCACTGAGCGGACAAACCAAACTCCATAAACAGATACACAGGTGTGTTCATCTTTATGTGGAGAGAGCAGCAGGCATCAACATTGTTGCTGTCATGTACAAACCTCTGGTGTTGAAAAATGAAGCCGATGCTGAAGGTTAAAATCCTGCAGTTCCTCGAGTGTCCACTAGAGGCTGGCTGCAGAAGCACAGGAAGTCACATACACACCCATTCTAAAAAGCCTGTTTTTACAGCAGACATTAACATGTTTACAGCCTGGTTCAAAAACCAAATAGGTCTGATTAGCTCATGTCTCGATCAGCACACACTGTACGGGGGGTGAATGTTTTGATGACTCATCAGTTTTGATTTGATGAAGGATAAGAGTTATTCACAATAAGGCGTGTAGCTGACCTGATTGACAGGTGGGCGCGGTGTAACGGTTTGTCAGGAGGCTTAAAACCCGCCTCAGCTCCAGCTCTCAGCCTGTCGTTAGGTTGACTGAAAGTTAGGCTGAGACAGCATTTCCAGCATGGAGACCGCCATCGATGGGACTCCAGCGCCCCCTGCAGGAACAGACGGGTGACGTCACTCAGGCTTCAAACATTCATATTTACAGTCTGTGGTGAAAACTCACATTTTAAGGATTTGTACTCATTAATTTCATTTTCGTTCCTCTTAAATTTGATAATTCATATTTTGATTTGAGATTGAACCACTTTTTATAAATGTTTTGACATTAATCGGTTAAAAATACAACTTTTATTGATTTTAAGTAAATATTATAATGTAAATATAATATCATATAACTATAGATTTAAATTAAATGTAATAACCGTCATTCTGCCCGAGCCGGTCAGCACTCAGATGTTCGTCAGAGTTTCTCCTGAGTGTTCGTAACTTCTGTTCTTACCGGAGAACAAATCCAACAGAAGAAAACATCGGAGAATCTTCTTCAAAAGTTCATACGCAGGATTTAAGAACGGTCGGTGAATGAGGCTCAATGTCGTCTGATTTCACATCCAAGTCATGACAAACTCGAGGCTCGGTTCATGGATTGAAGCGAAGAAAAGCCAAACACAAAAGCTCATGTGTCTAAATATACATCGACCGTATCTCAAGGTGCCCGGCTCTCGTCTGAGCGCTGCATTTTTTTTAACGTTTATTTATGATTTTATGTTTTATTAGAGTTTTTTAAGTTTCTGACCTCCAGCTTCAGTCTGACTGTGATGATTATCGAGCGGCTGAACTGCTGAGCTCAGCTGCTGCCAACGAGACAAATTAGTCCGAATCTGACCCCAGAGCTGACCCTGTGCGCGCATGCACGCACGCACACGCACTCAACACAAACTCGGAGAGCTCCAAACTTTGAAAACAGCCGATGTGAAAACACTGAAGATGTAAATGTGTGTGTGCTGCCCCCTGCTGTCTCTTCAGTAACACTGCAAACAGAGGCATTAAAATCAGTGTGTGTGTTTGAGGCTGTCAGACTGGGTGTGTAATTATGATTTATACACTTCTTGTTTAGAGGCGTGTAGCCTCATGACCAGTCAAACTGGGGGAAGCCCCCTCAGATTTTTAAAGTCTGACTGAATTAGATTTTGTTGAAGATATATTATGGATGTAGAAAAGCAGAATAATAATCTAACAGAAAAATGAAAACACAAAATAATTTGAGCCTCAAACTGAACTTTAGAACTAATTCAACATAGCGTAGCTCGCTCTGTTATTGGACCATTTCAGACCAATAAGGTAAACACATGAAGATGACCAGAACCAGGATCAGACTCAGAACAGGGTGTATTTTCACAGACTTGACTATCCAGGTCCTGGTCGGGTTTTTTAAGTTTCCTGTTTTTGTGTTTGTGTGTGTAAACATGAGATCCTGATTTCAGAAACCAGGAGAAGCCCATATCCTGGTTTCTCTACCTGGAGAACTCTGAAAGAAGACGTGATACTGTGGCATGTAGACGCCCCTCGCCGGTTTCTGACAGATGACGACAACGACCTGCACAGCCGCCTCAGCCAAGTGACGAATCAGCAAAACAAACATGGCGACAGCAACAAGAGCGTTTTATTCTGGAGTGACGAAGAAACTGAGTTTTGTCTTTCGGTGATGAAAGAATGAAATATAATTAAAGTTAAGACGAGAGAACGCATCGACAGGCTGACCTGTTCACGTCTGAGGGGAACAGGCTGCAGGACGCCGGTTTCTCAACACGTTTCCAACGGATTCCTGTTGCTTGTGATTGTGGTGGAATTTCTGTAATTACTACATTAAAGGGGTATAAAATCATTATGTTAATTCATTGTTCCTGATGTCAGTCAGACCTGATACAGTTCAGTGTTGTTTAGAGACCAAGGACAGCTGGAGAGTCTCAACAGGTTGTCCTGATATCTTCAAGGATGTTTGGGAGAACTTGTTGTTGTTTGCTCCAAGCTCCTGGACGTCACAGATTAGTCTAGCTGGGTCAATATGACACGACCCTGATAATGGTAATATCTTTTCCAATATATGCAAAGGCTTTGGAAGGATTCCTGAGTTATGTTTGAGCATTACACTGAACCAGAGGTGTGATGCTGATTCATGTCTCCTCGAGTATTCATCTTGTGAATAAACTTTCATCAACGTAAGCCATCTGAGTCCATGAGAGTCTGAGTGTGTGAAGTCAAGTCTTGATGATTTCCTCAACAGTGATGAGGTGGATGTGTAACATACCTGCAACGCCATGTTGGCGTTTAATCGTGCTGAGCCCACAGTAACCCACAGTGGTCTCATGTTTCTCAGATTTCTAAATGTCCGCAGTTTGTGTTGTAATGAATAAACATCACAGATAAGAGGCAGGAATCATAAAGCAGGATACGAGTATTCATCACGTCTACAGGGAGATGAAGAACCAGGTTTCTCTGAGTGCAGGCAAACACCAGACTCAGAACCAGAACCAGGATCAGATTCAGAACCAGGATCAGACTCAGAACCAGGATCAGTTTCAGAACCAGGATCAGACTCAGAACCAGGATCAGAACCAGAACCAGGATCAGACTCAGAACCAGAACCAGGATCAGACTCAGAAGCAGGATCAGACTCAGAACCAGGATCAGACTCAGAACCAGGATCAGACTCAGAACCAGGATCAGACTCAGAACCAGGATCAGACTCAGAACAGGGAAATGTTTGTGTCTTAAAAGTAAAAAATAAATAAAGAGGCATGTCTCTTTGTTTCTTCATAGTTTTTAATTATTATCATACACAAGCATGTTTCTATTTAAACACATTCAATCAACTGAATCAAAGTAAAATGTACAAACAGGTTCAGACTGTCGGGCCGTCTCAGCGTCTTCATCCTGCGTGAACAAACCTGCACGCAACAACATGAAGAAACTACACGAGCAGCAACAGCAGCCACATCGTGTCACCCTGTAAAATACACTCCACTCTGTGGGATCGTAAAATAAGAGTAGAGTGGATTCTTTTCAAGGAGAGCGCTCGACTGAAAGCATCGCTTCAAAAGTGACAAAATCTATTTCAGTAAAAAGCGAGTCGTGACGATTGTTCCGTCAAACCACCCTCTCAAAGCTGAACAACTTATTGATACCATGGATTTACGTGGTTTTGTTCCGTGTGGATTTGGTCACATGTTGGTGCAGACTCTGTAGAAATCTCCGTATTTTAAAGTGCAAATAACCGGCACAAGATTATACAGCCACTTCCTGTAGAGTTGAAGGTTTGTTCATGCAGGATCTCAGGACGTTAGAAGACAACTCGCCGTTAAAAGAAACATGTCAAACTTTACATTACGATGACCATATTCCAGTGTGATCATCATTAAGAAAAGCACTGTAAGCACACTCGGACGTGATCCTCCGTACTCGTGTTTTATTGCACATTTATTGTTTCCTACCTCTCATGTTGTGTGCTTACTTTACCTTTCTGCAGGTGAAAACTCGGATACTCTGGATTAAGATCATTTCATGGTAAAGTTGCACCAAATTTACCGTCTACTTCATCAGGTCCCACACACTTACAATCCCTGCCCTCGGCATGCAAACAGAAGAGACCCGAGCGGATCATAATGGAGCTGCAGAGGAGATTTTAAGATTCACACATTCGACTGGATGAACGACGACTGAAAACACCAACAGCTGCTCTTTCAGAGACACGTGGCAGGCTGGTGAACGTGGCGGGGTAGCTGCTGAATCTCAGACGGAGAGACGACACAGTTCAGGTAAATTCTGTCTCTGAGCTTTCCAGTAAGATCTTAATTATTAAGGCTCGTCCACACCATGAACGACTTACTCCCAATTTCCACGTAGGCCTACTCTGTGCGTGCCGCGGTCCGTCAGGGCCATGCACTACTACGCTACCATTCGCTGCCACTCTAGTCAATGATTGTGTTTCCACAGCGAGCGCCTCGGTCTGTCTCTGGAGCGTGCCAGCAGCGCTACTACGCTCTGCTCCGTTTCAAATACCCTGTGAGTCTATTTTCGACGGAGCTCGCTGCAAACACGCTGCAAGCTGGACAGAATTAAACAACCCTGACAGGAAGTCAGACAAGGAAACGCACAGAGTGTCTGCTGAGGTCACGTACCAGAAATGGAGCCAGTGGGACAGGGCCAGCGCCGTCCGACGGAGCAAAACTGTGGAGCTGATGGAACGCGGCCCGCACGTATCAAGGCGTTCACCATCACGGTGACAGAGAATGCTCTGCAGGCAGCGGCACCAGAACACGCTGGACGCTCCAGAAGTGTCTCGTGTTTTGGAAAATCATTGTTGAGAATCAAAAAAGTAATCCAGAGTTTTTATACTTTCGTTATAATAATTCTTATCTCTTAAAATAAGTGTTTTCAAAGTTTCGTATGAATCAACGTCAACTTGATGATTTTCTGATGATCGACATCAACTTCCAAAAGCTTCAGATACCTCGTCAGTCTGTTTGGATGTTTATTATCCATCCATTCTAGACCACTTCTCCCATTCAGGGTCGCGGGGGAGTGGAACAGATCCCAGCTCTCATTGGGCGAGAGGCGGGGTTTAAGCTGGACTGTTGGATGTTTATTATATAACCCATAATTGAATTACTTTGGGTTTAAACTTGTTTGGACAAAAAAAGCTTTTTTTGCATTTTTGAAACTTCAGATAATCCGCTAAACAAACCTTAAAGCTGCAGCATCATTCGTACGATTTGTTTTTATCTAAAATGGACCTCAAAGTTTCTCTTGAGTCGTAGTTGGACGCCAGCACGATACAGTGGTATCAGGTGAGTGTGTGCTTGCAGATTTAATCTCCCACTTAATCTCAGTTTGACCGCTCTTAAACCAAAATGACCTCGGTACAGAAAAACATACAGACAGTTTATGCTGCTTCCGCTTTCTGCTTGTTCTGCGGTCTGATTGGCTGCTGGCAGGACCAGGGCGTGTCAGAAACCTGACAGAAGCTACTTGCATTTAATTTTCATTGGAGATGAGATCCAACGCTCGTCAGTGTTTGAATGTATGACACTTTAGAGGACTTTGAAATGTGCAGTAACTGTTTCCTGTGATCGAAGCATTCATTTGCATTTCCATCATTGTTTATGTATCGACCCTGCTGACAGACATCGTCTGATATCGACCCTGCTGACAGACATCGTCTGATATCGACCCTGCTGACAGACATCGTCTGATATCGACCCTGCTGACAGACATCGTCTGATATCGACCCTGCTGACAGACATCGTCTGATATCGACCCTGCTGACAGACATCGTCTGATATCGACCCTGCTGACAGACATCGTCTGATATCGACCCTGCTGACAGACATCGTCTGATATCGACCCTGCTGACAGACATCGTCTGATATCGACCCTGCTGACAGACATCGTCTGATATCGACCCTGCTGACAGACATCGTCTGATATCGACCCTGCTGACAGACATCGTCTGATATCGACTCTGCTGACAGACATCGTCTGATATCGACTCTGCTGACAGACATCGTCTGATATCGACTCTGCTGACAGACATCGTCTGATATCGACCCTGCTGACAGACATCGTCTGATATCGACTCTGCTGACAGACATCGTCTGATATCGACTCTGCTGACAGACATCGTCTGATATCGACCCTGCTGACAGACATCGTCTGATATCGACTCTGCTGACAGACATCGTCTGATATCGACTCTGCTGACAGACATCGTCTGATATCGACTCTGCTGACAGACATCGTCTGATATCGACTCTGCTGACAGACATCGTCTGATATCGACTCTGCTGACAGATATCGTCTGATATCGACCCTGCTGACAGACATCGTCTGATATCGACTCTGCTGACAGACATCGTCTGATATCGACTCTGCTGACAGACATCGTCTGATATCGACCCTGCTGACAGACATCGTCTGATATCGACTCTGCTGACAGACATCGTCTGATATCGACTCTGCTGACAGACATCGTCTGATATCGACCCTGCTGACAGACATCGTCTGATATCGACTCTGCTGACAGACATCGTCTGATATCGACTCTGCTGACAGACATCGTCTGATATCGACTCTGCTGACAGACATCGTCTGATATCGACTCTGCTGACAGACATCGTCTGATATCGACTCTGCTGACAGATATCGTCTGATATCGACTCTGCTGACAGACATCGTCTGATATCGACTCTGCTGACAGACATCGTCTGATATCGACTCTGCTGACAGACATCGTCTGATATCGACCCTGCTGACAGACATCGTCTGATATCGACTCTGCTGACAGACATCGTCTGATATCGACCCTGCTGACAGACATCGTCTGATATCGACTCTGCTGACAGACATCGTCTGATATCGACTCTGCTGACAAACATCGTCTGATATCGACTCTGCTGACAGACATCGTCTGATATCGACTCTGCTGACAGACATCGTCTGATATCGACTCTGCTGACAAACATCGTCTGATATCGACTCTGCTGACAGACATCGTCTGATATCGACTCTGCTGACAAACATCGTCTGATATCGACTCTGCTGACAGACATCGTCTGATATCGACTCTGCTGACAGACATCGTCTGATATCGACTCTGCTGACAGACATCGTCTGATATCGACCCTGCTGACAGACATCGTCTGATATCGACTCTGCTGACAAACATCGTCTGATATCGACTCTGCTGACAAACATCGTCTGATATCGACTCTGCTGACAAACATCGTCTGATATCGACTCTGCTGACAGACATCGTCTGATATCGACTCTGCTGACAGACATCGTCTGATATCGACTCTGCTGACAGACATCGTCTGATATCGACTCTGCTGACAAACATCGTCTGATATCGACCCTGCTGACAAACATCGTCTGATATCGACTCTGCTGACAGACATCGTCTGATATCGACTCTGCTGACAGACATCGTCTGATATCGACTCTGCTGACAGACATCGTCTGATATCGACTCTGCTGACAAACATCGTCTGATATCGACTCTGCTGACAGACATCGTCTGATATCGACTCTGCTGACAGACATCGTCCGATATCGACTCTGCTGACAGACATCGTCCGACATCGTGTCGTTATCGGACTACGGATGTATCTCTAATTTCAACCGCAGCACAAAAAATCCTGCAAACCTGCAAAATCTGTGAATTTGTTTGAATCATTTTATTTCAACATTGGCAGCAATAGACATCCATATTTAATTTACCATTTAGTAGTAGTTAAAAACATGATGTGGACGATTTCTACGCTCAGATATCGTGAAGAGGGATGAAGTGTCCCAAAGACAGATCACGCTAAATGATCACTTATTCTAGAACATGTCGGGATTTCTCTTTCAATTAAGGAAACTGAGATGAAAGTCAAAATGTGTTTCGCTGCAAAGTAAGTGGATGCAAACTTTGAAATCATAAACATTTGGTATGAGTCATTTCGTCTGATCACCCCTGGTCCAATCAGCAGACGTCTCAGAGCGGACGACGCCCACTCACCTCCAGAGAAGACTTATGAAGTCAAAAAAACAACAATAAAAAATAACAATATAAAACATTTAAGAAATAAAAAGCTTATTACAGAGATATGAACAGAAACAATAACACTTCTCCTTCTCCAGTTAGAGTACCACTTCCTTAAATCTGGACAGACCAGGTTATGTCACAATAAGAAGATTATTAACATTATTCTCATCATTAATATCTTACAAAACCAAAATCAACAGTGCAATAAAAAGGTTTTTAACCCCTCGCTCGGCGGTAGAGAGAGAGACGACGAGGGGCGGGGCTTGGCGGCGAGGGAAGAAGGTTACATCCAAAAATAAGAAAAGGAAAGAAGGGAGGAAGGAAGGGAAGGAGGAAAGAGGGAACACAGAGGCGGACAAGCATTTCACAAGAAACGAGGGCGGAGGAGGAGCTTCTCAGGATTATATAAATGTGAAATAATCGAGGGATGAGTCGGATGGAAATGTGGAGGTAGAACGGGAAAAACAGAAACCAACAGAGGACGAGAAGGAGGGACAGGAAGCTATGAAGGCAAATTTGTGGTTACTGGCGTAAAATGAGAGGAGAGGAGGATCATGGGAAATATATTAAGGAAGAGATCCACAGAACAGGCTCCAGCTAACAGGCATACAACACTGAAGACGCGTCTCTATGTCAGTCTTCCTGTTTTTACAGAATCTGGTGAGGCTTAAAAGTCAACATGGCCGACAGTTTGACTTCCCAACAAGATGAACCCGAGGCGTCAGAGGCCGCTCTGTGGATCCGTTAGAAGCACTGACGCCACTGTTCTGTTCAGTATCAAACGCTCACACGATTGCTGGTCTTATTTACCGAGTACACACTTCTTCGTTTTCATTTTGCAACAAAATCTTCTGCATTCAAAAACTAATCTCTGTGCATCCGACAACTTAACGTACACGTGGCATGTGAAGGTCTGACAACACTGCAGCACCCAGGAATCTAACTTTCCACAGCTCTCCTCTTGCAAATGAAGCAAGAAGAAGCAGCTAGCATGCCGCTAATCGAGGCTGATGTTCGTGTTCTTCGTGAAGTGTCATGAGATAGCGTGTTGTGGATGTCTTCGCAGTACGGTTGTCAAAATGTTCGATACTTTATGACACCACTTGTTTTTAAGCGATCAGTTCTGTCATTTAATGATCGATTGCATCGAAAAGTACCGAAGCTTAAAAAAGAAAACTACACGCGTGTAGGAGGTGAACGAATCCTGCACGCCGTCTAAATCGCACATTTCAGTACCAAAACATCGCCAATGTTTTTGTGCAATTTGGACTTTGTGCAGGAGTCTGCGTGCAACTTTCTGATTATTAAAAACAGGAAATTAGCCGATACTGGGTGCTTAGGACTTCTACTGTCGTTGTCACGTTATCAAAACAGTTCCCTCACGAGAAATGAGTCCCTATTCAAATGTCCATGTTGTGTAATGTGGGTGAAATGCAAAGTGACGACGAGAGCAGAAAGATAAGGCGCCGGTCACGAGAACCACTAGGGCTTCATAACAAGTGATACGACGTCTGCATGTCCTGCAAATAAAGTTAGCGTCTGTCTCCCAGGAGAAACATATCTGCAGGTAACTTTCAGTATGTGTGCTTTTTGTGTGCTGGTACACTCAAAACTACTGCAAAACGGAGTCAGAGACGCCTCCTCCGTAACACGCCAACACGGCTGCATGTCTGTACGGCTGGGATTCCTTCTCTCAAATCAAAGATAAGAGGAATATGAAGAAACACGTCAGCTGGTCTGTGTTTAAAATGACATTCGTGGAGCGCAATCCCAGAAGATGAGCGATATTTGTGTCTATGTAATAATGTTATAGTCGTGGTTAAAGCGTGGCGGTTCATCAGGAGGTGCTGCTTTGGTTTCTGACATGTTTTACCTGCTTTAGTTTGATACTTCACGAGAATAAAAAAACTAAAGAACAGCCATCAGTGCGTCTCAGGATGGAGGGAGGGGGGAAACTGGGGGTTCAGGAGGTATTAATTAGAGGATGGGGGAGATGATGGTGCGGGGCAAAGTTTTTGGGATGGGAGGTTTTTGATCAAAGAGCGAGTGTGTTTAAGTACAGGTGGGTGTGGCCTGTTCTGCTTGGGGGGGCGTGTCTTTCTCTCAGGAACTCCTCTTAGTCCTGGAGTGTTGGATCAACCACTGAAGAGTGATGTCTGCAGAGAGAGATAGATGTGGCATCAGCAGAGACAGAGGGAAAAGAGAGCGTGTGTGTGTGTGTGTGTGTGTGTGTGCCGTACCGATGTTGTCTTTCTCCTTGCAGGAGATGGAGTAGCAGCAGATCTCTCTGTCCTGGATGGCCGACAGGTTCCTGAATAAGAACACAGTGAGGTTACATTCATAATAATCTATCCTAAGTAGAAATAATCTGAAGAACAAACAGACACAATGACCGGCATTTGATTATTATGGATGACTTTAAAGTTGTTTTATTTCCTCTTTCAAATGTCTGAAGCCCGATGTAGTCTGTACAGTCGTTGAAAAGTCGTGGTTAAATGTCGGCTCACTCTGGTGAGCAGGTAAAATCAGAAAAAAAGCCTTGAAGTCAGGGAATCGGCTCGTGGCTTTCACTGTGCGAGTGTGTGCAGTCGTACAACAAAAATATCAAACATGACAGAAAATCATCGGACCAATCGGGAGCAGCGGATCAGACGCTGATTGGCCGTCGAGCCTCGAGTGTACGTCACAGTGTGCACGTCATACAACGCATGATCAGGCTGAAATTTGGCCTGACTTCAAAATCACTCGCATGACTCAAAAATCCGGTCTACATCGGTCTACTGTCGGTCTTAAATAAGAATAATATTGGTAAAATGAAGGTTATGTTAAAATAAATAATAATAAAGGAATAATTCAGGATCCTTTACTTTCATCTTTAACAACATTTGTGCTTCCGTATTTATCTTTGCTTCTGAAAGATAATAAATGAACAGTTAAAAACTAAACATACGCTGCAGCTCGTGTTTACTGTTCACGTGAAGTTGTGTCTTGTACATTATTAGACGATGCTACGTATTACACGTTGACTTACATCCTCTCTATGAGCTCCTTCTCATCCAGAGCTCCTGGTAGGTCCCTCTTGTTGCCCAGAACCAAAACCTGCAGACACACAGGTGAACACACATCAGCTGATTACATCACAGACTACAACAGCTTCTAAACCAGAGGGGTATGTTTCTAAAAGTTAGAGAGCAGCAGTGACAGCACAAAAAAACTCATGAACAGACGACATCTGTGAAGAAAAACCAACAAACAGGTTAAACAAATACAGATTTGAGTTTCTCTCTGCTGAGGGTTACATATCGCTCCTTTAAAGGTGTCCTCGTTTATGGCCTCCTCTGCACTCATAGTTTAGGATGATCTGTAGTTTTCACTGGCCAACAACTACACCACATGACGGTGCTGCTGACCTGAACCCAAGAGACGCATACATTATTTTAAACAAACTGATGGATAGAAGGAAGGCTGAAAATATAATCCCCGCGATAATAGCTTCAGACTAAAACAAACTGAAATGTTATTGCTGCAACTTGAGCGCTGAAACATAAGCTATTCTTCTTCGGGTGTTTTTATCCGCTGACAGAGAGTTTAAAGGCGCATGAAATGTTCTCTGGGGAAGCAAAGACACAGTATCAGATTTGTGGTTTGATCCTCAGAGACTCACACGTGACCGACTTTACAGGAAAGGGTCAAAGTGTGATGTGGATCGTGTTCAGAAAGAAGACATTAGGAATGGAAAATGTAACTTTCAGGGGGTTAACTCTGTTCACTTTGTTTGTGTGAGTTTTATGTCAGGTGCATTTTCTGTTTTCACTCGCTCTGAGTTGTTGACAGGATTTGTAAAATCTGATTATTCTGTGTTGGGTAGGTTTGCTGCGGTTCAGCTGGTATTATTTGGATCATTGAGCTCAGTCGTATTAGTCGCTCTCTGCTCTGGATCAGTCTGGTTTGGTTCTTACAGGAATTCCCTGCAGCTGCGGTTTGTCCAGGAGGTTGTGGAGTTCGTTCTTGGAGGCCTCAATCTTCTCTGGGTCGGCTGCGTCCACCATGTAGCTGCAGAGGAAAGGAGAGGAAATGAGCTGTGCTTATCATCTTAAATGTTTTATCAGTAAATGATCTTGTTTCCGTTCATGTTGTCTTTGAAATATTCACACAGACTACGACTTCCTCTACACACATCATGCTCTGTCGCATTAACTGGACATCTGGGCTGGAGAAGAAGCTGGCAGAGCCTATCAGGATCATTTTACTACATCCAAACTGAACATGCAAACTACACTTTGGTGCTCTCTGTTCCATAAAAGTGACCTACATGCTCTGCAGTCCTGTCTCACCAGGACAACTGGGGTAATACGACACAGCAAGACTGCGTTAGGCTTCTCTCTTAAGATCAAATGTAAAGATTTCTTCACAGCATGATTCAAACAAACTCCTAAAAACAGGAATCTTTAAATATCCGACTGAATGTCGAGCAGCTCTCTACCTCTCCTCTAAACACAGAGCGAAGACTGGAGGACAAACTCGCGTGACTTTCCTCTCTCTCTCTCGGCTCATTAATTCCTCTGAGGCCTCCTTCATGTTTGGACCCAGCACAGAGATCCTGTGACCCGTTTAGTGGACGGTCACCACAGTTTATGAAAAAAGGACTTACACAATAGCGCTGACCCCTCGACAGTAACGCTCCCACATGCTCCTGAACCGAGGCTGACCGCCGATGTCCCACAACTGCAGACAGAAAGAGGTCATAGTTTAGTTCAGTAAACTCTGGTGTGTAAACTGCTGTCAGTACATGCAATGATGTTTTTGCTTATAGTACTGTCCTTTTTTGTTTTAAACGTCACATCCCTGGGAGCTGAAAAAACCTCAAAAAAGTTATTTGAGGGCTCGTCTCAACCTATTGATTTTTTCTGAGCGGCAGCGTCTTTTTTTCCCAATGAGGAGAGAGCGTTTGCAGCTGAAGTCCGCCGTCTCAAGAAAAAGTGCAGCACCCAGAGTCTTTTTACGAGCGCTCTGCCTCATTTTGTATGGCCGCTCCGTTGAAAATCTTTTAACTTTAAAAAAAGGCACTGTTGACGTAACCGGCGCTCTTCATAACCAGCCAATCATCAAGTAGCTCAGTCTGGACTGGTTCCATGTCTGATCCGAGCCGTGATGGCTAGGCTGTCCTTATTATTGAGCTAATCATCCAGACAAAGTAGGGAACAAACGTAATCCGTTCGATGCTCATAGTGAAGACAAAAAAAGATCTAAAATATAAAACATTCAGTATAAAGCAACGAAGCGTCATACAGCGGCTGTTGTCAGCAGACTGTTGTCATGGAGACAGGGGGGATGTGCAGAGCGCACATCCATCGCTCTTCTGCAAAAAAAAATTGCCAAGTGGACACAAGTCCTCAGTCAGTAAAGCATAAAATGTATATACATAAAAATTGCGTTCCAGAGCTTTGGCGGTGCTCCTAAAAAGGCTCGGTGACCCCTTAGCTTCAACCTCGACCTTGGGACAGTCAGAGGCAACTGATCTGTTGATCTGAATGTCTGTGATGAAAGAAGTGGTTTTAAAAGGTCAGCCAGATAAGAAGGGGCCGGCCCGTTTAAAGATTTATAAGTCAGTAATAAAAATCTTAAAATCAATTCTTAAACGCACAGGGAGCCGGTGAAGTGACGCTAAAATAGGGGGAGATGTGCTCATATTTGAGTTTGCCAGTTAAATGATGAGCTGCGGCGTTTTTTAACAAGCTGAAGACGATGAAGAGAGGCTCAGCTAACACCCACATAATGTGCATTACAAAAGTCAAGACGTGTGGTGATAAAACTGTTTTCTGTAAAACCTTCTCAAAATCAAGGACAGATAAAAAGGACTTAACCTTGGATAAAAGCCAGAGTTGGTAAAAGCTAGATCTCAGGACAGAGTTTATCTGCAGGTCCATTTTAGCTATTCGTCCATTATGACCCACAGAGTTTTTACGGAGGGTTTGAGGAAGGATTTGAGGGGGGAGAGGTACATTCCTGCATCTCCACTGGGCCCAAAGCTTGAGAAAACCAATGCCATCCAAGCTTTAATATCTTTCAATCTACCAGTGGGCCCAAGGGGTTAGTGGATTTAATTTTCAAGGGCAAGTAAAGCTGCGTGTCATCAGCATAGAAATGGAAAGACACTCCATACTTTGTATAGTATTGTAATATTACAAAGAGCAGGTAAAAAGACCTTACTCATTGTTATGTTTACAAAGACCCGGCTTAATCCATCATGAGCACTTTAGCAAAGCAGCAAAAGTTACATATCAATAAAAACCTTTAAAAGTGCACAATTTAAAATGGTTGTAGACTTACAGAACCTTTCACTTGAGGTTGTAATGATTTTAGGAATACGGAGAGTTTGAAGAAAGTCCAAGAAATGGCATCATAATTAAAAGTACCAATGAGGCCACGAGGGACGTCTTTAATGCAGAGGTGTAAAAGTTAACTCAGCGTATGATGAAATAAATCACTTAACATATTTTATAATAAGCAGATCTGGAACAAGAAGGGAATCGAACTACCAACCTTGATGGTGACGTTGCCTTTAGTGATCTTCCTCATGTTGAACCCGACTGTTGGAATCATGTCTTCGCTGAACTGTCCAGACTAAAACACAAAAAAAGTTTACACACACACTTTAATAAACACAACAGCTGATGCTGAGTGATACTTACACACAGTGTTCACACATTTGGCCCATGTGGACTTAGAACAGACGTTGTTGTTGTTATTTCTTTACAGGAAAAAGGATCCAGATTTTTGTCACATATCGGAATTCAGCTAAAAATATCAACATTTGACTTTTGGTCCATATCTCCCAGCCCCTTCTCAGTAATATTATATTAGTCGAGTTCTTTCTCAATGTTTGGTAAACAGTAGAACATATTTTTAGAGTAAAGTCAAATCTATGTCAGTGGGTCAAAATGAATTGCATTATGAACATATGGGGGCGGCGCGTCAACCTCCACCAGAAACCTACAAATCCTTTGTCCGGGGGTCCAGGTCCCATATTTCGCACTAAATTCAAACACATTCAGGGTCATCTGAGATCTTTATTCTTCACAGCAGCGTAAGGCGAGCTTTATCCTCCATGACTGTTCTCATTCTTTAAATGTGTTTGAGCTTCTCCGCTCCGGCTTTTTGGTCCTAAGCGGAGAACCAAACGCTACAGAAACTACTGTCTTACCTTGTTCTCACCTGCTATATCACTACTTAACAAAGCCAGCACAAGATGATGCACTTAAACCATGTCAGTGTACTCTAAACTTTTAAGTGGGTGTCTGTGTAGGGTGACCATATTTTCAAACCTCCAAATCGGGTTGGTAAAGGTTTCCTCCCGAGCAGCTCGTTTAAGTTGGTTGTCAGCAACTTTGTTTCACCGAAGTAGATCGTAACAGTTCTACTTCCTGTCTGTACCCACCATTTGTGTTCGCTCGTATTAATATGGTTTTGTATGTCTGCATTTCCACTGTGGGCGACTGAACATGGACACTTGCAGTGTGTGTAAAACGCAGCATCTTCATCGGCTCGTACTTTTCATAGGAAGCTGAAACTCTCCTGGAGCTCTTTGGAAAACGATGACTTCCTGTTCAGTATGACAGCTCGCCTACCTGTGGTTACGCACCGGGTCCTGTTGGCATGATAAGCTAGGCTAGCTAAGCAATAGCTGCAACCCTGAGATTGATTGACACATGTACAGACAAATCAGTATTGACCTTTGACTTGCTGTTTATTGGCAATATTTTGCTATTGGTTAAAATAACAACAGCCTTGGAAATGAAATTGATCATAGAGACAAATCTGTCTGTGTATGGACTTCGCCATGACCTGATATAATCAATGATGTTTGTCTAATGTATTCTGTCTTTTTAACCTTGAATTAATATCGTAATGGTTGTATGTATTTTTAGAACACTGAATCCTGTCTGCACAACAAATGTACCTTTTTAAGTTCCAATAAAGACCTTGACTTTGACTGTTTTGGGAGAAAATGAGGTATAATTATACAGTTTTAGTTAAACTATATATTAAATACACATTTCGTATTTACATAATGAGCCACACCGCTGTGGCACTGAGCTCCAAACCAAATATTTTGGCCCTAATTTGGTTCTGAAAATGTTGTGAACCCTATCCAGGTCCAGAGCCGGCCTTCATACACCTGCTGTGGTGCTGGAGGATCTGAACATCCACCGGTACCGATGCTGTACTTCAGCCGTATGTTGAGGTGAACCGATAACGTTATCGACATGTTCCCTCTTTGTGCTAATCAAAGTGAGGATTCAGCTAACACAATCATTACAGCTAACATGTGATGAATCACATCGACTCGTTCCCCAGTCCTCCCGAAGCGAACAGCTGACCTCATCACCGCAGGATAACAATGGACGCAGCCAGATGCTAACTGACAGCTGGCGTTAGCATCCGAAGCTTACCGCTATCACGTTGACGAAGGTGGTTTTCCCGGAGTACTGCAGCCCCACCAGGGTCAGCTCCATCTCCTCCTTCCAGAAGAGCGCCTTGAACCAGTCCAGCAGTTTGTTGATTAGCGCTATCATCTTCGTCGTCTGATGCTAATGCTGCTACGGCTAGGTGGCTGTGCTAGCTAGCTAGCTGGCTAACGCCCCGGTTGTCTTTTTGTTTTTTAATTTGGAGGCTGACAGTAACTATGACAACCACGGACGGTAACCGGGAAACGGCGTCACCGGTAGACTCTGTAAGAACCGAGGTGAATACTCAATAAGTCGGCGTTTCCTGGCGTTAATGTCCGCTGTGTGTTTCTCTGATGTTTACTAGCTACGCCTTTTGATTTTTAACGACCGTCAAGTCCGACGTCATAGAATGAAACCACATCCGGTCCAGCCTTTCAAAATAAAACAACAAAGGGAATACTTTTCGTAAAATAAATGATCAAAATGAACATGAATACTATTTTTAAGAGGTGAGATGTCAGCCTTTGACTTTTACATCTACATTTTTCTTTTATTTTTTAATTTTTATTTATTTTTGTTAAATATGTGAGCGGATGTTCGAGTTCTGTTTCCGGTTTGGGTGGGGTTGATGGAGGAAGCGGAAAGAAAAGAGCAAAGACGAAACACACCGAGGCAGATATAATTATAAGACTGAAACACTGCCATCTGTCGTAAACACATGGTACTCACAAAATAATAAAAAATAGAGTATTATTTTTATTAATAATGAAACCCCCAGACCTCTTTTCATCTGAAAACCTCTGTATGTGAGTTTTCAGCCGTGTGGTTGGTCAATTCAGGTCCAAATCTTGACATTTGAGTTCAATGTAATGTATTTAAATTCTACAGGTTGAAACTGGCCACTGCACTTGGATTTTTCTATCGGCTGATCTGGAGGCAGGTAAAGTATGTGGTGACAGCATTCATCACAACCAGTGGTGTAGTGCAGCGTATACGCAGGTATACCCACTTCTAAATCTCCTCTGATTCACACCAATGATTTATTGACAATATTGTGTAGTATGCTGCAATTTTTTTCTGATTGGCTAGTACGCACTAATTAAATATGCAGGAGCAGTCTTAAAAGCTGCTGTTTATAACAGAGTCCGTTTATCCTTTGGTGGACGGGACACCCACTTCTGCAGGCATCACTACACCACTGGTCACAACCTTTTTTTTTTAAACTACCTTTGATATGGTTCATATAAGGTTTGTGTATATATATATATATATTGTACTTTTTATCTACAGTAACTTATTTGAGTTCATCTGTGTTTCATACTGTCTACGTTTAAGACATTCAGAAGATGTTAATAATACATTTAACATGGAAAAAGATAAAAAAATGACAGAAGAAACAACATTCAGCAGGTTTATTCATAATAAAAGCTGCAGCCTTGTTAACATCATTTAACACATCTTTTAAATTAAAACCTGAAACTCTCTCCTGATGACTGACCCGTCTGCAGACTTTAAAGGGTCAGTTCATCCAAACGATTAAAAACATCCAAGCTAATATGCCAAAAACATCCTCTGGTTATGTTTACCCCACACGTTTGGCTCTTCTGCTTCAGTTCTCTTGGTTTCTGCTGTGTTGGTTTTTCTCTCGACCCAAGGACCCAGTTATTCTGTTATTTCGTGGTTTTTAAACTTCTCACCCTGCTGGTTCTCCAATTCCTCTGTCTGTAAGTCCATCAGCTCTCTGGGTTTGTCTGCTGGTGTCTGTTTGTTGTCGTTCGGTCCGCTTGGTTCCGTCTTCCTGGTCCTGTTAATATTTTGTCTTTTTAACATGCTGCTGGTTCTGAGGTCTCACAGATTTCTTTAGCTCCGTACTCGGCCTTGCTGGTTCTCCAGGCTCTGCGTAGTCTCAGTTCTTCCGTCTCTGTGTGTCGTCAAGCCGAAGGTTCTGCAGCTGAAGGCTGACTGGTCCCTCTGGACTCTGATGGTTCTGTGGCAGTGTGACGGGCTGGTTCTGGTTTAGGTTCTGCTCCTGGTGAAAAGGAAACACTAAGTTTAAACATTCAGAGAAAATGGACTTTATGCGAGACCTGTCCCTAGGCCTGTCCCTGGGCTGAATCTCAGGTGTGCTTAAGATCTGGCAGTCAACCCGTTCTCTCTCTCTCATTCTCTCTCAGCCTCTCATCATCATCACGCAACTCCTCGTGGCACCATGCTTATGTTTAGAAGCTCTGACTAACTGATAAACACACCTCACTCCCTGTCGTAAATTGTTTTTATTTTTGGTTATTTTGTAACAAACGTTTGCACCATTTAGTTCAACCGTATGGTTCCCTTGTTTCTGTCAGGTCTAAATAGCCGGGTCATGACAGTGGTGATATGACCACTTTCAGCCAGTTACCATTGGACCCTCTACCTGTCGACCTGTCGCGTCACAAACCAAACAATCAACAACAAAGTTAGCGAGCAGTAAACTGGTTGTATGTCGAGCGGTGAAAACACGGACAACCTTACAGCTCTGTGCGTTTCGTACGACTCTACGCCATGTTGGTACTTTCTTCTTGTTTTCTTTCCGGCTTTCTTCTTCTACGCTTTTGTGCTGTACGGTTTCAGACTTTGAGAAGTTCGACTACATACGATCCCAGTCACACTAACGTGTATACAAGTCTAGTTTTAGTTGGACTAACACAACCCCCCCACCTTCCTACCAACTTTATTTAAACCTGGCTGAACCAGGTCTGGACAAGGTTTCGGACTAACTACAACTCAACACGACACGATTACAACACATCAAAGGTCCAGAAATACAACACTTTATTTAACCTGCAGTGCACCTTTACCTGTTTGTGTTGGAGCTGGGAGCTGTACTGGGCCAGAGTGGAGTACAGAAACTGGTACTGCTCTGTGGTCTGGATCATACCACCCCTACACAGGACAAGGGGGTCAAGCGGTTAAAGATTAAAAATGCAATTTGTGGAAAAATGCTTTTACACGACAGAGACAGAGAGAAGAGGGCATTGTTGTGACACACCTATCGAGTCGGAGCTGACACACCATCTCCAGGATGTCGACCTGACCCGTGTCTCTGAGCTGCTGACAGCCGATACTGCTGACGATAAAACAGCCTGTCCTCCCGATACCTGCACTGAGAGGACGAGGAGCACAGAGTCATTTTTTCAACCCTCAGGGCTCTGACTGTATGTAAAGATGGATTTTACGCGAGGCCCTGTTGTCTCCTTCTCTGGTTTTCCCTCCTCCCTCAGCCTGCAGCACACCTGAGGAGGAGGGGGATTTAGAGGAGCAGGTAGAGGAGACAGGTGAGGCACACACACACTAAATGTCTTCGGTCTACATGTTTTCTGCCTTGGGGTCATTATTTCGGTTAAGGACAAAATACCCCGTCGATAGGCGCTGGCAGATTTCTGCGAGACAGGACAGTGAATAGAGTCAGAAAGGAGCCACTGGTCGGATTCGAACCAGGGACCTCTGCAATCAGTAGAGAAACTTAACATTGACTCCAAAGCTTTCTCACCCCAACTGTTTCCACAACTCCAACAATCCTCCAAGAAGCTAAGGAAGCAAAGAAAAATGTTTATATAAACCAACCTGCAGTGCACGATGACTGGTCCAGGGTCAGGGACGTCCTCTGTGATTGGCTGAGAGCTGGGTGGAGGGAGGAGTGACTTTCTGTACATCTCCACCTCCTCCACCAGTCTCAGCAGAGGAGCGGTGCATTGTGGGATGTGGTGGTCAGGCCAAGAGGTGAACCAGTAGTGTCTGACGTGACGACGTTCTGCACACAGCTGCACGCAAACACACACACACACACACACACACACATTATTGTAGGTGTGTTTTACAGTGCAATTGCAGTCAGAGACCTTTGGAGGGCGCCAAAGTGCCCCAAACTGAATACCTACATTTGCTGCTTTAAGTACCCAAAGAAAACATACTGATTGTGCACAATGGCCCGTATCTGAATAATTGGTTTTATACTCTGGATCATAGCGATCGCTTCTAACTCAAACTTTGATTTAGTTTGTTTTTAATTTGAAAAAGTAACTAAATTAAAGGGATACTTCACCCATTTGCATTAAGCTTTGTATCATTAGAAACCTGGTAGTATTTTTGAATGGTCGTGAATCCCGCCCTCATTTTCCCCTGAGACGAGAAAGCTCCGTGTTTCTTTTCTGAAAAGGAGCCTAAAAAGGCTCTAACACACATGCACAAACAGGACCTGTGGACATGCATTGGTGGAGAGATGTCAGAGTGGGGCTGCTACACACTGCTAAGCAGGGAGCGCACCAGAGCAGTTTTGGGTTTGGTGCCTTGCTCAAGGGCACCTCGGCAGAGCTCGGGAAGTGCCCTGGCACCTCTCCAACTACCAGAACAACTTCCGTATTTCGGTCCGCACCGGGACTCCCAACCCAAGTCCCTACAGACTGAGCTACTGCTGCCCCAACTGCCGGAATCAGCTGAGGAAAAGCCGTATGTGTTGTAGTAAATGTCTGTAAATAGAGCGCTCAGCTTCAGTGGGAGTGACCTGCGATGCTGTGCATTCTGGGAGTTGTTGTCTTTCATCCACATGAGCCAAAAAGACACTTTCTGCCTGTGTATTTCACATTTCTACTACATATATGACCTAATGTCAATACAGATTCAAGTAAATAAATATGGTGGAGAGGATAAAGACGGCAGAATAACTTTATATACTCTCATAATAATGGAGCTCGGCGGGTAATAATAATCCTGATGTGCATTTTCTGTACCTGGATCTCCATGTCGGTGACAGTGAACCCGTCTTTTTCTCGGCTGTCTGTCACTCTCAGAAGGAATCTCCCAAATTGACCGGTGTCCGCCTCCTCCTCCTCCTTCTCCTCCTCCTCCTTATTTTCTTCCTCTTCCTTCAACCTCCTCTTCCTCCTCTCCCTCGGCTGTGGCCAGTACAGCTCACATTTCTGAAATAAAATAGAGGAGTTCAGCATCTGCAGTCAAGAGGAGCTAAGGAGAAAATGGGCGGTCCTCCTCACCTCGTTGTTCTCCTTGAGTCTGGTAACCATGACGATGATGCTGCTCCCCTCCTGCCACACCATGTCCCAGAAGTCCCCGACAGTGTGCAGCATCGGCCCCTGGGTGGCGATGTAGGCCCTGGGAGCTCCTTTATAACCCTGCAGCACAGAGAGAGGAGGCCAGACGTTTTAAACAGTGCAAGACCAGATAAGGCAGAAACATCCAGGCCTCCACAGGGAAGCAAATTCTGCAAACATTGAAAGATGCTCACAGCTGCTTTAACTACTAATATGTTTCCCTAGTCTGTCTACAAACCCCCCAATGATGAGAAAAGTCCATCCTCTCCGTCTTTTGCCTGCTCCACTTTTCAGAAAATGTGTGCTCAAACAGGCCGTTTGGAGATTTTCCCTTCATGACATCACAAAGGGCAGTAACCCCTCCCCCAGGTGGGTGACACTCCCACAGCTAGGTGTTTGTTCTGCCCTCTGAGTCTGCCTTCTCACCGTAAACAATAGGACATGGAGCGAGAAAGCCCGAGCCACCCAAGCCCTTCCAGAGAGGGGCGTGGTCAGACACAGCTCATTTACATTTAAAGCTACAGACACAGAAACAGCCTGTTCTGAGCAGGGCTGAAATAGAGGGGTTTATAGGCATGATCAAATACAGGATCAGAGTGGATTTAGAACAAGACACTTCACACACATGTTTAGAGGAGCTCTGAGACTTATTTACACTGAAGAGGAGGAGAATATGTGACCTTTAAGTAAATACATTCTTACATAACTGATTTGGGCAAAATATATTTAAAAAAATGCATGTGACTTTTCTTGATGACAGATGTGTTCACTTGTTTTCAGGTCACTGAATGCAGAAAGTCGACCTTGTCCCCTTTAAGGCTGAAACCACACCACATCCTCTAAACCTCAGAGGAAGCTAAGTGAGAGATAAAGACTGCTCTGTTCATCAACAACAACAACAACAACCCCAAAGTGTCCAAACAACGAGATAAATATGTGTACCTTTATTATAAATGTGAATTAATTACATGTTGTAGTTTCTTCAACTGTTCAACAGATTGTAAAAGTTGTCACATCTCGGGAGCAGCAGCAGGTGTCAAACACACACACACACACACACACACACACACACACACACACACACACACACACACACAAAGCTGAGGCTGCAGAGTGTGAGGGATGCGTGGGCCGGGTGCGGGGGGGGTCGGGGGGATGAGTCAGGGACGTGTCACTTCCTTCATCACTTCCTGTGGGTTTCCTGGATGTCAGACTCCCACGCAGACAAACTGACAGCTCATATCTGAGTTTATGTTAGCTTAGCTGTCTGACACACACACACACACACACACACACACACACACACACACACACACACACACACACACACGCGAACATACGCACACACACACACACACACACACGAGAAGACGCCCACGCTGAGTGACAGCGCTGTCACACATTATCAGCTTGTTGACTTTTTAATAACCGTTTTTTCCTTCACTGTCACCAAACTCACAAATCAGGAACTAAATGAGACACTCTAACTTAACAGTTTCTTCTCCTGTACATCTTTAAATATGCAACTAGGGTTGCCACCATACCAGAACTCTTTGTACTTATATATGATACTATGGGATACTATAGATACATGCTCCGGGGTACCACAAGGATCCATGCTGGGTCCCCTTAACTTCTTCATGTCTAACATCTCACTGATCCGATTATCCAGGTTTTTAAAATCGAAACAGATTTGAAAATCTTGTTGTGTGTAGTCAGCATTAGCAATACTAATCCATGCACTGATCTTTTCCTGGCTTTATTATTATACTCTGTGTACGCCAGGCTCAGCTGGCCCACCTGCAGCTGGTCCAAAATGCTGCAGCCAGACATTTGACTGGTTTGAGGAGGAGGGAGGAGCTTATCTGCCTCTCTTTAACGTCTCCGTCTTTGCTTCAGGGTTAATTTAAAGGTCGATTTGCAAATCTGTTGTTTAAACACCTTTGCAGACCTTAAGGGTTTCAAAGCCTTGGTATAAAATAAAGTTGAACTCTGACCCTGATGTAGTTGGCGTTGATGTAGCGGTCTGGCCCGGCCTCCTCGTCTGGGCTCTTCAGGACCACCCGGCTCTCAGGGTCTAGACGGCAAACAACATTGATGAACAGTGTGATATGTTTTTAACGAAGGACAGAAAGACAGCGGAGGCACTCACTGGGCAGGATGGTTTTATATCTGTCTTTGATCGTGTGGCCCGGAACATCGAGCTCTGCAGCGCTCACAAAGTTCGGCGGGATCTTCTGCAGAGAAGACAGGGACGGGCTGGATGTTAAAACAAACACACCTCAAACAGAAAGTCAATGTTTTTACTTGAATTGCTAATAAAACAAATCTTTATTATGGATAAGGATCAGCAAATGTTACCTGGTATTCTGTGTTTTGTGTGTGTGTGTCCAAAGCGGCCTGCTGCAGCATGGTGTGTGTGAGCGGGCGGGAGGAGGTGTGAAGCAGCTGAAGCCACACCTCTTTTGGGGTGGACACAGAACACACAGTCTCCAACCCCAGCGTACTCACGTCCAATAGCAGAGACAGGTTGGAGCCCCGCCTACAAAATCAAACAGACATGTTAGTTGGGATCAGTACCAGGTCACAGTTTGATGACCTGTTAGCTAGGATCAGTACCAGGTCACAGTTTGATGACCTGTTAGCTAGGATCAGTACCAGGTCACAGTTTGATGACCTGTTAGCTAGGATCAGTACCAGGTTCCAGTTTGATGACCTGTTAGCTAGGATCAGTACCAGGTTCCAGTTTGATGACCTGTTAGCTAGGATCAGTACCAGGTCCCAGTTTGATGACCTGTTAGCTAGGATCAGTACCAGGTCCCAGTTTGATGACCTGTTAGCTAGGATCAGTACCAGGTCCCAGTTTGATGACCTGTTAGCTAGGATCAGTACCAGGTTCCAGTTGTTTTGAATGGGTGTGTATGTGACTTCCTGTGCTTCTGCAGCCTCTAGTGGACACTAAAGGAACTGCAGGATTTTGCACTCATGTTTAAACAGTGGAGGATGCTGCTTGGGTTTGAGGCCTAATTTTGAGTGAGTCCTGATATAACAAAATATTCCCTTTGTGTCCTCTTTGTTTGGGTGGATGATACGCACCTCTCCTGCAGGCGGATGGAGGCTTTGCGAGGAGGTGTGGTCATGGGTGGGGGCGAGGCCGGGTCCTCAGCAGGATGGGAGGCTGATTGCACTGCGGACATGCTCATGGTGTGTGTGGTCGTGTGTTTCGGTACTAGCTGGTGATCACAATATGCTGTAGAAGAGAGAGAGAGACAAACATGTAACAGCAGAATAAGTTGATATCAGAATATGAATTCAGACTCTGAAGGTGACCGAAACGTTTACTGGTGTTGTAAATATTCTGGTTTGTGTCTGGACATTTTCAGTCTTCGAGTTTTTACTGCAAAGTTTTGGTTTGTGCAGGGAAGTAGTCGTCGTGTAGCGTGATCATTAAACGACAATTTATCATTTTATTTCTAGGTTTGAAAAAGAAGAATGTTCTTAATGACATTTAATGACTGTGCTGCATTACAGAGAAATGCTAACCTGTGATAATTAGCATACAAAATATTTATTTTACACAGCAGGGCCAAAGCCTGCTAACAATGCTAAAGGTGGACATGGCAACAATTCTGACTATTGGAGAACTTTAAACTTAAGAGAAAAAATATAAAAATGTTCTGTTAACCCTGTTAGCTGGGAGTATCTCTGCTACGAGCTTTCTGGTGTCATCGGAAACTGAATGTATGAAATATTTTACTGTCATCATGGAGATACCAGACAATGAAGCCGACATGAAAAAGGGACATTATAAAGTATTAAATCATTTAATACGTTCACTCACGTTGTCAACAAAGACGGTAAGTAGGCCAATGGTAATAATGTATATAATATGGACTTGGACTGGACTTGAGCTTGTAAAGTACTCTTCTCGTCTTCTGACTAGTCACTGCGCTTTTACACCGCAGGTCACACCTACACATTCACACACTGATGGTAGAGGCTGCTATGTAGGGAGACAATCAGAAGTAACTCATCACATTCATACACCGTCTAGGAGGCAGCGGGAGCAACTTGGGGTTAGGTGTCTTGCCCAAGGACACATCGGACATGTGGCTGCAGGAGCTGGGGATCGTACCCTCAACCTTCGAGCCACAGCTGCCCTTGCAATAAGAGTGGTACACAGAGCTGGTGGCCTGCCGGCATGTGTCAGGTGTGTATTTCGATCTGGGAGTCCACATAGTTGGAATGCCTCTGGTTTCTTCAGGCTAAGTTAGCTTTAGCTTGGCTCTGGACAGTACAGTGGCCATAAAGGTCGACTGCAAAAACATTTCACTTAAGGTCAAAGACATTTCACTTAAGGTCAAAAACATTTCACTTAAGGTCAAAGACATTTCACTTAAGGTCAAAAACATTTCACTTAAGGTCAAAGACATTTCACTTAAGGTCAAAGACATTTCACGCAAAAAATATTGAATTAAGTGAAAAAACATTTTACAAAAAAAACACTTTACAAACACAAAAACATTTTGTGAACGGCAAAACAAATATCATGTCCGCCCACGTGTTTGCGTTCACACATGCAGCTTTCGGGACATTTTTCAAGAGTTTGTTAATTTTTGAAAACAACGTCACAAAAAACAACACATGCCTTCTCACAACTCTGAGCTCACAAAGACATGATCAAGTTACATTTCCAAAGCCGAATTTTTACTAATAAGAGAATACTCTTACAGAGTGGTGTTTCCTCAATAAAGGATGTAAATCCCTCTGATGTGAGTGATTGAGTCTCTGCAGCAGTTTGTGCTTTAATAACAGAAACAGAGATCGTACTCACCTTTCTGTCCTTCATGCTGCTTTATAGACTCTAATGCAACTCAAACTTCTGACTGTTCTGCAGCCGCTCGAAGGTTTTGTGTTTAATGAGCTTCCTTACATAATGAGCCGCTAAAGTCAGACTCCACGTGTCACTCCCGACGCCTCCTCAAGCCCATTCAGTTTGTTCTGCCGCCTCCTTTGAGGAAGTTTGACATGACGAGTAAATTATTGATTCGATGACGAAGCTGCTGTCAAACAAACAGGACGCATGTAATCCTAAAAAAACTCAACCTGCCTGAACCCTGATCAAGAGATTAAACACAAATAAACTGTGTGTGAGAGTGTGTGTGTGTGTGTGTGTGCGTTTGTGAGTTTATGTGTGTGTGTGAGAGTGTGTATGTGTGTGTGTTTGTGTTTGTGTTTTTGTCAGTGTGATTCAGTGTGTTTCCACATCATATCGGATCTGAAACGTTTCAGTGTGTCCCCATCGGAAGAGAGTTTCCTCACAGCAGGAAGCCAGCACGCCCACACTGACTTCACACACACACACACACACACACACAGACCCACACTACACACACACACACACTACACAGACACACAAACAGTCGAGTCAATAAACTTCAGTCTGAAGAAGCGATGTGAGCAAAAGAAGCTCTTGGATGGCCAACATGTGCAAAATCATTTTTTGACAACCAAAAAGAGCTGCAACACGAGACGAGGAAACACGTTCAGTAAGGAGATAAAAATTCCCAAACATAAATAATTCAAACTTCCTGCAAATAAATTATCTGCTGCAGAAAGACACAAATGTGCAACAAACACATCGAAGATACGCAGATAAAGAAACAACTGCAGCAGAACAACGCTGCATATCCAGCCTACACAACAAAAGGCCTCCAGGCCTGAAGGGGGCGCTAAGTGACACCGCTTTATGTTTGAAGGGAGAGAGAAAGACAGGAAGCTGAATTTTGTGAATTCATGGTTTATCAGGCAGCAGAACTATATACACTTGTAACAGCTGTAATTGTTGGATGTACCTTTGGGACACGCAGTGTTGCCGGCGGAGTGACGTCACTGGACGGCACTTTATTTAAGCCTTGAAGTAAGTCTGAGCGGCGCTTGTGCCGTGGACGGATGTCTGTAACCAACCTCCTGTTTTCTATTTGCCTCTCAACTCAACCGTGACATGAGAGTTCGTGTGGGCGCTATATTCCTCATGTATGGTTAAATAAACAACCAGGCTTTGTGAGGTTGATGTGTAGTTTGTAATAAATGACGAGCATTCTCGTCGCCAACGCTCTCCGATACCACCATTACTGAAGAGGCAAGGACTCGAACCGTCACACATGGTGGAGCAGATTTTTATGAAGGACTGATTGCAGGTATGACACAATGAGGATAGGAGTTACAGGGATGTCCGGAAATAGTATCACACATGGACGTCAGGAGCCAGATAGCTTAGCGGTTATGTCGCGTGCCCAACGTACCGAGGCTATAGTCCTCATCACAGAACCAGGCTGTAAACATGTTAATGTCTGCTGTAAAAACAGACTTTTTAAAATGGGTGTGTATGCGACTTCCTGTACTTCTGCAGACAGCCTCTAGTGGACACTCGAGGAACTGCAGGATCTGCTTCATTTTTCAACACCGGAGGTTGCAGCTTGGTTCCAACCAAACGACATGGGAGAGCAAGCGAGTTTTATGACCTATACTACAGCGAGTCAGCAGAGGGAGCTCTAAATATTCCGGCTTCACTCCTGCTCTGTTTACCATTATATAGCGTCTATGGCTGCAATGCACACTGCAGCCTCTAGGGAGCACTGTAGAGTTTCCACCCCATTTAGTAACAGATTTATTAAACAGATATTCAAAGAGAAAAGCATGACTGGTTACATGTAAGCATGCACTCTGAAATAAACCTCGGAGAGACAACTTCTACGGATCACACGATACAGAAACAGACTTTGTTTTTATAAAGCAGCTGTCAGTCATGTTAACAGGAAACATTGATCAGGCTTACCAGTCATTTCACAGCCATGATGTTCTGTTTCTGTATGATTCAGGTGGAGCTTCTGTCGACTTTCTGCCTATAAAAACAATATAAATGACTTTTCTGCGCCTTTAACTTCTCACATATCTAGTAAACCAACTAACTAACCGACCTAACCAACCAAACGAGCAGGGGGAGAGATCTCCGCCGCTTTGCTCACAGTCTTTCTCTCTGGCCCTCCTCACATGAAATCGATGACTTTCTGACAAAACCAGGGGCAAGAAGAAACAAGTGAGCAGGGAGTAAGAGGGAGTGAGAGAGAAAGTGATAGTGAAGGAGAGAAAGTGAGAATGTGAGGTTAGAGGCAGCAGGAGCAGACATGTCCTGTTTTTCTGAGCGTTATTACTCCGGTTGAAGGAGTTCAGGTAAAGAGAGAGAGAGAGAGAGAGACCTGAGGGGAGAGCAGAGAGAGAGAGAGGGAGAGAAAGGGAAAATGAGTCAGAGAGCGAATGAAAAGATAGAGAGATAAATGAAAGAGAGGAGAGATGCTCCAGGCGTTGATTATTAACACACCAACAACAGCTGCTCATGAATCATTCATGTCAAATCACACCAGTAAGACCAGCAGCACAACTAAACACACACACAGAAGTTACATTCATATAACATATGAACGATAATGTGACTCTACAGCACACAGGAAATACGTGCAACCTTCGTCCAAGCAAACAGTGACTCAGCCTCACACCTCCACCGTGTTTCTCTCTCAACCGTCCATGACGGGAAACTTACTCATCTCACGATCTTTGAACCCTGAAATAATCACTTTGATTAACTGAGTCGTGGACAGAACGAGCAAAGAGACCATTTTAGTGTTTGTGCACAGTGATGATGAATTAATGAGTGACACACGGGCAGAAGCGGCTTTAGAGGACCCTAGTTTAAAGTAAAAATAACATTAAACACCCGTTAGTGGAGTCACAAAGTACTCTTTTTAGCATCTTTAAATATTTCTTAAAGGTCCAATCAGTGAGATGTGTAGAGAGTGAAATGATAAAGTGAGCTTACTCTATGATCAGACATTAAGGAAACATGCTATGTTGAAGTGCTGGCTTCTCTGACAACAATGCAGCAGCCAGTATGTCCTCCTTCTAACTTTAGATTCTGGTCCTGAATGGTCTGGATTTGTTTGGACCAGAGAAGGTAGGCGGTTTTAAGGCACCCCCACACGGCCGTTTTGGACGCCCCTCGGTTTGCCAGATATGAGAGCAGTTATCAGGTCAAACCAACAGGTGTTGCAGCGATGGAAGCGGGCAAGAGAACTGGTTCAGATAGAAGTGATTGTACCCGACCTAAAAAGCCTCTGCATGTTTCTAATAAGCTCCACGAGCAGAAACGTGCTCAAACTAGGATCAATATTGGAGATGCTTTTGAAAAATGGAGAGAGGTTAGAACGCAGAAAGGTTTACAGACCGATGCAGAGCTGGATAAACACTGAAGCTTCAGTGTCCACCACATGGTGACCTGCGTGAGCATCCACTCTAGAGAGGGGGGGGGGGGGGGGAGAAGTACTACTTACTTTTGCAGCCGTGTTGGATTTGAGTTCAGAGTAACGAACCCTACAGCGCAGTCTCTGGCTCCAAATTACGCCCAAAACGCAAGATTGCAGCGCCCACTGGGGTATTTTGGCGTCAGGAATGAAGAGATGGAGCAGATGCGTTCACTGCGTCCATTTTTATTCACAGTCTATGTTCCCAACACAACCTGTGAACTTTTATTAAGTTTATTTACTAATTTAATTTAGAATTCCTCAAAAACTGACGTGTCTGTGTTTCATCTAAGCCAATAAACTCAACGTTAATTTCACCGAGTCTTCGGTGTTGAGACATGTAAATGAAATATGTATTTCTAAAGTTGAAAAAAATGTTACACCTTATTTCATCTCTGAGATTTTCTGATTTAATAATATACTTGACTTGACTTACAAAGTGTTGATGGTGAGAATTTAAAGATAACTATTCAAGTATTTCAGGTTTTCTGAATAAAGTTTAAATCACAGACTTTACAATCAGCAGTGAACACACCGTACATCTACTCTCTGTTTGTCTGCGTCTGCTTCAGTTACCTCCCAGGTGAACACCAGGTGGACGTCTTCCTCATCTTCCTCACCTGTTTGTCTTCGTCCTCCTCTTTTCTTTTCCTTCTTCTTCTTCCTCCTCCTCGTCGTCTCTCTGCTTCAATCGCTCTTCTCTCTCTTTACTTTTCATCCATCTGTTGCTTTCTGTCGTTTCGTCTTCACTTCTACCTTCTTCTCCGCCACTTCCTTTTCTGCACCCACCCACTCTCTCATTGCCACACACACTTTTTTAGTGCGCACACACACTTTCTATTCCCCTCTCATTCAAGGTTATGGGTCCCCTTTAGACTGCACGCCACGGGCTCCAGCGTCGTGTATCTGTGTATTTCTGTATTTCTGTGTGAATGTGTGTGTGTTCAACCATCAGTGGGGCCGTAACAACTGATTTGTTTTTTCTCTCCAGCTGTCAGACGAGCAGCAGCAGCAGGATACAGTCCTACTGGGACAGGGGGGGAAGGCTAACCTGCTAGCGTTATTAGCCGTCGCCATAGTAATAAAAATTAATAGAATAGGCGCCGCTGATCACGACAGCAATCTCTCTGTTTCGTATGGGAAGATAATGACACAGCTGGGGAACTTTTAGGGGTTTATTGGAAGCTGCCGAGCACCTTCTGTGTATGAAGGACGGATGAAAACACGGCTGCTGTTAGCATGTTGTTCATGTCGAGGCCGACTTTCAGTCTCCATGTCCTCTTTACACACACTTTACTCAGTCCGGGAGGTACACCCCTCAGGATGTTATTTGATACCTTTTCTAAAGTAGTATTTCTAGTTATCCCAGAGGGCCATCACAAGTTGATAACGACGACTTCCAACTCGAGGCCATTTGGTCTTTGGGGGCCAAAAACCCCTTGGTTGCTGGCAGGTTAAGGTTTCCTCCCGAGCAGCTCGTTTAAGTTGGTTGTCAGCAGCGTTTGCTTCACTGACGTAGATCGTAACAGTTCTACTTCCTGTCTGTACCCACCCTTTGTGTTTGCTCGTTTTAATATGACTTTGTATGTCAAAAATGGACACTTGCAGTAACTCTCCTGGAGCTCTTTGGAAAACGTTGACTTCCTGTTTAGTATGACAGCTCGCCTACCTGTCGTTACGCAGCAGGTCTGTTAGCATGATAAGCCAGGCTAGCTAAGCAACAGTTGTAACCCTGAGATTGATTGACACCTGTACATACCAATCAGTGTTGAGCTTTGACTCGTGGTGCATTAGTAAGCCAGCTTAGCTTATCATGCTAACAGGACCTGCTGCGTAACGACAGGTAGGCGAGCTGTCATACTGAACAGGAAGTCAGCATTTTCCAAAGAGCTCCAGGAGAGTTACAGCTTCCTCTAAAAAGTACCAGCCAATGAATATGCTGCGTTTTGCACACACTGCAAGCGTTCATTTTCAATCGCCCATGGTGGAAACAAACGGTGGGTACAGACAGGAAGTAGAACTATAATGATCTACTTCAGTGAAGCAAACACCGCTGACGACCAACTAAAACGAGCTGCTCAGGAGGAAACCTTTACCGACCACCTCGTGTGACCAGAGCAGGTCACTGATCTGAGGAGCGATACATGGGGGTTGGATATGGAGGTTTGAAGATATGGTCACTGTAATATAAAATAATGTTCTAATGTGATGGTTTGTTAGTCCAATAAATCTCACAGAGAGACAGATTATTTGTCTGATATTTACATGAACAAATCTCCAAAAGGCTCCAACAGCACAAACAATTAGCAGTTTAACTCAACGTAGTCTGATAAACCATATTTCCCTCATGTGCATCACAGGCAGAACGACTGAATTGATGTGATCGGGGAGTCTGAGTTGTCTCCAGCGGCACCCTGGGAACTCGTTTCATTTGTTGCGATGGCAATGCAGCTCACTATTCACCGCAGACTCACAACTGAAAATCTTTAACTCATCTCCTGATGACACAAAGCGAGTTAAAACTGTCACGTGTGATGCAGGGACATTAGAGCGAGAGGAGAGGAGGCGCTGAGAGGAGGAAGAGCGGTTGGCGGTGGTTTACAGACAGGAAGTTCGAGAGGGAAGAGAAAAAAACAGAAGGGGTCAAAAAGAGATAAATGATAGAATGATACAAATGAAAAACGAAGGAGACTGAAAAATGGACAAACAATTTAGAGGAAATAGAAAAGCATTCAATCTGAATGCTGGATGCCCAAACTAAACGTGGGCAAACTAATCATGAGGTAAACATATGTTGGAGTAGTCCCAGGATGAGTTTGCAGAGGGCGCTAAACGGCTTGTTCTGCAAATCACGCCATAGTGCCCCGATATGAAACCAAGAATTTCACCAGACGGCTTCAAGCCTCTACGTAAGCCGCTGAAACCTCTTACATAAACTCTCTTCTCCCAGATCTGGAGAGCAGCCCTCCCTTGGCAACTCTGCAGCGTTCTGCCCCCCGGGAAGGCTTCCAGAGAGCTGGCCAATCAGAAGAGAGTGGGCATGAGGGGAGGGGGGCCTTAAAGAGACAGCAGCTGAAATGAAGTGTTTCAGGCAGAGGCTGAAATGCGAGTTTTTACTGACGCCAGTATCAGATAAATGAGGAGCTTTTTGAGCTACAAATTATACAACGCTACTCAACCGGCGTCCCAGACTGACATCCTTCATGGTGAACGTGAGGGTAATAGATCTGCCTTAAGACTGAGCAAAGACGTGGCGGCTCGGATGTATTTAGAGCAGTGGTTCCGAAGCTTTCTTGGCTCGTGACGCCACTTTGACTTCACAAAATTAGTTTTTTCTACCCTGCTGCAAGTCGACATTCATCTTAGAGCACATTGAAGCTTGAAAGGCGGGGACGACGTTTCTGCACAATGGAGGACAGACGGACAGAGACTCAGGCAACAAATACACATTTCAGGCGACCCCATTTTAATTCCATGCGATGACCCTCACAAGGCTGCAGTGTGACCTTACACGAACCTGAACCATGGACCTGTTGATGGTTGGAGGGGTATCGACTCCTGTCCTCCTGCCTCATGAGGTCTCTGCTGTATGCCTGAAGTTTGGTGGAGATGTTTTCTGACAATAATCCTTTCATCAAGTCAGAAGAGAAGATATAAAATGTTTGCAGAAATCAAAAAATATGTTTCTACTCAGAGACAATTCAATCATCATATTATTAAATCTGAGCAAAGACGCAGGCGGCTCAGACAGAGCCACTGCTTCTCAACAGGCAAGGAAGGCAACTGCTTTGGACCCCAGACCAGTAGGGGGCCCCTGAGGGTTCACAAACTTTAAACTACAGCAGCGGCTCAAAATGTGCAAGTTTTGCAACTACAATACGCTGCATTGATGCTGTGAAAACCAAAATTTGTCTTTAAAGTAAACAAAGAAAAATGAGGAGGAATGATCCGTCTGGGAGAGAAAAGAGAAACATGATAAAAGAGGAAGGACATCATGGTGATGAACGCTAGTTGGAGGGCCCCCCAATCTATTTTTGTCCCAAATAGACTCTAGAATGGCCACTGGGCTCAGCTGCATGTAGAGGGGGAAGTGTGCTGTGACACGAACCTGAACCAGGACTTGTTGGTAGGAGAGGTATCGCCTCCTGTCCTCCTGCCTCATGAGGTCTCTGCTGTGCTGCAAGTTTGGACAACAAAAAATACAAAACTGAATCCATCCACCTGAAACATAAAGACAGAAACACTAAAGAACAGCCGCAGGTCAACGAGTCATTCAATGATGCAGCAGCAGCCTCTAGTGGCCTGTCTTTGCATTACATGTCTGACAGCTGATAACTGAATGAAGAAAATCCACAAGCTATAACTGCACACTTTGCAAAGGTTTACAATCAAACTTGTAAAGATATAAATATATATAAGTATTATGAAGAAGATATGGTAAGCATCACAGGATTTGATTAAACTGCTCACCTGTCTTGAATGGAGGCGTCCACATACAATCTGCTCTTATAGGATTTACTTGCTGTTCAAACCTTTTTATTTCCAAACCCAAACCAATCCAGACAATTAAAATCAATGCAAAACAACTTTACAAACAGTATATCACATTAATATGACATGTTACAAAACTTACATTAGATTCTCTTGAAACCACAGACTGTAAATATGAATGTTTGAAGCCTGAGTGACGTCACCCGTCTGTTCCTGCAGGGGGGCGCTGGAGTCCCGTCGATGGCGGTCTCCATGCTGGAAATGCTGTCTCAGCCTAACTTTCAGTCAACCTAACGACAGGCTGAGAGCTGGAGCTGAGGCGGGTTTTAAGCCTCCTGACAAACCGTTACACCGCGCCCACCTGTCAATCAGGTCAGCTACACGCCTTATTGTGAATAACTCTTATCCTTCATCAAATCAAAACTGATGAGTCATCAAAACATTCACCCCCCGTACAGTGTGTGCAGATCGAGACATGAGCTAATCAGACCTATTTGTTTTTTTGAACCAGGCTGTAAACATGTTAATGTCTGCTGTAAAAACAGGCTTTTTAGAATGGGTGTGTATGTGACTTCCTGTGCTTCTGCAGCCAGCCTCTAGTGGACACTCGAGGAACTGCAGGATTTTACACTTCAGCATCGACTTCATTTTTCAACACTGGAGGTTGCTGCTTGACGTAAACTCAGCATTTCCAATATGGCTACAGCAGCATGGATGGGCTTCCAAAACGGCCCTGCATGAACCAATGGAGGACGTCACTCAGGCTTCCCCCATTCATATTTAAAGTCTACGATCCATGTGTACGCAGATTGTTATCAAAATGCAAACTCCCCGATCAGAGGGGAGATGATCCCATAACTGTCTGTCACTGCAGCGGCTTTAAGAGAAGTGTTTGATTTGGTGTCTTGACTGTGATTGTAGCTGCTGTAAGAGGGTCATGCCCTACAAAGGATTAATAAAGTATCCATCCATCCACCCGTAGTCCCGATTCTTTTTTTGTTCTCTTTTTATTGATGGTTTTTAAAATACGGAGACAGTCGGTGAGAAAAAACAAGAACATACAAATCAAACAGTTCATAAAGAAGCTGTAAGTTCCCAGACCTGCCTCTTATGAAAATATACCTTTAAGGAAGAATGTGTGACATGTTACACATAAATCATAAATCCAGTCTCTCCTGTGTAAATGTCTCTCTGAGTCATGACTGTCTACAATGAGGGAGAAGCTCGAGTCCCGCTGGCTGTGTTGTTGTCAGAGCCGTGTTTACATGGACGGGACGGCCGGCTCCTCCCCTTGTGTATAAAAGCTGTTTTAGTCAAGAACTAGAGAGAAGAAGAAGAACATACTCACTGATTATTTGGATGTTACGTAAGAGTTTTTAGATCACGCTCATTCTGTGTCAGTTTACATGTGAAGCTACGAGCTAACTAAAGAGCGCTAACATTAGCATGCTAACACAACAATTCAGCTCGAGTTTGTTTTGGTTTCATGCTGGTGCTCAAGGGCGACATCTACTGGATCAAAAAGTTGCACACTCTACCTTTAATAAAGATTTCAAATAAAGAAATGCTTTATCTTTGGCACATCAGCGTCAGACTGTCATGAGTATCAGGACCCTGAAAAGATACGAGAAGAGACGGGCTTTTCTGAAGAAGAACCACACTGAGCAGGAAAAATGTGAATCATTCTGTGAATAAATCTGTGGGTGCATCTTAAGACTCTTAAATATCACATCGTCTTCATTCTTCGTCTCGAAGTTCAGACAAACTTTAACAAGTTTTCAAAGTGTCAAAAGGAAGCAAGAAAGAGGCAGCGTGAGAATATATTTAGTTTGAGATGTTTTTTATTGCTTATGATTTGGTCGGAGAACATTCAATTACATTCAATTATTTAACATATTTAACATGTACTGGTTTGAACCCAGTTTGACTGAGCTCCGTAAATTCATGACGACCTTCACCTTCGATCAGGGTCGTTTTTACAAAAACCCCAACTAAACATGTATAGATAAAAACGAGGACAGACGAGGACGTGACTAAAGGGAGACTGTACAAAAAATAAATACACTCATCCAACAGGAAATGTAACACAAACAGCAGCTGTAGGGGGCACTGCAACACGAGAAAATCTAACATCAGAGGAAAAACTTTACCAAACTTTAAAGGCAGTTTCGTTTCCCTGGTTACTACGTCACTAAGTATTTAGTAAATGCAATATTCTAAAAAGGTTTAAATGTGTTGTTTTTCTACTTTAAAAGTTTGTGATCTTTTGGCTCTGGAGAAGAAGCGCCGTCATCCTGTTTGGAACGGGAAAGTCAACATCGGAGAGCGCCGCAGCGTGCAAATGAGCTCTCAGGAACCTTTAAGGGTCCCTTCAAATACAGCGAGGCTCCGATGTTCTATTTACTGACGTGGTCAAATACAAGTCGGACGCGCTTTTTGCTGGGTTGTTCAAAACATTTAACCAATATTAAAAATGCTCCAGATTTTATCCACTTCCTGTCTAACCGAAGGATTCGAATAATCGTGCTCACCTTATTAGTTTTGTTTTTTGGGGCCTTTTTTGCTTTTATTTTGATAGGACAGCTGAAGAGAGACAGGAAACGCTGTGAGGAGAGAGTGGGGGGATGACATGCAGCAAAGGGCCGAGGTCGTATTTGAACCCACTGCCCCCGCGACGAGGACAACAGCCTCTGTACATGGGGCGCGCGACATAACCGCTAGGCTATCGGCGCTCCAATCCAGCTCACTTTTATCTGGTTTCTTCAAAGACAAACCGGACTGGATGAACCTGATCAGGTGTCAGACTTTTATAGATGACCGAATCCAGATGAGCAGAGCTTAAAAGACTTTACACTACATACTTTGTCCACAGGGGGCGCCAAAACCCCCAGAAAACTGAAAGAGCCTCACAGCTTCTTTACATTAAATATTTCATGTTTGATGCTGACACTATTTTCTAACTCTAATGAGTACTTCATCTACATTCTAGTGCAAAATATATTTACATCAATGTCTGAAGATATCAATTACCTCGTTGTCTTTGTGATCCCGCCTGAATCGGCCACCTGCTGATGGTTAGAACAACACAAAGTGGAGACTTTATCGAGTTTAAAAACCAGGACTTATGGTGCATGACATTGACCTCTGAACTCGGATCTCTGAGCTGGGAATGACGTCACACCTGAATTGACTGAGTTCCAGTTGGCAACAAATCGGGAAAGCAACATGGATGCCTCCAGGAGTACCTTTGTTGTGTTAGTTAATACCTTATGAGAACAACACACTCCACGAAAATAACCCGACAACACGTCCACAGAGAGAACTTTCACGAAATTATCAGTGTGACTGATTTAGTAACTACGTTGCTAATAAACACAAACTTTTACAGGTTAAACTACTGTTGATGCACATAGCAGCCATGTTGGATTTGAACTCAGGCTACTGAAGGTTCTCCCAGTTTCCCATCAGATTTCCGACTTCAGGGGCGTTCCTGATGACGTATCAGACCGGCAACTCGGAATATTTGACTTCCGAGATCAAATGGAACGCACCGTAGATAACCTGATTTTGTCCAATTGCATAATCAATACTTTCCTCATTTAAAAACCTGATACAAGATGTAATTCTTTAACCCTGTTGGATCACTTTTGAACAGCCACACTGTGGTGTTTGGATTGTTTTATGTGAATCCCTAAAGGGCCGAGGATGATTCCCTGAGGGACTGTTACCTGGAATGAGTCCCTGAGTACCTTGAGTTAAATACTTTACATTACACAGAAGTTTTAAAAATCACCGTTTAGTCCTTCCAATTATTCATAGTGATAAGATGAATATTCCTCATCCCCAGCGTGATCCCACTCTGGAATCATTGGACGTTACGTTCACGTGAAGGTCACGGCGTGAAGCGGTTTTTGAAAAAACGTGTTGCAGCTACGTTTCCTGACTCTACCATTACAACTTCAATCTCAACGCTTTCATAAATTCTCAAAATAAATAACATTTTTTTACAACATAATTTTTACGCTGAAGTACATGTGTACGACTGTTTGACAAGTCAGCCTTCATAAAAGCTTCTTTTTAATTGATGGCCGTTTTAAAGGAGGATTCTGGTGTTTTAAACTTTCACATCTTTTGGATTTTAATGACCAACAGTCACAACTTCTTTTGCGAGTTGCTCCCGTAGATTGCTGCAATCGACAGCTGTGGAAAAAAAAGGATTTAATGTCTACAACATAATCGTTGATGGATCAAATTGTTGTTATTGTTTTTGTTCCGGCTCGGATTGTTCTTCTTACACTGTGTCCTAACAGCACGCCAGCGTTAGCCATCGCGTCACATCGTGTACGATCCAACACTCGCTGTCCAAACTGCATCCATTAAATATTTACCTCTGCTCTGTGAATTTCAGTTCCCCTTGTAAACCCTATAGCATATGGTGCTTTTATTTTGAAGGTGGACAAACTGAAGTGTTGTGCTTTTATTTTGAAAGGGAGCAAACTGAATTGTGGTGCTTTTATTTTGAAAGTGGACAAACTGAAGTGTTGTGCTTTTATTTTGAAGGTGGACAAACTGAAGTATGGTGCTTTTATTTTGAAGGTGGACAAACTGAAGTATGGTGCTTTTATTTCGAAGGTGGACAAACTGAAGTGTTGTGCTTTTATTTTGAAGGGGAGCAAACTGAATTGTGGTGCTTTTATTTTGAAAGTGGACAAACTGAAGTGTTGTGCTTCTATTTTGAAGGTGGACAAACTGAAGTGTGGTGCTTTTATTTTGAAGATGGACAAACTGAAGTATGGTGCTTTTATTTTGAAGGTGGACAAACTGAAGTATGGTGCTTTTATTTTGAAGGTGGACAAACTGAAGTATGGTGCTTTTATTTTGAAGGTGGACAAACTGAAGTATGGTGCTTTTATTTTGAAGGTGGACAAACTGAAGTGTGGTGCTTTTATTGTGAAGGTGGACAAACTGAAGTGTGGTGCTTTGTATTGACGAGCTGTAGACTCTTATCTCAACAATCAGAGGCTCGTCAATAAACAGCTCATGGTGAGCTGAATAAAGTTTTTCTCGGGTGTTGGCACAGGTCAAAGGTCAACATGTCAATCATGATGTGGATATTGTTAAAGCACCACTATCTCCACTTTGTACAACAAGCTAACGAGCTCTGCTGATGGAGGAGAGAGAGGGTCAGTGTGTTGAGCCTTATGCCCCTCCTTTCTCGTTCCACGTCCGTCTACGCGAGCGACAGAGAGGAAAATAGAAGTAAGGCGTCGGGGTTAAAACGTTGCAGCACGTCGCTCAAGGACACTCAGATAGGAAACAATAGAATCAAGCTGATTTAGTCGCAGACGCTCGCTCTTATAGCGTGCTGTTGGGACACGGTGTAAGTGTGTGACATTACAGAAAGGATCCCTACAGAGAAAGACCTGATCCACAAAGATCTTTTGATTTAAGTATATCTGGAGTATTTACACAAGGTCTGAATAAACGGTCCCTTTAAGAAAACGCATCAGAGAAGGTCAACAGTAAAACCGAGCTGAGCTCAGAAAGAGTCTTTGGAGCAGTCATCATGTGACTGAGAGCCGACTGCTGCTGTTCAGATTCAATCATTACATGAGAAGAAAAAAGCAGAAGCTTCATAGAATAAACGAGAGTGTCAATCACAGACTCTGCTGTAAACATTTCATAAAAAATAATAGTTTTGTCTTCATGATGAATGAGTGGCGTCCAGAGAACTTGTTTGCTCGCTGCTCGTCTCCTACACCCCGCTCTTCTCCTTGATCCAGCTCCGGTATTTAGTGACCCGGGTATAGACGCCTGGTTTGTTCCGCCGAGCGCAGCCGTCGCCCCAGCTCACCACGCCAGCCAGGAAGACCCGCCCACTGGGTCCTGTGACGGACAGCGGCCCGCCAGAGTCGCCCTAAAGGTGTCCATAAGGGGAGAGTCAGAGAGGGAGGGGGGGGGGTCACGATACCAGAACTTTCAACTTTGATATGGTTCTAGTAAAAATCAAACAATATGGTTATCTGTTTGATACCACGGCAACACCAACAGAAGTCTTGGTGTTCATTTCGTAAATTATGGTTCCATTTCAAGTCAAACAGACCGGACAGAGGGGGAGGAGTTAGGGCGGGTCTACCTGTGAATGACAAGTCCATTGTGACCTGCCAAACAGGACAGTATCTCGTCTAGAGATGACCCCTTTTGACTCGAGTCTGGTCTAAATCTGCTCTTCATGTAAAGCGACCCACTGATTGAACTCAACGTTGTGATGTACGTTACCTGACAGGCGTCCACGCCCCCTTTAAGGACTCCGGCACACATCATCCTGCTGGTCACCTCGTCGTTCATCAGACTCTTACACACCGTGCTGTTGATGATCCGAACCTCGGCCTTCTGCAGGATCTTCGCAGCAAGACCTGACAGAGAAAAATAACCACATCGGACAGAATTACTCAGGGGTTTAAATTCTTCACACTCAAAGACGTTTTAACAACTGAAAACAGAAAGTTATGTTTTGTTTACAGACAGTGTGTCCCATAAATAGACGATGCTCAGGCGGGTCCCCCAGGTGTGAATGTGTGAAAGCAGCTTGTGTGAACCTACCTCCCTCTCTGGTGGCCCCCCAGCCCGTGATCCACGCCTCGAGGCCTGCTGGGAAGTCGTAGGTGGGGGAGGGCAGACAGATGGGCCAGATGTTCTGGTTCAGGGTGACGTTGGAGTCCAGCTCCATCAGGGCGATGTCGTTGTCGTAGGTGAAGAAGTTGTAATCTGGGTGAGCGATAATCCGCCGAATGTTCCTCCTCACCGTCCACTCGCTGGTCTGACTCTGCACATGGAGACCCAGCAAGGCCTCCCATTGGTCGGCCTGGGAGTACCTGCAGCACACATCAGAGAGGTTAGGGTATGCTTAATAAATAATATATCAAGTATAAATGGTTTTTAAAAACCGCATAACAATACACAATGCAACTAATTTGCAGTTTTGGATGCACAGATTGTTTGTCAACAATTAAATGCCTTTGAACTTTTGGAATAATAATGACAATATCTCGGAAATTAATAATGTGTATACTTCAAAAACTTCGCGAGTCCTAAAGGAGCAGTATGTAACTCTGACACCTAGTGTTTAAAATGGGTACTGCAGTTTAAATTCTAAACATTACAGAGAGCTGTCTCCCCCCTTCCTCTCTAGAGTGGATGCTCACGCAGGTCACCATGTGGTGGACACTGAAGCTTCAGTGTTTATCCAGCTCTGCATCGGTCTGTAAACCTTTCTGCGTTCTAACCTCTCTCCATTTTTCAAAAGCATCTCCAATATTGATCCTAGTTTGAGCACGTTTCTGCTCGTGGAGCTTATTAGAAACATGCAGAGGCTTTTTAGGTCGGGTACAATCACTTCTATCTGAACCAGTTCTCTTGCCCGCTTCCATCGCTGCAACACCTGTTGGTTTGACCTGATAACTGCTCTCATATCTGGCAAACCGAGGGGCGTCCAAAACGGCCGTGTGGGGGTGCCTTAAAACCGCCTACCTTCTCTGGTCCAAACAAATCCAGACCATTCAGGACCAGAATCTAAAGTTAGAAGGAGGACATACTGGCTGCTGCATTGTTGTCAGAGAAGCCAGCACTTCAACATAGCATGTTTCCTTAATGTCTGATCATATAGGAAGGTCACTTTATCATTTTAGTCACTAGATAGTCAGACTGTGCTCTGCAGAATTCTCCTACTTGTTGGGTCCGTTGTCCTGCACGCAGTGAGCCGCAGTCAGCAGCCAGCGGTTGCTCAACACTGACGCTCCGCACTTGTGACCCGGGCCTTTGATATGGAGGCTAACCTGCCATGGCCACTCCCCCTCCCGGGAATCCTGCCCGCCCACGATACGGGAGCTCCGGTAAGGCCTTATTCCGCAGTCTGGAAACACATACATAGACGTAAACAAACAGAAAGGTGCTTTTGTCATGCTAAGAGTCGGAAGCTAATGTGTTGTTAAAAATGCTAACACTGTGTTTCAGCTTCTGATATTGATACATTTAGGGTTTGATAACCTGTTAGCTACCAATGGAAATCTACTGTTAGCATTCAATCATTTCTGTGCTAAATTCACCGTTAGCTTGGAATGGACACCTTCTCAGGCTGGCTACACCCTAGACGCTTCTTTCCAGCATGTATGTGTGTCTCTCTCTCTCTCTCTCTCTCTCTCTCTCTCTCTCTCTCTCCCTCCCTCTCTCTCTCCCTCCCTCTCTCTCTCCCTCCCTCTCTCTCTCTGACTCTATTCTATCTCTAAAATGTGGTCATGCTAAAAAAATGTGGTCATGCTAATGTTAGCTACTGATTAACAGACCCCTTGGCATTAGTCCAATTTTTTATTTTACTACAAAATACATAAAAATAAGAAAATACTGGTGATGAAAAGCACAAAGCTGTAGTTGTGTATCTTGTGTGTGTGTGTGTGTGTGTGTGTGTGTGTGTGTGTGTGTGTGTGTTTGTGTGTGTGTGTGTGTGTTAGACGTACGGCAGTTGTCCTCGTCCGAGCCGTCCTCACAGTCCTGTTCTCCGTCACACTCGGGGTTCAGTTTGCTGATGCAGCGTCCGTCTCTACAGCGAAATGTGAACTCTGAACACTGCTGCAGAACCAGAGCTGCAACAAAGATACGACAATCAATACACATGACACGACACGACAACACACAGTGCTACGTCAAAAAACTACAAATTACTGTCCATCAAAACTGAGAAGAACTACAACCCTTCTCAGGCAACAACAACTGAAACAACTACAAATCCTTCCATCTGTAACTAAACTTTAAAGAAAGAGTAGACAGCGGGGTTTCTCCTCACATTTTTCACATTTCGACTCGTCTGATCCGTCCGAGCAGTCGTCCTTTCCGTCACACTGCAGCTTCTCCTGGATACAGCGACTGTTTCTGCAGGTGAACTCACCTGGTTTGCATTTCACTACAAAGATAAATGAGATACAGAGAGATAATCAACTGTGGAGCATTGTCTTAAACACTCTTTAATACCCTGACGATCAGTCTTATAAAAACACCACATGGCAGCAGAGGTTCTCATCTGGTCTAGCCTCAGGACCCACCAACACGTCCTCAATGCAGAATTGTGACCAAAAGTTCAGAAGTTTTTCAGCCAGACGTGTCTAAAAAGCGCTGCAGTGACCCAATGAAAACAACTCTGCGACCCACCGGTTGAGAACCACTACTTTAGAGGCTTTGGAAATGATGAAAGACATGAAGGGGACTTGAACATTCTTTAGTTGATTATTTGGAGTTGACTTCAGTTGAACCCACCACAGTTCTCCTCATCTGTGTTGTCTCCACAGTCGTCCACGCCGTCACACTCCCAGAACTTTGGTTTACAGTGTCCGTTTTTACATTTCATCTGAGACGCGTCGCACACTGAGACAAAAAACAAACAAACATGTTAGTCTCTCTGCCTGAACGGTTTTTGCCCTCAGCGCCGAGCCAACTGTTTCCTATGTGATCAGAAAAGAGTGGAGGTGTCGGTGTTCTATCGAACAATGCTGCCCATCGAGATGTGCTACCATGCAGCTTTGTGCACTACAGGAGCATTATTTAATGTTTATATATATTATTTAACCAGGAGAGAAGCTCCTGAGATTTAAACTCTCTTTAAGAGTGTGTTTTCAAAATAATGTGTTTACGGTGATTTTTCAGTTGAGGATAAATCTGCTTTAAAGGTCACATATCCTCCTCTTCAGTGTAAATAAGTCTCAGAGCTCCTCTAAACATGTGTGTGAAGTGTCTTGTTCTAAATCCACTCTGATCCTGTATTTGATCATGCCTATAAACCCCTCTATTTCAGCCCTGCTCAGAACAGGCTGTTTCTGTGTCTGTAGCTTTAAATGTAAATGAGCTGTGTCTGACCACGCCCCTCTCTGGAAGGGCTTGGGTGGCTCGGGCTTTCTCGCTCCATGTCCTATTGTTTACGGTGAGAAGGCAGACTCAGAGGGCAGAACAAACACCTAGCTGTGGGAGTGCTGAAAACAGGATCTTATATATATTTTTTTTTTCTGATGTCTAGCGTCCAGAGTCAGGGTTCTAGACTCACCGCAGTTGTCCTCGTCGCTGCTGTCTCCACAGTCGTTCCAGCCGTCACACTGCAGAGTGTTGTTGAGGCACAGGTTGTTGGTGCACTGGAAGCTTCCAGGACAAGCTGAACAAAAACCGTAAAGAGTCAGACACTGAAGAGAAAATGTCACCAAGAAAAGAATTCGTTTAAAACACTTACGGTTGGTTGGGACGAAGGCTTCGTACTCTGCGGTGAAACCCTGGTCAACGTAGGACGAGTCCGAGTTAAACTTGATGGTCATGGTGTTTCTGCTGCTGGTGAGAACGCTGCTCTGGAGCTTACTGCCACACAGTCTGAAACACAGAGACACAAAGAGACGTAGCAGATCCATGTTTAGAGAATTTCATTGGCTACAAGAGATGTCAGTCATCAGCACAGTTGCGTGTGATTGGCTGTCTGAAAATGAGGAAGCACCTCCTTCCGACAAACGCTCTCATTGGCTATTATGAGGTGTCATCAAAAGTCAGTGAAACAACGAAGGTCAATTTGAATCAGTCCGTGGATCTTTATGCATCTAATGTGTTTGGATTCAATCTTTGACTTGATTTAAAGTGGAACACGACAAAGTGCTGTTTGATGAAAAATCTGTGGAAGGAACAAAGACAGGAACAAACCACCGATGGCTCACCTTTGATCGTTGACCTCCACGTAATCCTTACGACACTGGGCGCTGTTGTTTCCGAGGAAGAACTTTTTGAACTGAACCTTCAAAAACTTTTCTTTTGGGGCCTGAAGAAGATAGAGACGAGAAACAGAATCAGAATCAGGTGAAATCCTCTCTGCAGAAGATATAGGTTAATTCCAGAGCTCGGCACACGTCCGTTCATCGTTAATTAAAGGCTTTAAATTTGGTTTCCATTAACGTCGTTTTCGTTTCTTTAATTCCCTTTTGCCAACTCTTTTTTCAGCTGACACATCTGTATCATGTGTGATATCGACCATGGAGTTGGGGAGAAAGAAAGTCCTGTTCCTACTCAGGCTCTCATTGGCTACAGTAGAATATAGGAACAGTTATTGGAAGGTCCTAATTGGTCAAGTGAGGTGTCAATAAATTAGTAAAGAGGATGCAGCGATCCGTGGATATTTATGGATGTGATGCGTTTGGATTTAATCTGTTACTGGTTTCAGATCTTTGAGGACTGTTGTGGATGCAGCAGGACCTGAAGAGAACAGTTGACCTTCTGACGGTAACAAACATAAAATCAGAAAGACGTGTTTCTTTGTTTGTCGGTGGTCTGACAGATGTGTAGATTGTAGCTGCTGTGGTGGTCTGACAGATGTGTAGATTGTAGCTGCTGTGGTGGTCTGACAGATGTGTAGATTGTAGCTGCTGTGGTGGTCTGACAGATGTGTAGATTGTAGCTGCTGTGGTGGTCTGACAGATGTGTAGATTGTGGCTGCTGTGGTGGTCTGACAGATGTGTAGATTGTGGCTGCTGTGGTGGTCTGACAGATGTGTAGATTGTGGCTGCTGTGGTGGTCTGACAGATGTGTAGATTGTAGCTGCTGTGGTGGTCTGACAGATGTGTAGATTGTAGCTGCTGTGGTGGTTTGACAGATGTGTAGATTGTAGCTGCTGTGGTGGTCTGACAGATGTGTAGATTGTGGATGCTGTGGTGGTCTGACAGATGTGTAGATTGTGGATGCTGTGGTGGTCTGACAGATGTGTAGATTGTGGCTGCTGTGGTGGTCTGACAGATGTGTAGATTGTGGATGCTGTGGTGGTCTGACAGATGTGTAGATTGTGGATGCTGTGGTGGTCTGACAGATGTGTAGATTGTAGCTGCTGTGGTGGTCTGACAGATGTGTAGATTGTGGCTGCTGTGGTGGTCTGACAGATGTGTAGATTGTGGCTGCTGTGGTGGTCTGACAGATGTGTAGATTGTGGCTGCTGTGGTGGTCTGACAGATGTGTAGATTGTGGCTGCTGTGGTGGTCTGACAGATGTGTAGATTGTGGCTGCTGTGGTGGTCTGACAGATGTGTAGATTGTAGCTGCTGTGGTGGTCTGACAGATGTATAGATTGTAGCTGCTGTGGTGGTCTGACAGATGTGTAGATTGTAGCTGCTGTGGTGGTCTGACAGATGTGTAGATTGTGGCTGCTGTGGTGGTCTGACAGATGTGTAGATTGTAGCTGCTGTGGTGGTCTGACAGATGTGTAGATTGTAGCTGCTGTGGTGGTCTGACAGATGTGTAGATTGTAGCTGCTGTGGTGGTCTGACAGATGTGTAGATTGTGGCTGCTGTGGTGGTCTGACAGATGTGTAGATTGTAGCTGCTGTGGTGGTCTGACAGATGTGTAGATTGTGGCTGCTGTGGTGGTCTGACAGATGTGTAGATTGTAGCTGCTGTGGTGGTCTGACAGATGTGTAGATTGTGGCTGCTGTGGTGGTCTGACAGATGTGTAGATTGTGGCTGCTGTGGTGGTCTGACAGATGTGTAGATTGTGGCTGCTGTGGTGGTCTGACAGATGTGTAGATTGTGGCTGCTGTGGTGGTCTGACAGATGTGTAGATTGTGGCTGCTGTGGTGGTCTGACAGATGTGTAGATTGTAGCTGCTGTGGTGGTCTGACAGATGTATAGATTGTAGCTGCTGTGGTGGTCTGACAGATGTGTAGATTGTAGCTGCTGTGGTGGTCTGACAGATGTGTAGATTGTGGCTGCTGTGGTGGTCTGACAGATGTGTAGATTGTGGCTGCTGTGGTGGTCTGACAGATGTGTAGATTGTGGCTGCTGTGGTGGTCTGACAGATGTGTAGATTGTGGCTGCTGTGGTGGTTATGGGTACAAATTAGCCGCCTGTAGAAACCAGAATCTACTTCTTTTTTTTAAATAGGAAGTGATTGTCTTTACGTCTCCTGTTAAATAAACTTATAAAAAGCTCTGCAGAGTAAGAAAGTTTAAAGGAGCAATCTGTAAGAAATCTGTTTATCTATGTATGAATAAAGGTGCAGTTTAAAAACAGTGTTAAGATAACTTGAAACAACAGGAAATGTATTTTTATGGATGCAATAGAGTATTTCTCCTAAAAAGTCAACTTACCTGGATTTCCCAGACACAGGTGGTTTTAGGAGGATAGTTGGAGGGAAAGAAAGGTGAGGAGAAGGAGCCTTTGGATGCAGTCAGTGTTCCTCCGCACTCTGAACATGGACACACACACACACACACACACACACACACACACACACACACACACATTTAGCATTCAGGAGAGAGTTACACACTGACACACTGAGGGGTATTGCAAACTGCGTACAGTCAAACAACTACTGTGACTTTGTGTCGTACCTTGTTTGCTCAGAGGAATCTGGGAGTAGTTAGCTCTGAACCCGGGGAAGTTCTTCTCCTCGCCGGTTACCAGAGTCAGCAACATGACGCTCCCAGAGGACAGGAAGGAAAGGGACTTGTGAGGGTATCCACACTGCCTGAGGAGGGGACACAGGTCTATCATTGGGTGTATTTATGGTTTATGGTTTTTTATGGTCCATTCATGGTTAACGTTGGTAGAGTCGTAGTTTGTTCGTGTCTCACTCTGTCAGGACCCGGTTCTGTATCGGAGCCAGGGAGTCGTAGATCTGGATGAAGTCCTGCTGACAGTCGTCCTCCAGGATCAGAGTGTGGAAGTCTAATCGGACTCGGTGACCCGGGTCGGCTCTAAGCCTCCACTGCAGGTAGACGTTAGGAGGGTAAGAAGAGTCTGGAAACCCCGGAGACTTGACGACCCCCGAGTCTCTGACGTGCAAGTTGAACTCCTTCTTAGCTGGAAAGATGTTCAGAGAAAATATTAAATAACAAAAGATTGACAAACGAGTTCAAGCTCTGAGACGACTCGTCCTAACTCAGTGAAGTTTTAAAGGATTCAAAAAATGTGTTTGCATGGACTCATGTAAACTCGTCGATCGGAGGCTTCTGATCCGATACGGCACTTTAGGAAAGAAATGTCATTCCTAACGGGGTGGGTAGGAGTGAAATGATGCAGTACAATAAATCGTTCCTGTTTCAGTCTTGTGACTCTTGAAGAACTCGTGTAGAGGATAATCAGACTCACCAAACAGAGTCGTCCTCGTCATGCGTGGATCCAAAGCTACAAACAGGAAGAGAAACAGAGAAAGAAATCTTTGTTTTAAACGGACCTTTTCTGTTACAGCTGTTATAACTGGAAACATGTGAAAGTGGTTTAACCTGACCTCTCTTTGTTTTATTTGATAAACGACCGTATCGGCCTGAACATGTAAGACTCTTTTTTACCTTAAAACACCTGGAAAAAGGAGGCTCATTTTATATTCGGTGTCTTCACTTTTAAATGCCAATACACGTTCACACCAACAGATGGCGCCACTTATATGTAAAGCGAGTATTACTCATGACTCAGCTGTCACTAACAGCTGCAGTTCCAGGGGGAGACACCAGGGGGAGACACCAGGGGGAGACGTGGTTTTGAATGTAGGTCAAGTTAACTATCAACAGAGGCGGAGTTATGATGCCACATTTTAGATAATGTTGATCAAAGCAGAATTTGTATCCGTACAAGATCACCATCTGGGATAGATAAACTAGTGGACGATCTACCTGCAGACGCGCTGTGAGAAGCATATCTCTCAAGAAGTGTGTAAACCAGAATTTCTCTCAGAGATTAATAAAGTATTTCAAAATCAAAAATTCTAAATCAGGTGTGTGGTGAATGTGGAGTCAGTGAGCGGTCTAACCTCGAGAGACGACGTTGTTGACGTTGAGGGCGTCTGTTGGTTTCAGCTGAATGCGTCCGTGTCGGCCCGACTGACTTCCTGTCTGCGGTTCCAGTGATTGGATGGCCTCGTCCAGCGAGGCCTGCTGGGAGACGTGGACGTCGAACTCGGACTGGTAATACACCACCACGCTGTCTCCACCGCCATCGCTGTCTCCACCGCCATCGCTGTCTCCCTCACTGCAGAAACACAGACGAGAGAAGAGGTCAGATCAGGATGGAGAGTTTGACCTCAAATGTTTGAACAACACAAACTGGAGAAAAAAAACACAATAGATCTGATCGGAGAATCTTTTCCCATGATTGGATCCAATCCCAAACTGTCATTCGATCAGATCATTTGGACGTACAGACGATGAAGAGAAACGTCTCGTACGCTTTAATTAAACGAAAACTCGCAGGGCAGCGTCTGTCATGGGACTCGTACCTGAAGGCCTGGACCGCGGAGCCTCTGAACGATTTGGCGAGCACCGAGTTTTTGGAGTAAATCAGTTTCAGCTGAAAGATAAAAGAAAATATATATCAACAAATCCAGGAAGTATTGAAGTGAAGCTCCCATGATGCTTTGGGTGATCTCTCACCTGTTGTCTGACCAGAGAGGCCAGGTGTGAGAACTTAGGACTGCTGGGGTCTTCATACGACGGCAGGAAGCGCTCGTCACTGATCACCATGGAGCCGATGTAAACCTTCTTCACTCTGACATCACGCCGCACTGAAGAGGGGGGAGAGAGAGGATTATAGTCCAGCTGTTAATCGTTATTTTTCACACTCGACGGCTCTAATCAGCTCCCAGGTAATCACTGCGTCGTCCGTCTGTGTGTGTTTAAATAAAGGTTGATTTAAATGAGCTCACAGTGGAAGTGCCACACCAGAAGGCCGGTCAGCAGAGCCACGGCAGCAGCCGACAGCAGCAGCCCGACTCCCACCCACAGCTTCCTCCTCTGACCCGGCTTCTTCTCCAGCTGCCGGGTGTCCGACGCCGGGAGGAACTGGAAGGTCGTGTCCCAGTCTGGATCCTACAGGGGGGAGAGATGAGGGGGGGAGGCCCTATGCGTGAATATTTGCTAATGACAGAAGACTGAATGTCTTTGGGTTGTTCAACAGAGAAAAAGATTGACTTGATTCATTTTTCGAGGCCTTTTTTTTAAACATTTGTTATATGGAAAGAATACAATTTAACAGTTTAACCAAACAGATGATTCTTAATCTTTGCCATCTTGGTTTAATTTCTCTTTAAAGTTTCGAATCAGGTCGGGTCGGGTACAATCACTTCTATCTGAACCAGTTCTCTTGCCTGCTTCCATCGCTGCACACACACACACGCTGCACACACACACACACGCTGCACACACACACACGCTGCACACACCTGAGCGCTCTCTGCATTAACCTGTCACTCTGAAACAGGGCGTTGCTGATCAGGAATGTCTCTGCTGCTGGTACAAAGCACGGCAGCGTGTCACGTCCTGCTCGTCCAATGACTTCTTAATGATTCCGTACACGCCCTGAAACTCCTCCTGACATAAACCTGCGTCTCTACACCTCGCAGGAAGTTTTGTACTCCTGCTGCTGCAACAACACACCATCATCTGATGTTTACTCTCTGCAGCTGAAACGTTTCTGCTGATGGTTTGGATATCTCCTGTTTTAGAACGATACAATCTTTGTCATCTTAACGATGGATAGCATCAAACAGTCATCAAACCCCCTCTAATCATGGGCGGGTCATAACGAACACGGGCCCTGCACACAAACTCGCCTTGGACCTACACACGCAAATATAACAATCACCTGTGTCCTCCCCAAACACACAGGGTGTGGATGAACACAGGGCGACCCACAATCACTTCAAATAACAAATAACACGAAATGCTGGAACGTTAACTTTCTCTTTGCACATCCTGGTGCTTGCACAATCGTAAGAAATGTTCTTTTATTCTGACTCATACGAGCAGTCTCTCACAGTTATTGTTTCTTCCCTTCTATTATTCACATCAAATCATTTATAGTTGTAGTTGGCACGTAAAAAGATTGTGACACTTGCTGGGCCCGTGACCTTTGACACTTGCTGGGCCCGTGACCTTTGACACTTGCTGGGCCGTGACCTTTGACACTTGCTGGGCCCGTGACCTTTGACACTTGCTGGGCCGTGACCTTTGACACTTGCTGGGCCGTGACCTTTGAGAGTTGCTGGGCCGTGACACTTGCTGGGCCCGTGACCTTTGACACTTGCTGGGCCGTGACCTTTGACACTTGCTGGGCACGTGACAATTGCTAGGCCCGTGACCTTTGACACTTGCTGGGCCGTGACCTTTGACACTTGCTGGGCCGTGACCTTTGACACTTGCTGGGCCCGTGACCTTTGACACTTACTGGGCCCGTGACCTTTGACACTTGCTGGGCCCGTGACATTTGCTAGGCCCGTGACCTTTGACACTTGCTGGGCCGTGACCTTTGACACTTGCTGGGCACGTGACAATTGCTAGGCCCGTGACCTTTGACACTTGCTGGGCCGTGACCTTTGACACTTGCTGGGCCGTGACCTTTGACACTTGCTGGGCCCGTGACCTTTGACACTTACTGGGCCCGTGACCTTTGACACTTGCTGGGCCCGTGACATTTGCTAGGCCCGTGACCTTTGACACTTGCTGGGCCGTGACCTTTGACACTTGCTGGGCCCGTGACAATTGCTAGGCCCGTGACCTTTGACACTTGCTGGGCCCGTGACCTTTGACACTTGCTGGGCCCGTGACCTTTGCCCCTTACTGGGCCCGTGACCTTTGACACTTGCTGGGCCTGTGATACTTGCTAGGCCCGTGACCTTTGACACTTGCTGGGCCGTGACCTTTGACACTTGCTGGGCCGTGACCTTTGACACTTGCTGGGCCGTGACCTTTGACACTTGCTGGGCCGTGACCTTTGCCCCTTACTGGGCCCGTGACCTTTGACACTTGCTGGGCCCGTGATACTTGCTAGGCCCGTGACCTTTGACACTTGCTGGGCCGTGACCTTTGACACTTGCTGGGCCGTGACCTTTGACACTTGCTGTGAAAGTAGACCGTTAGCTCAGAGCAGGTCGCGACAATAACACGTGTGCTACAACTCCCTGAGACGTGAGAGCAAAGAATAAAAGAAACATCTGGGAAAGAAAAGAACTCAGGTTTTTGCCGAATCACATGGTGTAATAAGAATGGGACAGCACTTTGTGTGTGTTACCATGACAACACGGCGTCATGTTGCTCTCCTCCGCAGCATTAGGACTTTTAATTCTAGCTTTTTGACTTTCCTCACAGCTTAGAAAAAGTTCTGACGTATATTTGAATTTCTCCGTTGTGGGAGACATAAAGATATCTATACATTGCTCCCGTGTTATAAAGGTCTATGAGGAGTAACATGCTCTCTCTGTCTCTCTGGTTTTTGTTCGTAGACTTGCAGCTGCAGAGTTCTGAATTAGTTTCCGTATAAACCGTAAAGAGAGCGTTACAAACTGCGGTCTATAGAACTGAAGGCGTGGAGGAGCCGAGATAAAAACACCTCGGCAATATGTCAGGCAAACTGTTTTAACTTCACCGTTCATTTCACCTTCCTGCTCTTTTTAACGCCTCTCCCTTTTTTTCAGTTTTAAGGCGATTTCCATGTTTGTGGGCTTCCCCTTTGAATCCTACGTTTCACGTCACATGACATGAACTCTGGGCGGTGGTGACTGGAGCCTGAAGAAGAGGGGATACGGCCTCTGTTATAAACATGTCAGACTCCTTTTGCATATTTAGTCAATCCGTACGAGCCAATCAGAGACAGAGTAGGGAGGGCCATCCCTTCACCATCTGAGGAAAAACTGCAGCATCTTACTGAATATTATGAATCAATCAATTCTGTGAGTCAGAGGAGATTGAGGAGAGTGAATACCCTCTGAAGACCGAACAATAAGTGGGTTATACTCCGTATACCTGCACTACACCACTGACAGTGGGCAAATCCCTCACACCAAGTCTGCTGGGGTTTGAAGAGTCAGAGAGAGATCCCTCACACACTTGACCATCTGACAGTGGGACGGTCCTGAGCCCTCACGGACTGAGCGGGAACGTGGACCAAAGTCAGAGAGTGTGTGAGGCTGGACATCGAGATTCAGCCAGAGAGCGGAATGACATGCGAGAAAGGAGCCACAGGTCGGATCCAAACCTGGGCCGCCCACCCAGAGGACCCCAGCCTCTGCACGAGACGCATGCACCAACCACTAGGCCACCAGCGCGCCCTGTTTGATTACCTATCATCTCAGACTCTGCTGGAGCGTCTAGCATTCATTTATTTACATTCATGAAATCATTTAAAGGTTATTACCACTGTCAGAGGATCACTTTGTCTAATTCATTATCGATGTTCTGCCCCTTTAATAACTCACGTGCTTTATATGAGTTTAATGACGTTTTTAGATGTGACGTCATGTTGTGTTTCATCCATCAGAACCTGATCCGGATCACAGACAACCATTCAAACCAGTACAGCACAGATGAAACCAGATACATCAAGTCAAAACAGGAAGTTTCTGTTTCAGGTGATACTGACAAACCTGTACAGCCTGTGACGTCACGCTTTGTTGGACTCACCTGTCTCGGGCTGAACTTCTGTCCCGCATCTAACAAGTCCATCGCTTCAGTTTCCAGTAATTCCGTTTATTCGTTTATGTTTCGGGGTTTTTCCCACGTGCCTCTTCACCGGAGAGTCTCGCGCTCTGCTGCCTTTACCGTCCCGCTGACATGGCGACGTCAGGTGAGCAGCGACAGGTGTCTCAGTCCGTCCTCCAGGTAAACGGGTTCAGATACAGCAGGATAAAAAAGTTTTTGAAAATGGTTTAACCTCCGAGGGTCGCGGTGGGACCGGGTCGAGGTCCGAGCCGGTTCAAATGGTTCTTACCGGAGAACTTACTGCGCGAGCTCGGTGCTGAAGAGGAGACAAAGATTCAGCGACAGGAAGAACCGGTGACTGAGGAGATCAAAGAGACCGCAGGTAGTTTTACCTGAACTCCCATGATCCTTTGCGCGACGGCAGAGCTCACAGCTGTTTACCGTTTTTCTCTTTCATTGTGAAAAAATCAGCGACGGAAGAAAAACGGAAGTTTGATTAAAGTGAAAGTGTTCAGAGAGTACAAATATTCAGACATGATAAAGGCTGCAGTGGAAGTTATAAGAGTGAATTATTAAACTAATACATCAGTTCAATTATTCAACAAAATAAAAGAGAAGAAATAAAAAAACAACTTAATGTACAAATCATTTAGAAAATAAGATAAAGATTTTCAAATAAAAAAAACAGCTTAAAATATATTTGTATATATAACCAGGAACGATGAAGAATCTGTTCTACGGGAGCGTCCAGGCCGAGACAGGCAGCACAATGAACTTTGTTTCAGACATTAAACCCAGAACAACAATTTACATAATAAAGGAATCACAAAATATAAGAAACATTCATCAAAATCTGTCAGAAATCATCAACAACAAAGGATCAAAAAGAGTCAGTGAAACATCTACAGCCAGAGACGTCTGCCTCCAGATCAGTAAGAAGACCGTCCAGCTTCCAGAGATGAAGAGAATCCTGCAACTGATTCCAAGAAGAGGAGCAGCAGACTTGAACCTTTTCCTAATTCAGTACGGGCTTTAAGGTTAAAATCCTGAGAGCGAGGGTTGTAACTTCCAGTTCTTCTCCGTAGGTAAGATGGACGCAGACCGAGAACACCCTGAGAAATAAAAATATGCAGAATAAAATATAAATCAAAACGACGGATGGATTGAAAACGGTGAAGGCACGAAAATAAACCTTAAAAAAAACAAAAGAAAAAAGTAATATTTATTAGTTAATGACAATAAGTGGTAATTAAAATAAAATCACTGAACACAGAACATATGACCTTCATACAAGGTCGAATAAAAACATTCAAAGATAAATGAGGGAATCATTTCATAACATTTTTAAAACTACGGAAGCCCTAAGCGGACAAACATCCACACTTTTTATTTTTTGCTCCATTTCCTGTGAAAACGAGTCAATCCTCCACGTAGTCATCTCAGATTACAACGCCGTTTCCCCGGGATCGTTTGTTTAATTCTCGAGATCTAAAAAAAAAGACTGAAATGTTTTCTCGTCATCACGAGGGAACAGATTTAAACACAGACGTATGAACACTAAGGGGCGTCCGTCTGAAACAACAAAAAAACCTTAAAAAACGGACAATTTCAGAATAAAAGATGTTTGAAATCTAACAAAATAAGATAAATTAAATGTGAAACAGATTAATATCTAAATATCCATCCATCCATCCATCTTCTTCCGCTTATCCGGGGTCGGTCGCCCCTTATATAAATATTAAAACAGAAAAGTGAAAGAAAAACAGACGGCTGTTTGGAAATATGAAGAGAATACAAAATAATAAATCATTGAGAATAAATAAAACATGTTTTAAAAGCAGTAATGTGAGTCTTTCCTGTTAGTGTCCTAAAAGATGAACACAAACTGACTGAACGAGTCACCAGTGTCTCTGGATTATTTCCTTATAAATAAATAATTATAATTGACCGACCTGTAATTCCCATCGTGGCCACTAGAGGTCACTGCTGCACCATTTTCTACCCACACCTGCATGAGACGACATGCTCTGATCCTGAATCTGAATAAATGTGATTCTTTTATTTCAAATCTCTGACAATAAAATGCAAAATATCAAGTTTTCTTATTTTTCTTTATAAATATTAGAAATACTTTTTAATTTTGAGGCTGTTTTCTACCCTGAAGTTCCTGAAATATTGCTTAGTGTTGTGCTTGTGATGGATTCATGTTGGCTCTTTGTAACTTCATATAACAAAGATGATCAAAATGCTCATTTCAAGTCACGCCCCGAACAGCTGAGCCAAAATGTAGGCCGATTGGACAAATGTAAAAATGTGATTTTCATCTGTTCCTGCAGAAGCTGGAAATGCTGTCTCAGTCTAACTTTCAGTCAACCTAACGACAGGCTGAGAGCTGGAGCTGAGGCGGGTTTTAAGCCTCCTGACAAACCGTTACACCGCGCCCACCTGTCAATCAGGTCAGCTACACGCCTTATTGTGAATAACTCTTATCCTTCATCAAATCAAAACTGATGAGTCATCAAAACATTCACCCCCCGTACAGTGTGTGCTGATCGAGACATGAGCTAATCAGACCTATTTGGTTTTTTGAACCAGGCTGTAAACATGTTAATGTCTGCTGTAAAAACAGGCTTTTTAGAATGGGTGTGTATGTGACTTCCTGTGCTTCTGCAGCCAGCCTCTAGTGGACACTCCAGGAACTGCAGGATTTTACACTTCAGCATCAGCTGCTTGGACTCGACCCTCCTGCACGCAGTCTGCCCCCTTACCTTCAGGAAATCGTTTACAGAGCGTCAGGGCACGCTCCGTCCTCCTCAAGGACAGTTTCTATCTCCAGGCAGAATACTGAACATTTGTTTTTATTTAGAATGTTTTATTGCTGTTTTTTTATTCAATGCCACTTATTACTTTCTCATATTTATGACTACTGCTTCGAGGGAGAGGGTGTCCGAGCAAAACACATTTCATTACATTGACTGTACTATAAACTTATTAAAGGCAGGGTTGGTCATTTTTCTAAAACTAGCATGATTTTGAAAGTAGCATTCCCTCAGTGCTCCATCTACACCCACCCCCTCCCCTCTGTGCTCCCTCTAAAGCCACGCCCCTCACTTACATGCACGAGCGCCGTTGCTCAAGAAGCGGACCTCAGCTCATCTCTTGCATTGAGTAGAAACTATGTCGTCTCATGTCTCATTCAGCGGTAAGTAAACTCACAGTATAAACTCCGTCATCGGTGACGTGCTTTGAGTGTGGGCTAGAGCACGCAAGAGGTAGAGAACGAGCAGGGAGACAGGGAGGCGTGTGATTGGTTCATCAGATTGGTACCTCGTGACAGACATTGGTCGAAGTTTTTACAGGCTTACAACTGCTACACATGATGGATTTTCTTTGTTCCTTTTTCAGAGAACATGAGTTATTAATTAGGACCTAAAGACAATTTCAACTAACATCTTAAAAAGTGGATCTGGAGGAAATGACCATCCCTGCCTTTAAAGGATGTGACAAATAAACAGACTTTTACTGACAGAGGCAGAGAAAGGACAAACACACGTTCTGGTTTCTGTTGTCTTTATTAGTGGAATGGAATATACACCTCTGTGCTTTAATGCTGTTTTCTCCTCACTCGTCGCCACACGGCGCTCTGCGAGACTTCACTTCCTCACGCGTGTCCGTTCACTGGACGATAAAGAGTCAAACAGGAATCTGAAGTGCTGCTCATCATCTTTACTCTCATAAAGTTTACACAAATGTGCTTCATCTGATAAATAAATCAAAGAAATAAACGATTGTCGTCTTGATTCAACTCAAAGGATGGAGATCAAACATGTCGGCGTCCGATTCAATGAACAACTTTTAAAAGACACTTTGAGCAACTTAAAACAACAAGTCACACGTTAAGAATCATTCCGTTATAAACTTAACTCCTGGTTAATGAATGCAGACAGCTGCTGACTCCTGGGTGTTGTTTGTGGTTACAAAGCAGTGGTTCGGGGGCCTTAAAGAGGTCCCAACATTATGATCAAGACAGAAATGTAGAAAATGAACCGATCAGCCTCTTAAGTGAATCTCTGGTCTCAATGAAGGGAAAACCTGCAGCACGGGGACCAGAACCGACTGAAAGCAAAACAAACATGACTGAACTGATCATTTCAAAAACGTCTGGATTCAGTTCATTTTGTCTTTAAATCTCCGTCTGCGGCTGCGACACAGGAAACAGAAAAACAGGATTATAATCCACAGAATTCAGTCATTATTGAGTCACAAACATCTTTAAACATGTTGAAACATCATGACACCATTGATCGATACTCTGAATGATAATTATTATCTCATACAGTTTGTTATTTATTTGATTTCAAGCAGCTCATCCCCACTCCTAAAGCTTTAACGCCAAACAAAGTCGATCAAAGTCGTCAATCAAAAGTAACAAATATTGACTTCATTGCTTCAAAATAAGACGATAAGATCATTTCTGTTCGGAAAATAAAAATAAATTGTAAAAAAATACTTTGAGTGTGATCAATAAAGGTGGAAATCAGTATTTGTTGCAGTCCAACTTGGATCTATTTTCTTTTTCTTGATCCAAACACGTCGACAGTAAAGTTCAGAAAAGTTCAGCAGATTCCCGGCTCCCAGCTTTCATCTACACACCTCAACAAACGCCAAACGTCACAGATTCAGAGCCAATCAGAGACTTAAAAAGTCTCCTTTCAGCTCCTTTAAGATCATGAACAATTCAGTACTAAAGAAAAAAAAAACAGAACACCAACGAAAGCAGAAACATCTTGATGACTGAGGAAACACATAAAAGGGTTTTTAGTATGGAAGGCCAAACGGGACATAAATGAATCTTTCTTTGTATGGAATAAACTTGAAATGTTTTGGACTTTTAGAGTGGCTAAAGTTCGTATTTATCGTGACATTGTCTGCAGCTTCCGTGTTACTATTCATAAGTTCCTTGTATGACCCCCACACACAAAAACAAATGATACCTTTAAGAGAGCCAATAAGATCGGCTCAACAACGTGAAGGGGGGTCGATGTAAACTGGGAGCCAACAAAGTGAAAAACACAAAGATATGAGGACATTTGAACATATTTTAGAGATAAAACTTTGACATTAAATAAGATTAAAAACAGCAGCTCATCCAGTGAACAGACAGCGTGTTCAGTCTGTTCTCTCGTCTCTCATCACTGCAGGAGAAAACAGATAAAATACCTATAACGGTATCCATGCATATTTGTGACTGCTCATCATACAAACACACACACACACATTCATAACAAGCCACCAACACCCGCCCGCTCATACACACACACACACACACACACTCTCTCTCTCTCTTTGCATTCTGGCGAGGAACATGCCTGAATGATTGTATTTGATATAATCTGTTTTATTTCTCTGTAATCTAACGTACATGTCTCGGTGGTGCAAACACTCGTCTTGAAAAGTTTCGGGTCGGGTGGGGTCAGGAGTCGGGTGGGGGGAGGGGATGAGGAAAATAAAGCGATGACTGATAGGAGAGGATAAAAAAACAGAGAGCCGTCATGCAAAAGAACAGATGATGAGACTTTTTCCCCCGATGTGTCGTGTTCTTCTATCTTTTTTTCTCTGATATGGTCTTGGATAAATTCCTATGATCAGTAGTGCTACTTCTACTGTACGAGGCTCATGCACGGAGGAACGCCTCACAGACTTTCATCGCTAACTTTTTTTTCTTTTTATTCCTTTTTTTTTAATTCGAGGATTTGATTGGAAGATGCAGGTGAAAGTTTATGATACAAAATATGTTACAGTATGCACGTTTTCTCTCCTGTCCGTGTGTCCCTCACTCACACTCGCTTCTGATCGGTTTGAAGAAATGCTTCGCCAAAAGGACTAACAGCTTAAGATGCATGTGGCTGATGGCGTGCACTCTTAGAAAGGTTGTGTTTCGTATGTAGATCCTGTTTTGTTTTTTACAGAGGTGATGTCTCTATTAATGTACAAATCATTCCCAACAACTGGCTGCATGATACGTCGCCTCACCTTCGTTTTATAATAACAAAGCCTTGTTTCTTTTTCTTCCCAGTTCCTGTTTCACAATTTTCCCCAAATTTTGACCCAACAAGTGAACTAAAACATGAACACCAGGGGAGATTAGGAATAGATCTTTATACCACTCACACTACAAAATAAGCTACAAAGATAATCGGTTCATTGTAACCCTGAGTCTGGAACACCTGCACGATCTTCAGGAAGGACTCAGACCTCAAATCGTCCCGAACCACGCTGAGCCAGGCTTTACAGTTTAACCTTGCTAACCAAGCTAGCTCTGACATAAACTGAATACATTGTGTTTGCTAATCCCTTCAGTGCTTAAATGACGATGCCAAACTTTCGAACTTCAGGGTTTCAAAACGGTGGTTCATGAACCTACAGGTGACATCACAGTGGCTACGTCCACTTCTTTTATTTAATGGCAACAAATCGAGAAAACTTCAGATTTTAAACAAGTTAGTCCAGTTTCAAAGATCGCAAGACGTCTTTTCACAATATAAAAGTACAAACAGATGAACATAACTGTGCTCCAACAGTTAACCCAAGAAAGACTGCACCTCATTTTTCGGTGTTTGGGGGATGTCTGTTTGTTTCATACTGACCAAATGGGACTACTGTACATCTTCTCCTTGGAGCAGAACCGACTCCGTAATTTGCCAATCGAGCGTTCCACCTGAAGCTAACCATTACAGCTCTAATCCAGTTTATGCTAAACTAAGCTAAGCTAATGCCGGCCTTGCACTTAGGGACATTTCACGAGATTTTCTAGTATAAGGTGGTCTGTTTCTCGTCTTGGCGTTACAATAAAATCTCGTTGTGTTGGTCTGACTACCCTCTTGTGGTCACGCCAATTTTAAAGAAGTGTTGTGGTGTAAATAAATATTTGTGTACCTAAGATTAAAATTAACCACCTAGTATTTTGCAAGGCTGTTTTCCCAGAGTGCACGCCATCAGGACAGACATGGTTTAATCTTCAGAGTTCTCTGCGTCGCATTTCTCCTCCATGTTTAAACCTATTGCAGAATACTTGTTGTGTTCTCTCTCATTCAAAAGTTCACGTAACAAATGAATTCTTAGTTGCTTTACATTATGTTCCCTGCAATTATTACTGTAGCTTTATAACACACATTATTATTGGTAGTATTTAATATTCTTTTCATTTGTTGATGCTATTTTCCTGCTTGTTGTAATGTTGCATATTTTGAAAAGTAAAAGGCTTTTGTTCCCAGTCTGGGCGTCGCTGAGGAACCCTTCTGAGCTACAGCCAGATCAGACCAGTCAAAGTCAGACCTGATTAATCCAGTCCAGATTCCCTCAATAAACCCATTTCCTGTTCACAGTTTCATTTGGAAGGTCCAGCTTGGTATAGTCCAGTTCAGCTCTCTGACGTCAACATCAGCTCAGTGTCGTAGTGTGAACAGAATTCAGGCTCAGCACAGATCAGTCGAACCCTGTTTAGTTTGATGTGTTAAGAGTCTTGAGTCTCAGCAACATCTTGATTGATTCAGCAGCCAAAATGAGAGCCAAAGCAGAGAAGTCAGAACGTACTATCAAACTCCATTAGACTCCAAAGACGCCTTGACTATTACCTTTCAAACAAAATAGGTCCAATACCGAGCTCTACTGATTCAGGCTGACGCTCTGAAGAAAAAAGGAACCAAATTACCAATCCATACGTTTCGTTTTAGAGCCATATTGGCCTGTTACTCATCACATGTGCCCCACAACAAACAAAATCCAAACCACAGGCCTCTGGAGCTGCTGAGGGTTGTTTGGTTGTCTTTCAAATCACTGAAGACTTTGTGGAAAGCCAGCCGAGTCGAGACAATCCTGAACTCTCCACAGTCCTTAAGATTCATCACCAAGACCAACTAGTCACTGCCCTTTCAAATTAAGACCACCCAAATTCATGCGCTGTTTGCTCTTAAAGAAAAAAAAGGCATGTTTCCCCTGGAAGACCCCATAAAGGACCGAACTGAACCACCACGTGAGGCAGTTTGAATGTCCGCCTTTGTGAGCTTTGGAATCTCTCTTATTCCTATTCCAATAAACCCTCCAGGGGTTTGTTCAATCACATCCAAAAGATCAAAACTGTGCAGGGGGAGGCTGTGCATTGGGGTCACAAACGCATGAGAGGGTCTTAAGACTTCAGGAGAACAGTTCAGGTTCCTTTTCTGAGTCAGTCAAGGCCTCGGTTTGCAGTTTTTTTTGTCCATTTCGGTTCATTCCACGATACCCTGAAACTGAAAAGAGGAAGTGAAAGCAACCGGTGGTCCTCGAGGTATCCGTCTGCGTGGTCTTTGTCCTTGTAATCTTAGCTAGCAGTGCCCTGGGTTCTGAATCAGAGATTCACAGGAAGTTCATGGGGAGGTTGGCTGGTGGGGTGGCGGGGCAGATGTGGATAGGGGAGGAAGTAGCGGGGGAGGTTTGCCGTTATAAGGATGAGATTTTGACGGTGTCCTGGGTGTAGGCGGTGGCTCGGGTGTTGCGCAGGATGCCGGGGATGGGTGCAGGCGATGGGGGTAGGCTCTCATCAGGCGTGTTGGCAGGCGGCGTGGGGATGCTGATGATGGCTGCGGTGTAATCTTGTTCCCCGCAGTTCAGCTTCAGGTGGCCAGTCTGGGCGTTCAGACTGGAACGACTGAGGAGATTAAACATGGAACAAACAGAGGTCGTTATTATTAATGAGGGACAAGACGATGAGGAAACCAAGAACAGAGAAACAGAACAAAGAACTTGTACGAAGAGAAACATGGACTTTCAAATCCATCCCTACAATTGTGCCAGATTTCCAATGTTCAAATCGAGGAATATAACTTCCTTTACATTCACCTTTGTAGTAATCTAAAGCTCGCCTGACTGGCCATGCCTCTAATTTGGATTCTATGATTGGACAACTGGACTCTTTGTTCGAGGTTCAACTGAGTTCCTGGTCATTTCTGACTTTGATCTTACTACGTTTATTTTGTTCTTATTGTTTTAAGTTTTTATTTAGTATATAATCTATCATTTGTACTTACCTTAAAGAATAATGTGTTTTTTTTAATAATAAGACATCAATATCTCTGCAATCAAATGTGGTGTACCTCAGGGCTCTGTGCTCGGCCCTCTGCTCCTTTATATTTCATGTAGCTTTTGGACAATTTCTTTCTGAGCAGGTTATTTTAATGTGTATCCAAGAATATCAGTGTTTTTTGCAGGTGCTTAGTTTTGGTCAAAAATATAATTTCTGTTACGTTTGTGGTGGTATACAGGTGGTTTTGACGTGTAGGGTGTCCAGCTCCTGGATGCTCCCCCGGCTGACGGACACCGTGGAGTTAGCCAGTCTCATGGCGGCTCTTCTTCTGGCCCGGCGTGGGCAGCAGCCGGTGGAGTTGTTCTGCGCCCCCTGCTGGCTGGACAGGGAGGTGCTGCGACTGGTCCTGAAGTTCACAGACTCCGTCATACACAGCTCACTGTAGTTCATCTCGTTTGAGAACTCGTGATTCTGTAAGGGCAGGAGAGAGGTCACGCTGAGCCTGATAAACTGAGACACATCCTGCACCTCGGTCGACCACGTTTTAATGTTAACTGCTTGAAAATAAATCAATACATCATTACATAAAGGTACATTTAGAAAAATCCAGACATACATTAAAGTTGTGTGAAGGTTAAAAGGGTATATTTATAATCCACTAGTTTCTAAAAATGTTAAACCAGATATAAATATAAACTTCAGATGTGTGTGTGTGTGTGTGTGTGTGTGTGTGTGTGTGTGTTGGAGTTAGTGTGTCTGAGTTTGTGTTTTTAATCCTCACCGTCGTCTTCTCCAGACAGTGCAGCAGGTGGTGGTGCTGATGCTCAAACGCCGATTTGTTCTTTATACACAGAGCCGTGCTGCCACTGTCCCGGTCCTGAACACACACACACGCACAAACACACGCAGACACACACACACGCACAAACACACGCACGCACGCACGCACACACGCACACACACACACACACACACGCACGCACGCACACACGCACACACACACACACGCACACACGCACACACACACACGCACACACGCACACACACACACACGCACAGATTAGTGAGTGGTCATCAAACAAACAAAATAACTCATTTGAAGGAGTTTCCTGAAAGCAGAATGCTGCAATTGAAGTTCATTGTTTGATAATTGTTTTAATTTATACTTCAGCATTTTAAGTCGATCATGTGGATCGGTGTGCACGTTGGTTGTAATCAAACATTGTCGTCGTTTGACAACGCAGATGAACAACAATTCCATTTCCAGTGGATCGTTGTGATTCGTGTAAACGTGGCCTTAAAGTTGGTTTGTTGGTGCTTTATCTCTCCTTTGTGACGGGGCAGAGTTGATGCACAATAAAAGATGCATTCATTAGTGATGTAGTACCCAAATCGGTCTCGTCTTGGATTCAGAAGCATTGTCTTGTCTCGGTCATAGACTGGGCGGACTCAAGAAGGTGGTCAAGACCACCGCTGATCGTCTATTTTTCCACGTCATTTCTGTGATTAGAAGGAAAACGCCTCTTTCTAAAAGAAAAAATAACTTTAATTCATGTGTAGTTTTTTTCGTTTCCCCCAACTGAAACCTTCCCCTTGTTACGGTCTAAGTGAGTGAAACACCCGCTGCACACCAGATGATGATTTTTCAGTGATATTTATGGTCTTGGTCCTGACTCGGTCTCGATCCATAAAGGTCTTCGTCTTGTCTCGGTGTTGCAGCACTCTGGTCTCGGGTCGGGCTTGTCTGTGGTCCTGACTACAACACTAGCTTTCAGGTGCTGTAATTGTTTGTGAATTCAGCTCGTAGTCTGAGAGTTTAATAAGCGACAGATTTAAATGATGCAATCTTTTTGTGGACTTTAACTTTGTGATAAATCCTCCTTCGTTTAAAACATCGCCAAAGCTTCCACTTCCTTTGATTTATTTTCAGACGGCTTAACTGAAGGCCGCTCGATTAAATAATCTTTAAGTCTCTCTCATTCTAATCTGATCCCCCTCCATCTTTACCTCTTTTTCCTCTTCCCTTCTTCCTTTTCCTTTTGTCTCTGTCACTCTTTCACAAACACAAAGCTTCCTCTTCCTCCTTTTATCTTTCCTCGTTCTCGTCATTCTCTTTCATTGCTCGCCTCCTTTTCTTCATCCACTCATTTTCTCCTCTCTCTCTCTCCTCCTCTTCTTCACACGCATTATGCACTCTTTAAATCCAGCAGTCATCCCTCTTTCTTTCTCGCTGGAGAAGGATTAGGACTCACTGTGTGTGTGTGTGTGTGTGTGTGTGTGTGTGTGTGTGTGTGTGTGTGTGTGTGTGTGTGTGTGTGTGTGTGTGTGTGTGTCTGTGTGTCTGTGTGTGTGTGTGCGTGTGTGTATGTGTGTGTGTGTGTGTGTGTGTGTGTGTGCGTGTGTGTGTGTGTGTGTGTCTGTGTGTGTGTGTGTGTGTGTGTGTGTGTGTGTGTGTGTGTGTGTGTGTGTGTGTGCGTGCGTGTGTGTGTGTGTGTGTGTGTGATTCAGCCACCTGAAGTCTAAAGCTATTTCTCTGATAAAACATTGAAACCCGGCGAACGTTTCATCCTCTGTCTGAATAAAAACACAAAGACAGAAAGTGGTGATGAATTAAAGTTCCTCAGACGTTCGGAGACGTTCTCAGAGTTCAGCTGCACGTTAACATCCAGGTCTGTCTCACTGGAACCAGTCTATTCCCTGAAGAGAAAAGAGGTTCACATATGTCTATAAACACCTGAAAATATCACTGATGGCTGTTTAATAAATGCAACTTATCATTTTTAATGTTTGGCACAAAATATAGAATGATTTCCTCGGTTAGTCTGCACAGGACAGTCCTTATTTCTGCTTGTGTTGTTCATGAATAAAATTCAAGCTAGCAAGCAAAGTTCAAATAAAATAAGACTGGACTTTCTTGACATGAATCCAGGAGTTCCTCAGTCTCACACAGGAAATATCGTCTCTACTTACAGGTTCTGATATTCGTAAGAGGCGTAAAGCAGTCTGCAGTAGAGCAATCCTGGACCAGTCCGAGTTCCTCTAACAACAAGTTCAATTTAACTAATGTCAGATATCAGATATCTGCATGTGTGTGCAGCTAAAAATCTGCTTTTGAACTCCAACCTCGCGTGTCAAGTTGCTGCCAAACTGAACAAACACATGGAAATGGAAGCCTTGGCCAGACGTTCTTTATCGCTAAGGATATATCTACAATTCTACAATTAGCTTAGCGGACACTTCTGTTCAAAGTGACGTACGTGTCATCGTCAGACGATAGCTGATGGTTCAGAGATTGTGTCCTGGACAATGACTGTGTGTTATGTTGAGAAACTTCCACAGTCAGATGGGCGGGGATATAAATGGCGGACGTAGCAACATAGTCTGACACTATAATGGCAATGTCTGCCTTTATATCAACGCTACGTATATTTGTACATACTCACAGAGAGTGGAAACAAAGAGTAGAAAATAAGATGGAACAGGGAATGAAGCAGCTTCACTACATGCAGGAGGACCCAACCGGTTTAGTGATAAACATCATCAAAGCTGTATGCCCACTCACAGTGAATTTTCCTGAATATCTCCTGCTGTGTTTACACGTTGACTTATCCCGACTTCACGAAGACATTTTACTCAGGGACTGGCAGGATGAAGTCCGGGTGAGAAGCTTGACCAGCGTTTGTGTTCAAACATGCAACTCACCTCTCAAATATCGGGACATTTTCTGGAGTTTAGTGCACGTGTGAAAACATCAGACGTTTTTTTTTGTTTTTTGGATTGGACGACCCGATGTTTGCATGTCTGAAATGACCAACTTCAAACTGACTTCACATTCTTACTT
>CM036547.1:29496780-29544280 GCA_020745685.1 Tautogolabrus adspersus | reverse complement strand
CTCTGAACTGGCTCTGAAGCAGAAAGAGACGACAAACAGACGGAGAGACGGTCGTCAGAGAGGAATCCATTAGTGCTGAGTCAGCCAATCGAACGCTCCGACCGATCCTTATCTCCCACCTGTAATGGGCCAGCCAGCCAATCACAATCTAATAGAGGGACAGGTAATTAGTTTAGAGAGGAGAGCCGGAAGGGCAATTAATCTGCAGGGTTAACCCTCCGATCAGAGAGAAGAAGAAGAGTTCATCCACTCAGCCGAGACGAGCAGGAAAAAACATCCAAGTTTTAGATCAACTTTATTCACCTTACGACTCTTTAGTGAACAAAAACAGCGAGGAAACACTTTCAAACTGTTTAAATGGCACAAATATGTCAGCAACGTTCATGGGTGGCGCCAGGGATAGCCATAGCATCCCCCTAGCACCCCCAAGATATCTCTGTGGTTTATTTAGAATTTTTAACGTGTGAATTCTATAATTTAAAATTTGAAAAATGTGTAAATACATAAATACAATGAACATGCGTGTGTCGCGGCCTCCCGAGCGTTGCAGTGGAAATTAAAGTGGGGACTGGCATGGGGAACCCTAAATCTCAGAGCAACCCCATAGCATACAGTCAGCTGACACAGAGGGCGTTCTAGCGCTCAGGACGCTAAGCGCTGAAAACACTGAACTTCAGCGGTTTGTATTGAAAACGAGCGCTGCCAGCACAAAGCGCCGTCTGTAGACGAAGGCCCTTAGACAGTCGGAGAGTTTGCCTGCAATTTTTGGATGGATTTCTTCCTCTGTGATGGATCAGATGAAGTTATTTTAAAGCTTCTCTATATTATTAATTAGGCGCACATCGACAGACTTCGGCCCTTTGGCAAATAGCGGGGCATGAACCGATGTCAGTCCGATGTGTACGTGTTGTGTCGCATCAATTTAATGCTGACATCAAGTTTAGCTAACTGCTGATTCAGAGAAGAGGTCTGTTCTTGGACAGATGAAGTCACAGGTTGGACAAACTCTGATCTGTTTTCATGTCAAACATGACGAAGAATGTTGCATTGTGGGAGTCTGACACAAACATCTGCATCGGCCTGGATTTTCACAATCGCTGCATCTGTAATTTTTTTTATCAGGAAATGTCCGTCCTCAGTGTCTCCCTGTAGATAGTGGTCCTCAGTGTCTCCCCGTAGATAGTGGTCCTCAGTGTCTCCCTGTAGATAGTGGTCCTCAGTGTCTCCCTGTAGATAGTGGTCCTCAGTGTCTCCCCGTAGATAGTGGTCCTCAGTGTCTCCCTGTAGATAGTGGTCCTCAGTGTCTCCCTGTAGATAGTGGTCCTCAGTGTCTCCCTGTAGATAGTGGTCCTCAGTGTCTCCCTGTAGATAGTGGTCCTCAGTGTCTCCCTGTGGATAGTGGTCCTCAGTGTCTCCCTGTAGATAGTCGTCCTCAGTGTCTCCCTGTAGATAGTGGTCCTCAGTGTCTCCCTGTAGATAGTCGTCCTCAGTGTCTCCCTGTAGATAGTGGTCCTCAGTGTCTCCCTGTAGATAGTGGTCCTCAGTGTCTCCCTGTAGATAGTGGTCCTCAGTGTCTCCCTGTAGATAGTGGTCCTCAGTGTCTCCCTGTAGATAGTGGTCCTCAGTGTCTCCCTGTAGATAGTGGTCCTCAGTGTCTCCCTGTAGATAGTGGTCCTCAGTGTCTCCCTGTAGATAGTGGTCCTCAGTGTCTCCCTGTAGATAGTGGTCCTCAGTGTCTCCCTGTAGATAGTGGTCCTCAGTGTCTCCCTGTAGATAGTGGTCCTCAGTGTCTCCCTGTAGATAGTGGTCCTCAGTGTCTCCCTGTAGTCTCAGTGATGTAAAGAAGGACACTGCTGCATCTTTGAATGTCTCATTTCACTTTAACAAACTCTCAGACAGCTCAGCTGACGAGTCCAAAGTCATATCCACCTGATGACATCACACATTGACCTTTGTTACCGTTCACCTGATGACATCACACATTGACCTTTGTTACCGTTCACCTTATGACATCACACATTGACCTTTGTTACCGTTCACCTGATGACATCACACATTGACCTTTGTTACCGTTCCTTTGAGCTGTTTGACCTCACTTTGGGATCCCTAACCACTTCCTGTTTCTGTGCTTAACTTCCTGTCCTAACCTCCCATCTACCAGAAGGGCCTTACTTTATTTCAAAATAAAAGCACACAGCAAGTACTCTCAGCTTAAAACAGTACAACATTTCAAAATAAAAGCCTAACAATTTTTATTTTTAAATGCAAGGTATTTCTCACGACTCAAACTCTTGTCTAATCAGCGAGAGTTTTGTGTTTGTTGATTTGACAAAACTCCAAAACTGACTATATTCAGTCTCATCTCCTGCCAAACTATTTAGAGCCACTAGAGGGCGACGCCTGCTTCTAACGTAAACGTGGGACGTAGTAACCGGCCGATGTGGTTACATCGGGCTCTTGGTTCCAGGTTTTATCTGTTGGTATCAGGGCATGTGTTTGTTGTTCCTAACAAACTTATAAAAACTACTTTTCATTTATTCAAAGAGGTGTCTTTTTTTTCTGTGCATCTTTTGGAAACATTTGAATGAAAATATTGAGGTTTATATTCGTGCATTATGTTTCTCTTTAAGTTTGTAAAATGTTCGTTAAATAAAAACATGGCGGCTTATGGCTGCCCTCTGCTTCCTCGTGAGTCTGTTCTTCTTCACAAGGACACGGTTATCGACCGGACGAGTTTGATCATCAGCTCACTTTGGTTTTTTTCCTCTTTGAAAACTTCTATTCTGGGTTACAGCCGGCTGCTAAAAGCCTCCCTGCCCTCCTCCTCCTCCTCGTCTTTCCTCCTCCACTTCCTCCCTGGTTTCCATCACCTTTTCTGCCACTCCTCCTTTTCCTTCTGTCCTCTCCTTCCCCCTCCCTGTGTCCTCCGTCTCCTCCTCCTGCTCCAGTGTAACCCTCGGCCATGTTTAATTGATGGAGGGATGATGAAAGTTGCAGGAGGAGGGATGGTTGTTCCATGTTTTCTCCTCCTCTGGTGAAGGAGATCTGACTCTTAAATCTTTTCTCTCTTGTTCTTTGTCCTGTTTTCTTTCTTCTGTTATCGTTTGCTTTGCTTCCTCTTCTTCTTTCTGCTCGGACCAAAGATTCACAGCTTGACCAGAATCTGCTGCTGTCGAACACGAACATGAGTAACGGCGTTCATTCCCAATCACTTTGTTTTTTACCCCTCTAACATGTTGGCCGGAGGAATCTGAGTTGTAGGAACATTGAAGGGAAACTGTATTGTTTTATATTTTCTCTGAATAAATAAATAATTCTTCGGTCTTAAAGCCAACAGAAAGTATTTAAATCAAATATTCTCAGGAGGAAAAGACCGGCTGGAAGTGATCCGCCCACCATCCAGAAACATGTGCAGGAAGAAGAGAAGTTCTTTAATATGTAAGAGTTCAGTCAGGGTTTACTGACAAACAAACCAAACGGGGCCATCGCCATCGGGTCTTTCGGAAAACGCCTCTGGGATCTTTACATCCGATTTTGGATCATTGCAGTAAAGAAGCTCTGTGGCAAACACACGTTTATGATGCTTTCACGTTTGGTTCAGAAAGATATTCTTCACAAGTGAACGATGTTTGAAGCGTTAATGCAATCCCCAGAAAAAAAAAAGCTAACGTTATGCTACATGTCAAGTTACATGTAATGTGAAGCTACGAGCTAACTAAAGAGCGCTAACATTAGCATGCTAACACAACAATGCAGGACACAGGGCATTGCAGCTTGAGCCAAGGACAACTCCTTTGTGTGAACGCGAGTGGAGGGGGGTTGGAGGTGTCTCAGGAGGAGAGCGGAGGCTTCAGTATGGAGGAGGTGTGGCCAAACAGCAGTTTGTTTTGGTTTCATGCTGGAGCTCAAGGGCGACATTGAAATTATAAAAAAGAAAATAAATCGAGTACATAAAAAGAAAGAAACAAAGGAAAAGAGAAGCAGCAGAGTCACGCGTAAAGAAAGCAGACGAATAAAAAGAAGATGAAGAGTCACTCGGAGTCTATTTCAGGGGTGGAGTGGTTATTTAAAGACGCTCCGGTTCAAACACTCAGATAAAAAAACTTCATAACATCAGATTAAAGAAACATTCACACGACATTCAAACCAACAGGACAAATGAACAGATAAAAATATTCTACTCCGGAGTCTGGACCAGTTTGGAAACAAACAAAAAATCTGTCCTGAAACGACTTTATCACCACGAGCCAGCGATGGTTTCCACTTCACATAAAAATCTGATTCTCCAAGTTACATTCACTAACGATAGTTAATTGTCATACGTGTGATGAGGGCGGTCGGATAATCAGAGAGTGGATAGATGAACGGGATGAAGGTAACGGTGAAATCAGCGTCAGAGGAATAGGGCTCAACAGTGAGGTTCAGGAAGTAAAAATCCCGTTCATTTTCTCCTTAGTGATTTTATTATTAGCCGTGATGTCATAACCATCACAGGTAGACTGATCACGAGTGTGAACGGAGAACAACGCGGTTTATTCACGACGTTGGGGAAAAGCACTACACTACCCACAACCATAGTGTCACAGCGACGTCTCTGATTGGTTGAGCTTGCTGTTACCATGGCAATGTTTCTGCCCCTTTGTGCAGGCTTGGAACGGATAGTGTCACTAGCAGGCTAGCTTATTTGTTAGCTAACAGTAAATGTGCTAATAACCTTGTTCTGCTGCAGTGAATGTAGTTTAACTACGAGATATCACAACACGTGTATTAACAGTTTAAACAGCATCACTTCGTACGCCGATGACACCGCACTGTTTGTTAGTTTCTGCAGAGGCGACGAGTCAGCACACAGACAGGAGGTGCATGTACTGCAACGGACTGTGAATAAAACATAAGAGACGATAATGGATTTGAACCTCGCTGCATGTCAGCAGTCCTCGCTCTTCTCAGTACGCACGTGAGCGAGGGCGTTATCGGCGTGTAAAACACACCAACGCCTGAAAAAAAAAAAGACACACTCAAGAGATTCAGAGCTGAACGAAATAAATAAATTACAACTGAGAGTCCATCTGACATGTGAGCAGGAAGCTGTGCACGGCTAAAATTAGACGCTCTGAAAATAAAACTCAGCAGATCGCTCCCAAAATAACACACAAATACACACACACACACACACACACACGCACAAACACACACACACACACACACACACGCACGCACACACACACACACACACACGCACAAACGCGCGCACACACACACACGCACAAACACACACACACACACACACACACACACACACACGCACAAACACACACACACACACACACACACACACACACAAACACACACACGCAGACACACACACACACGCACACACATGTGTGCGTGTGTGTGTCCTCCTGGTCTAACTGTACATTAAACACAATAAACGACTTTATCAATCCCACGAGGAGCTTTTGGTTTGGAGCAGCGTGTGCATAAAACACCAGAATCATTCAAAATGAATTCTTCAAAAGAGGAAAAATACTCGATAGGATTTATAAATCACACTGATGATAGAGAAAACCTACAGAGTAATCAGAAGTCTGATTAGAGAGAGGACGGACTCTGTATTTGGGCTGGGGGCCTTTGGGTGTCTCACGATTCGATTTGATTCTTGGGATCACGATTCGATCGAGAATCTATTTTCGATGCAAAACGATTCTGGATTCATGATTCAAAGTCTATTTTTCTGTTAGTACAAACTTCAGGATCGACTAAAGTCATCTGTGAGAGCGGCTGCTCCATTTGGCATTCTACTGATTTAAAGAGCTAGCATTAGCACTTAGCAGGGAGTGACTGATTAGCCAAAAAAAAAAACATACATTTTTGGAAGTTATGAATCTATTTAAAATCTCAGAAGATGAATCTTGATTTTTACATCAATCGATTTTTTCCCACCTCTACTCTCTAATATTTTGGAGTCTCAGCTCCGACTTCTGAGTGGATTGATTTCTTTTTAACGTTAATTATAAAGAACGTACAAGTGAGAAAAACAGAACCGAGGTTGCAGGTATGTCGACAGTGGAGTTGAGTTCAGATCAATAAGACCGTGTGCAGGAGTTCATTTGCTTTATTTCTGTAATTAAAAACACGAAATGACCCAATATCAGGGGCCTAGGACTTCTATGTTTGTTGTCTTGGTATCGAACCGGTATCGATATTGTTTGTTTATTACTAGAATCATATTGAAGTTAAACATTTTTTGCATCATGACAACCCTGCTCCTGCATATACACGAAATGAGTATGACCCCGCACTTCCACCAGACACGTGTCAGCTCCGCTCCGTTACGGCTCTGTGCTCCCTCGTCAGTCGACAACAACAGAATTCAATTCCAGGTCTAGCGAGTGTTTTAGTCTGAAAATCACCGGATGTTATAATGTTGTTTTGGTGTGTTACTTTCTGTCCCGCTTGTTCTGCTTCGGCAAAAGAAGCCTCGTGTATGTGACGGAGCGTGGACGGAGCTGAGATGCAGCGCAGCGGAGCCAGTGAAAGAACACACATTGAATAAAGTGAACACCTATCAGCTCTGCTGCCGTAACGGAGGAGAGACGGACTGAACACGCATCTGGTGGAATTTAGCAATACGTGTCTTGAACATCGAGATATTCTCAGATGTATAGTACTAAAAAAACAAGGTCCTGGACTTCTATTTAAAGAATGCCTGACCTTGGCTTTCTGCTCTTCTTCTTTCTGAACTCCCCCCTTTTTCTATTTCTGGACACAAAGAGTTAAACCCTCATGAATGTTTAATACGTTCACACACACACACACACTGTGCGGTCTCTCTTTTATCGGCTGTATGAAGTATGTTTCCGCTGATGAGGAATCGATCAGTCACTGTTAAATATAAAACAGTCGTCATGTATACGTTGTGTTTTTGCGTCTGCTGTGAGCTGATCTCTTCCTGACCTGAGGACGACTGAACCCACAGTTTGACCTCTAAAGCTCTCATGAAGACAAAATGGCACTACAACAACCAGACCTGCTTAAGACCACGACAACAGCGTTTTTGGGTACCTGAAAACACAAAACAGGTTCCAGAGTGCTAACTTTTAAAAACAGCGCCGCCTCTGTCGTCATGTAAACTGATAATACGCTGATCTTCTGAAAACGGAGACTTCCTGTTTGCGTGTATTACACTTCCAGTCAATGGCCATGAGCGAGTAGGTGGACTACAACAACAATGGCGGCCTCCTGAGTTCTGTTTGTGAAAATGACCACTGTCATGACTCCCAGTCAGCATTATCTTAATAATTACTTGGAGTAACAACCCCACCTCATCGTCCGTCCACACAAACGTTCGTGTTAGTCATGTTTGTGTGTTTACACCTGACCGCTCTGTAGAAGCACGAGTATAGGCGCATACCAAGCAGCAACCTCCGGTGTTGAAAAACTAAGCTGATGCTAGAGTGTAACATCCTGCAGTTCCTCAAGTGTCCACTAGAGGCTGGCTGCAGAAGCACAGGAAGTCACATACACACCCATTCTAAAAAGCCTGTTTTTACAGCAGACATTAACATGTTTACAGCCTGGTTCAAAAAACCAAATACTGTAGATCTGATTAGCTCATGTCTCGATCAGCACACACTGTACGGGGGGTGAATGTTTTGATGACTCATCAGTTTTGATTTGATGAAGGATAAGAGTTATTCACAATAAGGCGTGTAGCTGACCTGATTGACAGGTGGGCGCGGTGTAACGGTTTGTCAGGAGGCTTAAAACCCGCCTCAGCTCCAGCTCTCAGCCTGTCGTTAGGTTGACTGAAAGTTAGACTGAGACAGCATTTCCAGCATGGAGACCGCCATCGATGGGACTCCAGCGCCCCCTGCAGGAACAGATGGGTTACATCAACCCAGAGTTTTTAGTTACTACAATTGTATAAAAATGTCAGTGAGATTTTGAATGGTGGAGATTTTCTGCCTACTGGAATCCAACCTAAAAAGCCTCTGCATGTTTCTAATAAGCTCCACGAGCAGAAACGTGCTCAAACTAGGATCAATATTGGAGATGCTTTTGAAAAATGGAGAGAGGTTAGAACGCAGAAAGGTTTACAGACCGATGCAGAGCTGGATAAACACTGAAGCTTCAGAGTCCACCACATGGTGACCTGCGTGAGCATCCACTCTAGAGAGGAGGGGGGGGGGGGAGACAGCTCTCTACAATGTTTAGAATTTAGACTGCAGTACCCATTTTAAACACTAGGTGTCAGAGTTACATACTGCTCCTTTAAAACAAAAAAGTATTTAAAATGCAACGAACCATTCAGTGATTAGATCTACTTTTTTTAACGGAATCAAACGACTCCTGTTCATCATGACGACAGTTTCATTTCAGCAACCAAATCTCCCTCAAAATGTAAACAAATGTAACTCTCTCTGTTCGCCGTGGCCTCGGGGAGTGTTTGTTTTCTACATCTCTCTCTCTCTCTCTCTCTCTCTCTCTCTCTCTCTCTCTCTCGCTGTGTTTCCTTGATTTCTTTTCTTTCTTCCTATTTTTACATCCTCTCATCTTCTCCTGTATTTACATCACCCACGCTCTCCCATTCTGCATCCCTCCCCCCTCCTCCCTCTCTCTCTCTTTGTTATTAGCTTATGTCACTGAGATGAAGCGCACGTTGTTTCAGAACGTCTCTAATGTGTTTCATTTGTTCGTTTGGCATAATCCACATTTTCATGTGTTTATTTTTACTCCACACACACACACACACACACGCGCACACACACACACACACACACACACACACACACACACACACACACACACACACACGTGACAGAAACAATCCGTTTCTGAGTGCGTGTGTGTGTTTGAATATCATATGATGTGTGTTAAATGTTTCAGATGGTCTCACATGAAGAGGAGGAGAGGGAGGAAGAAGAGAAAAAGGGAGGAGGAAAGGAACACAGAGAGAGCAAGGAAGCGAAAAGAGGGAGGAAAGAGGGAGAAAGAAGCAAAAGGAACGACAAATGGGGGAGTAAATGGGAGGAGGAGGGAAGCAAAACAGGAAAGAAGAAATCAGATGAAACAAAAGAAGAAGAGAAAGGTGCGGGGGAGGTAAAGAAGGATGTGAAAAGGAAAATGGAGAAGGAATAAAAGAAATGGAAGATGGAGGGGAGGAAAATGTTTTTTCAAAGAAGGGAGGTTAAAAAGATGGAGATGAAGGAGTCAGAAGAAAGAAGACAAACAAGAGGGAGACAGAGAAAGGAGAACATGGCAGGAGGAGGAGAGAGGGAAGGATGGGAGGAAAAAGAAGGAGACATAAAGTGGAGAAGAAGAAAGGAGTCTAGACGAGCTAGGAGGAGGAGAAGGAAGGTGAGGAAGAGAAGTGAGGACGAAAAAAAGAGGAGAAGAAGAAGAGGAGGTGGAGCAGGATTAAGAAAGGAGAAGTGAGGAAGAAGAAATACGTCTAGACAAGAAGGGAGGAGAGAGAATAAATGAGGGAAGGGTGGGGGGGAGGAGTAAAAGAAGGGAGGATGGGGACAGGAGAGGGAGGAAGAGGAGGAGAGGGAGGATGGGAGGAGGATAAAAGGATGATGAGAGAAGAGAGGGAGTGAATGAGGGAGGGAGGAGGAATAGGTGGAGGAGGAAGAGGTGAAAAAGATGGGAGGATGGGGAGAGGAGGAGGAGAAGAAGAAGGAGGAGGAGAAGATAGGATGATCGGGAGAGGAGGAGGATAAGAAGAAGAAGAAGATGGGATGATGGAGAGAGGAGGAGAAGATGGGATGATGGGGAGAGGAGGAGGAGGAGAAAAAGAAGAAGAAGATGGGATGATACGGAGAGGAGGAGGAGGAGGAGGAGAAGACGGGATGATCGGGAGAGGAGGAGGAGGAGAAGATGGGATGATGGAGAGAGGAGGAGGAGAAGATGAGATGATGGAGAGAGGAGGAGGAGGAGGAGAAGATGGGATGATGGGGAGAGGAGGAGGAGGAGGAGGAGGAGGAGAAGAAGATGGGATGATGGAGAGAGGAGGAGGAGGAGGAGGAGGAGGAGGAGAAGATGGGATGATGGGGAGAGGAGGAGGAGAAGAAGATGGGATGATGGAGAGAGGAGGAGGAGGAGGAGGAGGAGAAGATGGGATGATGGAGAGAGGAGGAGGAGGAGATGGGATGATGGGGAGAGGAGGAGGAGGAGATGGGATGATGGGGAGAGGAGGAGGAGGAGATGGGATGATGGGGAGAGGAGGAGGAGAAGATGGGATGATGGAGAGAGGAGGAGGAGGAGATGGGATGATGGGGAGAGGAGGAGGAGGGTGCACTCAGACACTGAGAGGAAATAATTGATGAGAGGAAAAGTTCTCTGCCTCTCTCTCTCTTTTATTTTATCTGTTTATCTGAGCCTCGCTCGCCCAGACAGCAGCTGCAGCAATTAGGGTCAGGAGAGAGAGCGAGAGAGAAGGGGGAAGGAGGGAGGGGGGATTTAAGAAACAAGAAACCCTCACCCCTCCTACACTACTCTGTGTGAAAGTGTTATCATAATAATTATAAGAACATTTAAATTTAACGTCAGAAATAAGCAATCATAAACGTTAACCTGGATTCCAAACGGCATGTTTTTAAACAACACAATCTCTTTAATTTTAATGATCAATAGCTTCATAAAGTACCTAAGCTTTAAAAAAAGACGTCTATATCATCAGACAGGTGCAAACGAGAGGAATACGTCCGTACGGGAATGTTTTTGTGCAACATGACGGTGTGCAGGAGTTCATCAGGTGCGTATGGATGGATTTAAATTCAACATCTGGTCGCTAAATAAATGTGGTCATGTTAGCTTTAAAGAATGATAAGGGGGAAAAGGTACGTTTGAGTACGTTTGAGTACCTTTTAAAATGTGTTAGGCTTGTGAGTGATGACTTCCTGAAAACAGAGTGAAGTCAAACTCCCTCTGGGTTTGTTGTTCTAAGCTCTGTGTTCACACTGACGGGACGGCGCCTCCTCCAGCTTGTTTATGTTTCACTCAGACTCTCGAACAACTCAGGGAGTGGGCGGGGCCATCAAGGCTGTTAGTCAAGGCATTATGGTGGAGTTTCATTGCAAGAGTACAACTGAAGGAGAACCAACAGACTTTACAAACTGAAGAAAAGACTTCTCTGGTTGTAAAAAACTTGGGCGAGGAGGGGAACACTGAGGTAGAGGTTGGCGAGGAAGGGAACACGGAGGTAAGGGTGGGCGAGGAGGGGAACACTGAGGTAGAGGTTGGCGAGGAAGGGAACACGGAGGTAAGGGTGGGCGAGGAGGGGAACACGGAGGTAAGGGTGGGCGAGGAGGGGAACACTGAGGTAAGGGTGGGCGAGGAGGGGAATACGGAGGTAAGGGTTGGCGAGGAGGGGAACACGGAGGTAAGGGTGGGCGAGGAGGGGAACACTGAGGTAAGGGTGGGCGAGGAGGGGAACACTGAGGTAAGGGTGGGCGAGGAGGGGAACACGGAGGTAAGGGTGAGGGAGGCTGTACGCTGAAGGGACAGCTTTGTTTTGGTTTTTAGAGCCTGGTGTTTAAATGCGACATCTACTATGAGAGTTGCATAGTTTTGAGAACGTGAAAACCCAGGTGTTATAGCTTATACATGTTACCCTGCTACCTGGATTGTTCAGTTCAATAAATCCTTAACTGTTTACAACATCAACGGTTTCTCTCAACCCACAAGAGAGTTTTAGTTTGCAGCTCAAGGATTACAACTTAAAACCGAGAGGACAAAAGAAGACGGGGATGGAAAGAAGACGAGAGAGGAGGAGGGATGACGAGAGCGTTCCTCAGAGGAGGACAAAGAGACAGAGAGGAGGAGCAGCAGGAGACGGAGGGATGGAGGGAAGGAATAATCAATGACGGAGGTAAGACAGGGAAGGAGGGATGGAGAAAAGAAGGAGAGAGAGAGGGCGAGGTGTGGACAGGTAGATGGTCCCTGAGGAGCACCCAGTCATCTGGAAAACTAGGACACTCACTCACAAACACTCACTCACATTTTGGTTTGAATCCTGCACTCTGATTGGCCAGCAGCAGTGTCTGAAAATCATACAATCATACATGGTTAAACTGAGCACACGCACCAACACGATGTATGTAAGATTTTTCAAATGGATGAAAATGTGCAAAGTCAACAGTAAAGTGGTCGTAGGCTGTCTAAGGACCTACGGGAGGATGTCAGACTTTAGTCTCTTGTGTCCTCTGAGGAATCTGTTCCTATTCTTCTGTTTTGTTCCTGGTATAAAAGTCGTTGATATTTAAATGTGTGAATCACCATGAAATCTTCTGAATAACTCAGAGGGTCACTGTGACTTTAACTCTCTGTCTCTGACGTCAGAGCAGTTTCAGATCAGTCGGTCAGTCGTAAAGATAAGAGGACCTTTGGGTGTCTTCATTGCCTATAAATACGCCCGTGAGGAGCGGGGTTCTGTCAGGTTCTGTTGGCTGAGCAGAGAGCCTCGTTCTCACAGCTCGGGTCCGATATCTGAGCTTGAGTAAAAGAAATGACACCATTCTTTTAGTGTTGCATCCATGACCTCCTGTCCACCTCCGTTAAAAAGCAGCAATAAAAACAGCTGAACAGGAGGTGATCAGACTTTTCCATTTCTGACTATTCCTCTAGTAACGCTAACGTCAGTAAATCATCTTAAAGACAAATCTTAGCATCTGATCCTTTGACTAAGGCTCAACATTATAACCGTGCTGCTGGCCCAGACACACGGTTCAAGCGATTCTTGTGAGATCATCTCGTTAATTACTGCTACAACTTTGTTTCATCAGAGCCAGCTTGTGTGCTTGTGTTATAAGCCCTGTTCAGGCCGCCGTTTCAAGCCGCCATATTTACACCCCTGTGACGTTTTGCCTTCAATCTGGATGTCGTGGAGGCGTAATGGGGGGACGAAGTGATCCCCCCTCTGTACCGTCTTCAGAGGTAGTAACAGAGGCGTTACAGAGGAGAGACGGGATCAGCTGAGCCAGCGGTGGAGAACAGTGCTGTGTGTGTGCATGTCTGACTGTGTGTGTATGTGGAGCTCCCGCTGTGCCGTGCTGGGAGACCAATATTACGGCGTGAAGAAATCAATATGAATGTACAAAGATGTGATGGCGGCTGAGTTTATTTAGGGCAGTCTGAAAAGGTCTATGGTTGAAAGAAAGCTGCACTGCTGTCGTTCCCTTGAGCGCGCTCACTACAGCACACTCTGAAACTGTCTCTCATAAACTTTTTTTTTTTCTCTGGTTAAGTGATTTCTAAAACACACTTCTTTGCTAAAAGAGGAACAAAATAAACATTCCAAGAAAAGAAAATCCTTAAAGGAGTCGAGGGAGGAAGAACTCAATGAATTATCTTTTGTTTATGAATCACTTTTGCATCCGATTGGTTTCTTGACTTTTATTTTCTGAATCAAAAGTTATGTTGCTCAGTCAGGGATGTTGACTCCTGCTCTGACGCTGAGAGACCCCTGCCTGACTCGGAGCTTTATTGGAGGCTTAAAATAGGAGCCAGAAAGATAAAAGGAGGGCAGAGATGGTCAACAGGTGAATCCAAACCTTTGTAGTCCAGGTTTGAAAGCTCAGATTGACCTTCTCCTCTTTGATGGCTGTCTGCTCTAAAGATCACCTGAGTTTATGCGAGGTCACCTGAGGTGGTGGGTTCCTCCATCAGTAACAAAGTGCTGCCATGTTTGAGATTATGAGGATTAACATCTGTTGAGTTTATTTATATGCATGATGTAACCTGATGATAAACCACATAGGGTTTTACGTGGAGTTGTTGAACAGAAGAGGACCGAGAACAGAGCCCTGGGGAACCCCACGGGTCACTTTAGTAATTACAGACCAGCATGAAGTAGTCCCTGCTCTTCAAAATAAGAGTCAAACCAGTTAATAATGTGAAGGAAAGTCCACACTGCTATTACCACAACCACCACCACTACCTCGCCTGTGTCTTTCCATTTAAAGAATAAAAAGGATAACAGGATGTGAGTCTAAAACTCAGTCCTGCAGAGAGTGACGTAACCTCGGCGGATTTATGTTTGAGATTATAGAAGAGAATATCTGAGAAGTCCCTACCAACAACAGTCACCATGTCCTATTACACGCTCTATCCGACAACGAAACTACTTTTAACTGCCAGACAATGACGCCTTTGAATATTTGGAGCTTATTGTTGCTAGGTTACGAAATGAACTCCTGCTTCCCTCAGTAATATGCGTTAGATGTGTTTTAGCTCAGTGTGTTTAACATCTTCTTTAATTCAAAGAAATATCACCAAGAAAACATGTAGATGATGTAAAGGAGTCGTGTCCTGACATCAGCAGCAGCTCTACACCTTGAAACTGTTCCCTCCAAAAGACGAGGCAGACCTGAGCCTCCTCCGCCATTGTTGTTGACAAAGCTGATATCAGAAGCCCCGCCCCTTCTTGATTCTGAATTGTCGGTGAGGGAGAAGTGACATTGACAAGCATGACGCTGTTCTCAAGGTGATCTGGCACTACTACCTCCCGATGTCCCTGATGCCTAGCCTCCCACATCGGACTGTGTCACCCCCCAACCACCGCCGTCCTCATTCATGCACGGCCTGCTCCGACCTCCACCTCAGCGACAAGGAACTGTTTGCAATAGGAATGTGAGGAATACAAAGGAGAAATCCTTCCTGCATCTTATCCCATATGCTCTTTTGTAAATCGTCTCAAGATAACTCTTGTTATGAATTGCCGCTACACAAATAATGATTGATTGATGTTTGAATACTGAACTTCTTTCAACTGAGAGCGCTGTGAGCACAGCCACAGAAATCAGATACCGAGGGCGTTTCAGCTCCTAGGACAATGAGCGCTGAAAACGCTGAAATACATTGGTTTGTATTGAAACAGGCCCTGCCAGCTCAAAAAACGCCGTCTGTGGAGACTGGACCTAATGTTTGAAGCGACCGAATCCAGGTAACTTCATGACTTGTCTCCTGTAATTACTGCTGCAGCTACGAGAGGTAAACCCAAACTATAAACCTGGATTACTGTCTCTTAATGAAATGAAGCGAGTCAGTGTCTACGAGGGGAAAAGAGATCACCTTATCATCCACCATGACCAGATTTGGCAACTTGTTTTCCCTCAATCTAAACTATAATATAACGTGAGAGCGATACACAGCTCACGAGAAAGCACAAATATTTTAGTATCACGTTTCAGAATCCCAGGAGGCGACAGCTTGATATTAAAACATTTCAGGTGGAGCGACATCTTTAATCTTAATGCAGACAGAGTCTCTGTGACGCCCTTTAATCCTGCAGGGATCACAGGTACGGTGCCAAATGAGGGACAAAATTCAGTTCACTCTGAAACAAATCACCTCAAAATATGTACAGAAACACCAAGAAGATGCTGCTTTTCACAGCACACACACTCAGACACACACACACACACACACACACACACACACACACACACACGCATACGCATACACGCACACATACACACACAGACACACACAGACACACACACATGCACACACACACACACACACACAGACACACACACATTAATATAAACATATATTTTTAAGTATTACAGACCATCTGTCTCAATATCTGACACATGAAATTATTCTTTAATCTGATTATATCTCCCCCAGACCAGCGAAATTACCTTAAAAAAAACCATGTAACCATGGTAACAACCCCACCCATCAGGTGTGTGTGTGTGTGTGTGTGTGTGTGTGTGTGTTGTGGGTGTGCGTGTGTGTCTCAGGGGTAAAAATAAAGAATCAAATCCTTAATTGTATTTTGCAATAAATTCCTGGCCATGCTCATCAGAAGGCAGAGAGACAGTGTGTCAGTGTGTGTGTGTTTGTGTGTGTGACATCAGATTGTCACTGTCATGTTGTCGTGTTGTGTTTTTGTCACCGTGACATGTGACAGACTGAGCGCTGACAGCTCGGTGCCTTGCCCAAAGGCAGCAGGAAGCAGAAACGAACATGACTGAACTGCTGGTTTAAGTTTGACTAAAAAGAGGGAAACATTTAGAAAACACTTTCACGACATATTCATGACCCACTAAAAACAACTCTGCAACCCACTACTGGGTCCCAACCCGCCAGTGGAGAGCCACTGCTATAGATGATTATGGTAAACCTACACATTCACACCCTGATGGTAGAGGCTGCTGAGTAAAGAGCCCATCAGTATTAACTCATCCATTCATACACATTCACACACTGATGGTAGAGGCTGCTGAGTAAAGAGACCATCAGTATTAACTCATCCATTCATACACATTCACTCACTGATGGTAGAGGCTGCTGAGTAAAGAGTCCATCAGTATTAACTCATCCATTCATACACATTCACTCACTGATGGTAGAGGCTGCTGAGTAAAGAGACCATCAGTATTAACTCATCCATTCATACACATTCACTCACTGATGGTAGAGGCTGCTGAGTAAAGAGTCCATCAGTATTAACTCATCCATTCAGACACATTCACACACTGATGGTAGAGGCTGCTGAGTAAAGAGTCCATCAGTATTAACTCATCCATTCATACACATTCACTCACTGATGGTAGAGGCTGCTGAGTAAAGAGTCCATCAGTATTAACTCATCCATTCATACACATTCACTCACTGATGGTAGAGGCTGCTGAGTAAAGAGACCATCAGTATTAACTCATCCATTCATACACATTCACTCACTGATGGTAGAGGCTGCTGAGTAAAGAGACCATCAGTATTAACTCATCCATTCATACACATTCACTCACTGATGGTAGAGGCTGCTGAGTAAAGAGACCATCAGTATTAACTCATCCATTCATACACATTCACACCCTGATGGTAGAGGCTGCTGAGTAAAGAGTCCATCAGTATTAACTCATCCATTCATACACATTCACACCCTGATGGTAGAGGCTGCTGAGTAAAGAGTCCATCAGTATTAACTCATCCATTCATACACATTCACTCACTGCTGATGAGCAGTGGGAGCAACTTGGGGTTAAGTGTCTCGCCCAAGGACACATCGGACATGTGACTGCAGGAGTTGGGGATCGAACCCCTGATCCTCATGGTGAGAGACGACCGACTCTACCAACGGAGCCACAGCCGTCCCATTATTAAGAGAACAGATGGTTTCATTTTAAAACACTCAGTATCAAAAAATAACACAGTATCGAACATGTGGAGAAGCTTAATAGGCCGTAAAGCTCGATTTCAAAGATTTAAAGTGTCTAAAATATGACCAACCAGCATCTCTGGTCAGTTTTAAAGAATTGTTGCTGCCTCTAACAGAGCTGTACACAGATTTAGCCACTAGATTCCTATTGGATGAATAATTCATGACCTGTCCTGCCAGCGGGCATTCATGTTACCATAATGTCTCAATTAGCATGATAATACCATGATAACTACCATGTTACATAACGAGCCGGACAGTGCTAAATGTCATGTTCCTGTGTGTAACATTATTATACGAGTTTGACCTGTTACATAACAGCAGATATTTGGACTCACATTCCCATCATGCCGCAGGAGAAGAGAAAGAGGCCATTTCAGCAACAGCATGGAGCTCAAAACTGAGCGAGCTAACAGTCCAGGTGTGGTTCTCACAGACTCAGTTAGCTGCTAATTGTCGCTAACATGTAAATAAAATAAAGCTCTAATGTGCGTTTGTAAAAAGTGGAGCTCAGACTTGTTGGACGGTCTGTTAGTACGATAAAGCTCACAGAGAGACAGATTATTAGTCTGATATTCACATGAACAAATCTCCAACAGCACAAACACGGCCCAGAGGTTAAAGGTCAGGGACTGAATTAGCTGAGGTGACACCTAGCAGACAGCTAGCAGCTCCCATCTGTCACTCAAAGAGGCCACACCCCCTAATTCTACATCACATTAATATAACCTTAATACACTGGAGGAACTGCAGTCAGATTTGAACCCGGGCCACCTGCTTGGGGGACTACAGCCTCCGCACATGGGGCGCGCACACTTACCACGACGCTACCAGAGCCCCAAATTTCAATAGTTAACTGCAATTAATCACATTTTTAATCGCATGTTTGAAATTTCATAATTTGGCATTTCAGAACAGTTTTTGTTAGGCTTTTATTTTGAAGTTTTGTACTGTCTTAAGCTGAGAGTACTTTACTTGCTGTGTGCTTTTATTTTGAAATACAGTAAGGCCCATCTGGTAGTGGAAGGTTAGGACAGGAAGTTAAACACAGAAACAGGAAGTGGTTAGGGATCCCAAAGTGAGGTCAAACAGCTCAAAGGAACGGTAACAAAGGTCAATGTGTGATGTCATAAGGTGAACGGTAACAAAGGTCAATGTGTGATGTCATCAGGTGAACGGTAACAAAGGTCAATGTGTGATGTCATCAGGTGGATATGACTTTGGACTCGTCAGCTGAGCTGTCTGAGAGTTTGTTAAAGTGAAATGAGACATTCAAAGATGCAGCAGTGTCCTTCTTTTACATCACTGAGACTACAGGGAGACACTGAGGACCACTATCTACAGGGAGACACTGAGGACCACTATCTACAGGGAGACACTGAGGACCACTATCTACAGGGAGACACTGAGGACCACTATCTACAGGGAGACACTGAGGACCACTATCTACGGGGAGACACTGAGGACCACTATCTACAGGGAGACACTGAGGACCACTATCTACAGGGAGACTCTGAGGACCACTATCTACAGGGAGACACTGAGGACCACTATCTACAGAGAGACACTGAGGACCACTATCTACGGGGAGACACTGAGGACCACTATCTACAGGGAGACACTGAGGACCACTATCTACAGGGAGACACTGAGGACCACTATCCACAGGGAGACACTGAGGACCACTATCTACAGGGAGACACTGAGGACCACTATCTACAGGGAGACACTGAGGACCACTATCTACAGGGAGACACTGAGGACCACTATCTACAGGGAGACACTGAGGACCACTATCTACAGGGAGACACTGAGGACCACTATCTACGGGGAGACACTGAGGACCACTATCTACAGGGAGACACTGAGGACCACTATCTACAGGGAGACACTGAGGACAACTATCTACGGGGAGCCTGAAGGGACAAAATAACAAGAGATTACTCAAGATTCAAAATAGTGAATGCATTAATTTCAGACCTCTGACGACCAGCGCTGGCCGAGGTGAATTGAAGTCCACGCTTGTTCAGGAAGAAATGATTTCTGACACAGATTCCTTGATGGAGTTTTTAAAAACCGTCTGAGGGTGTAAAAGGTGCCACAGCGGACAGAACGTGTCCGACAGTACACAGACTCTTACTCTTACACTCTCTCTATTAAAACATTAAGAGCGTGCGCCATGCGTGGAGAGGCTCTATAATTCCATCCCGACTGTTTTATAAGGCTGCTCGCTCCTCTCATATACATCCTGTTCCTCAGAGGAAATGGCTGCTTCCCCTCTTCTTCTTATAAATAATGTTGATGGTAAAGTGCCCTGCAGCTTCTCTCACACGCGCGCACACACACACTTCACATACGTATGTTTACGTCTCGTGTGTTTGATGTAAAAGTGACGAAGAGAGGAGACCACAAATCCATCCATCAGATTCAGATGAATGATCAATTTAAGTGGAGCACAAAATAAAGGAAGCAGCTTTTATGTTTCTGTCAACAGACAGCGATCCAAACACGCCTCACATGTAGGATGCATCCGTCCAGACTCAGGAAACAGAACGAGCCCGAAAACGATCACACCCTTAACTGTGACCGCAGAAAGCGCACCAATCGGGCGCTGCTTAACAGCGCACATCAGATGTCAATGAACTGATTACCTGGCGGGGGGTTTTTGAAAATGTTATGAATTGTTTGAGTTGCCACCTTCATCGTCTCTTTTGTTTGTAAAGAAAATAAATGAACGATAAACGCAGCCTGATTCTGTCCTGATTGCAACAAACTGCAAAAGACCACACCCAGTGTACCAGAACAGGAAGTAGCCGCTGTAACGCCATAAATCTGTTCGTGGACTACAGTCTTTTGGTTTGTGAAGTTGAAAGTGACCAAACAGTATGTGGCGCTGGAGAGGAGTGAAGAGTTAGGTAATGCTAAATTATCAAAAAAATATCTTTGACCACCAGCTGTGTCGGGACAGTTTTTATTTCATAAATGCAACAATATATAAATATATAATCATTCCTTTCCAGCTGATAAACTCGAGAAAATGTGTTTTGCCGGTCGCAAGGTTGTCAAAAAGTTCCATATGTTTCGCTACCTTGAGCTTTGGAGGGGAATGAAGCCTTCAAAGTTTCTCTGCACACCGTCTAAAATGCTGAAATACATTGGCAACGTTTCTGTACGCAAATGTTGGTGTCTCCTGAGGCAAGGCGGCAGCAGCAGAGTCCTCTATACGACGCTCTAATGAGAATATGTGTCTTTCTATCAATGCTACGTGTAGTTGAACAGAATCACAATCTGAACTAAAGAGTGGAGAAGAACATACTGGAGAACAGGAAACAGAATGCAGCAGGTTCATTAGAGCACGGAGATCGTAGAGGTGGCGTGCAGACAGTCTATGGTCGTGCAGCGATCACAGGGAATAAACGTCACCACCCCCTCCCACTCGCTCGAGGTGAATTCTCCTGATTATATCCTGCTGCGTTCTCACATCAGCTCACTCTGACTTTCTGCAGAATAAATACGAGGAGGCTGGAGGAGAAACTCCGGGTGAAGAGTGAAACATTCGGCTGTTTGTGTTCACACTTGCAGCTCAGCACGAACACTTCAGGAGGTTTTCTGCAGGTGTGAAAGCACTAAGTTTAAAATTCCGGTCAGGTTTGCACCTCCAGGCTTTTTCGTCTTAGCTCGCGATCTTTTGTTATTACGAGGAGGAAATGAGGTCACACAGGAAGGAGTGTTTCGTTTGTGTTCGATAAAGTTTATCAGGTGTGTTCTTTTATTTTCCAGCTGCCCGTCAACAGAAACTCCCAGTGTGATAACAGCAGCTTGTTAGTGGATGAATGGAAGATTTCCCCGGAGGAATGAGCTATTAATTATTCCACTGAAAGTTATTTTTTAATCAGAGCACCTGGAGGGAGATGTGGATTATCTGCAGTCCAGACGCAAACATGTTTTCCTGGCAGCAGATTGTCCCCCCCCCCCCCCCCCCCCCCCTCTCACATATATTGCTTCTGGAGGGGCTGCAATAGGTTTATGATTTCACTCCCAGTTTATTTGCACAGTGATAAAACAGGAGCAGAGCAATAAAAGCAGCGTGATGAAAAACAATGATGGCAAACTGAAACAGAAAGACACACAAAGTGATCGGACTGCAGCAGAGGAGAGAAGAGCGCAGACAGGAAGAGAAGATATAGACGAAGAAGAAGAAGAAGAAGAAGAAGAAGAAGAAGAAGAAGAAGAAGAAGAAGAAGAGGGGGAAGAAGAAGAAGAAGAAGAAGAAGAAGAAGAAGAAGAAGAGGGGGAAGAAGACGAATGTAATGATATTTAAAACGTTTCAAACTTCACAGGACTAAAAGCTCCGAATTAAACTCTGCTCATCATTCTCCAAACCATCAGGTCCAGATCCATGTCCTTACAGACAGAAAAATATATATGATGTTGATCACCATTTTCCTTTAGCTTGTCTTAAGTTTAAAGATAGAGTCAGCAGCTTGTTCCTTCAAAATAAAATACAGACTTCTCCTAAAGTAAAGCTGCTCCATCGTCCCTTCTGGGCCTCCGTACATGTGTGCTGGTGTCTGTGTCTGCAGAGACTCTGTCCTCTGACTGGATTTTACTGTTCTGCTTTGTTCTGGTTGACTCGGGACGTTTCTGGGCGGAGCTGGTGTGTTTCCTCCAGCCAATGACAGCGCAGCAGGTGAGTTTATGAGTGGATCAGTGATCAGTGATCGAACGCAATTGAAACCGGCGAATATGACGGACATGGACAGCTTCTGGTGGCGACGAGCCCAGGAGGAGGGGCCCAGTTTGAATGTTGTGTTTACATTTCTACTGACTCCGCCTTTCAGAAAATGGATTATGGTTGGACAATTTTTGTGTTAGAGAGATTTCCCAAACGCTGCCTCTCTTCCTCCACAGATCATCTATGTGATAAGAAATGATCAACCAAATCAATATTTTACTGGAACACGACAGAAAGACGGATCAAATTTTTCCCTTTGGATTCTCAGAGAGAGGAGGAAAAACAGAGGACACTCCCAACAAGGAGAGAGAGAGAAACTGAGAGCGGAGGAGAGGCGAGGAGGAGGAGGAGGAGGAAGTAAAAGCCTGGGTCGTGTTTTGCTGCCTGGAGAATCCATTTAGAGGTCGGCCTCTCCCTGCTGAAAACTAATGGACCTGAAGACTGAGAGGAAGGAAGAAAGGAAGGAAGATGGGATACAAGATGAAGAGAGTAGGGAGAGGAAACCAGAAGAAGAGAGGAGAGAGAGGAAACAAGAAGAAGAGAGGAGGGAGAGGAAACAAGAAGAAGAGAGGAGGGAGAGGAAACAAGAAGAAGAGAGGAGGGAGAGGAAACAAGAAGACAGGAAGGAGAGGAAACAAGAAGAAGAGAGGAAGGAGAGGAAACAAGAAGAAGAGAGGAGGGAGAGGAAACAAGAAGAAGAGAGGAGGGAGAGGAAACAAGAAGACAGGAAGGAGAGGAAACAAGAAGAAGAGAGGAAGGAGAGGAAACAAGAAGAAGAGAGGAGGGAGAGGAAACAAGAAGAAGAGAGGAGGGAGAGGAAACAAGAATAAGAACCTTACAAACCGATCTCTAGCATGAAATGAAAGAGCCTCTCAAATGTAGCCATTTAGCAACGGCCTACAGTCGTCATGGTAACAGATGAATACACAAACACATACTCCATATGCTAACTGCTAGCGTCTTCAGCCCGTTTATAGCAAACTGAGTCTGATTTGATATAAATCTGGTAACATCTCTGATCTTCAGTCGACATGGTTCTTTAGCTTCTCACGGCGTCCTTTTCGGCTTCTCAGCCCTCTGATTGTCAAACGCACGATGAGGGGGAGGAGTTAAAAGCACCATGTGTGTGATTTACGACAGTGCAGTTGTACTCAGAGACCTTCAGTCGGCGCCAAAGCACACCAAAATAAATTCCTACTGAAAAGCCTTCGAGGTCAGGTGAGTGAAAGTGTCTGTACGCTGCACGGCTCAAGTCTTTGTTTCCCCCGATCATATTGATTATTGATTGGTTGAGAAATAATCACACTACTGTCAGTCTGCAGAGTCTGTTTTTACTACAACACTGAACTGTTTGACTCATTCACGCTCTCCCATTCACACCCTCTGATCTCCCACTTTAGCTCATTCACAGACAGGTAGGAGTACAGAGTCATATAGACACGTGTGTGTGTGTGTGTGTGTGTGTGTGTGTGTGTGTGTGTGTGTGTGTGTATTGTGAAGCGGTATGGTGGTTCAGATGGAGCGAATGTTCCTCTTTCATTTCTGATGTTTCCAGCAGCTCTTTGAACAGCAGATAATAGATAATGTGCAGGGTGAAGACTATCACCATCATCATCCTCATCATCATCATCATCATCACACACACACACACACACACACACACACACACACACACACACACACTCACACACACACACACACTCACACACTCTATCCACATGGCAGCAGCAGAGAGTGTGTGTGGGCGAAAGCAGCAGGGTGAAGATACACCACCGTACTCGAGAAGCCGCGAGTGGGAGGTGGACACACACACACACACACACACACACACACACACACACACACACACACACACACACACACACACACACACACAAACACACACACACACACAGTTTGGATGTTTCACACTTCATCTCTTTTCATGGTGGAAACAGACTGTAGAACTCTCCCGCACAGCCAATAATAATGACAGATCCATGTCCCGCCACACAACACGACGATTTTCTGCCCAGAGCCCGCACGCCTGTTTCTTTGGCGACTGCTTTAGCAGCAGCGAGAAATAAAATCTGCTTTAAAGTCATATGTCACAGCAAACATACAAACTCACCCCAGCGTAGTCATGGTGACGATGGTGTACCAGAAGGAGGCAGGGATGGAGGTGAAGGTGGAGCCCTTGGTGCCCTTCTCGGCGTAGAACATGACTGTGGCGAAGATGATGATGGCCATGGTGAGGGAGAAGAGCAGGAAGCCCAGCTCCGAGGCGCAGCTCTTCAGCGTGTAGCCCAAAATCCTCAAACCCTGTGAGTGACGGGAAAACTTGAAGATACGGAAGACACGGAAAACTCTGAGGGTGACGAAGGCGCCGCTCACGTCCTCGTTCTCAGGCATCACCAGGCCGATGTAGTACGGCATGATGGCCACCACGTCGATCACCGACATCACCGAGCGCATGAATTTGCAGCGGCTGGGCGCGGCGAACAGACGCATCAAGTACTCGAAGGTGAAGATGAGCACGCAGGCCGTGTCCATGCAGAAGAAGGCTAGCTGGTATTTCTCCCCGCAGGGAAGGTCCTTCACGCTGCCTTTAGGTGGCCGACATGGGACTGTCTCCACCACGTTAGCGATAACGGAGACGGCGATGAAGAAGCCGGTGACGTAATAGAAAACCAGCGCCATGGTGGAGGTGTGGGGGTTCTCGAAGGCTCGCCACAGTCGCTCCCTGGAAGTGCTGTTTGGAGGGAGGGGGGCGTCCATCCCCTCGTTGGCCTCTGTGTCTTCGGCCAGACGCTCCTGGTTCTCCTTTTTCCTGTCCCGGTATTCCTTCACAGAGAGGAGGGAGGAAGATTAACCAAAAGAGATAGACAACCGGATTCATGAAGTTAGTGCCGATGAAATCAAAAACAAAACAGGCGTTTAAGAAGTAAAACAGGAAACAAACATTCTCCCAAATAAAAAATAGAATCTAAGCTAGAAATCAATGGATCAATTCGTATTAAATATGGGGTAAACTAAAAGTTTTTAGCTGACCCCTTAAAGGTCACATTTTCTGTAAAATACACTTCCCCATGTTTCTCTAACTCTAATATGTGTCTCTAGTCTGTCTACAAACCCCCCAATGATGAGTAAAGTCCATCCTCTCCGTCTTCTGCCTGCTCCACTTTTCAGAAAATGTGTGCTCAAACAGGCCGTTTGGAGATTTTCCCTTCATGACATCACAAAGGGCAGTAACCCCTCCCCCAGGTGGGTGACACTCCCACAGCTAGGTGTTTGTTCTGCCCTCTGAGTCTGCCTTCTCACCGTAAACAATAGGGCATGGAGCGAGAAAGCCCGAGCCACCCAAGCCCTTCCAGAGAGGGGCGTGGTCAGACACAGCTCATTTACATTTAAAGCTACAGACACAGAAACAGCCTGTTCTGAGCAGGGCTGAAATAGAGGGGTTTATAGGCATGATCAAATACAGGATCAGAGTGGATTTAGAACAAGACACTTCACACACATGTTTAGAGGAGCTCTGAGACTTATTTACACTGAAGAGGAGGAGGAGATGTGACCTTTAAATTCAGTCTCTACACTCTTTCATAAAGACTGTGTATCTTATTAACAAGCTGTAAATAAGGTTCAAGCTCGCTGCTAGCTTTGCTAATCTCATGTCAGCTTCATAGTTTATTCATAAATACAGAATGTGCACAAGTTGAGTTTACATTTTCTATCAACACCTCCTCAGAATAAGACAAAGCAAGTACAGAGGAGTCAACTCGATCACTGCCGAGCCTGCTTCAGACACTTCTGAATCAAATGTTCATCAAGTCTACAAAATATACATATAATGGAATGGACTCCTTCTCTCAGACAGGATCCGAAGGAAATACTGGAGCACACAGATCACTGAAGGCACTCTTATGTACCTTTATTAAATTGACCTGAAGTGGTCTGTGTGCCATACGTATATGTACCAACTGTTATTCAATCAGCTGATATGGAGATTGTGGAAAGTTACAAATATCTGGGTGTTGTTCTTATTCAAAAACATCCTTATTTATCGTACACTAGCATCTTATTCTCTATATATGGAGAAGAGAGCCTACATGTATGTCAGAGGTTTCACCGGCTTACAGGCTTGAAGCCGTCTGGTGAAATTCTTGGTTTCATTTTGGGGAACTGCTAAAACTGCAAATCAACCGATTGACCTCCACGGTGGCTAATAAACCCGTCGAGAAAGATAGAATCCTTCTTCAAACATTTCTCAAATCCTAGATCAGACGCCAAAGGCAACACGAGGAAGCAGCAGGATCTGTGAAATTACTAGAGGAGTAAAAATAAAAATCATGTGGACTCTCACTTGTGGGAAACTGTGGGGGAAGTGAAAAACAGAAATTAGAAGCTCTCACAGTTAAATCAACATTTGTGAACATCACGGAGCCTGCCAAGTGTGAGGAAATAAAGAACAATTACCCATTCATGAGTCAGTGGACGGGTCAGTAATAAAATCAAGGATACAAAGATGATTTAAAGGGCTCTGAAGGCAGCGCTAATATGACAAAAAGGTGATATAAAGCAGTGGTGTGTTGTTTGTGACTCACTAAAGCAATCACTTACAGAGCCATTGGGTACAAAGCCAGCCAAAAACACTAAGGAGCCAAATCAGGTTGCATTTGAGCTGCTGGTGTTTCCGAGGGCTCATCACTGCTGGCTTAATGAGCTGCAGTTAGATAATGGAGTTGGAGAGCAGCGCTGGTTAGGATCCCTCTCAGATCCATCAATGATTTCAGTCATTTAGCTGATGATGCTGTTCTCCATGAGTAGCAGCAGAACAACCAACAGTCAAATATTAGGAAGAAACCAGACACAGGAAGTCAGTCACATTGAGAGAAACAAAGTGTTAAGACTGCAGGCTAGTTGGGCTGAATAGAGGTTTATGAAATTAGAAAGTTCTGCACCAAAGTGTCCAAACTAAATTGATTTGATATGATACTGCAGGATACGATAAGTTACGACACACATTCAAGAAATTTGTTGGGAAACTGTTGCAGCAAAGTCCGCTAACAAGAAACAAACGATACAATGCTGTAGGAAATGATACAATACAGCAAGGGTCGACATTAAATTAAATTAGCCACTGGCAAAGATCCCTGGATCCATCGTACACCCTGACCCAGGACCATTATTTTTCATTTGGAAAATAACAGTAGAGAATTTAAGGAAAATGATCTGATCTGATTTATGTCCATATCATAAAGAGAAACAAGCAATTCCTTCAATATCCGAGCAAAACTACTTCATCTTTTCTAAACTCATCTTAGTTGTCCGCACATGTTGGTATTGATCTGCAGATTTGGTGAAAGACTAAATTTTGACCTGCAGTGGTTCCTGTTTGGAACAATCCGCAAAGTAAAACCATACGATACTACACGGCACAATATGAAATGATCCAATAAGACATGATACGAAAAGACACCATACGACACAATACGCTACAACACGATATGATACGTGAAGCACAACCTCTAATACCCCCATTATGCAGATGACACTCAAGTATATCCATATTAATCCAATTAATCTATCTAATCTGACAAATTACGATACAATAAGACACACACGACACAACACGATACAACACCATATGATACAATACGATACGATACCAGGAACACAACACCGTTATGCAGATGACACTCAAGTGTATCTCCCAAAAAATCCAAATAATCGTTCCAAATTCGAGAAAAATTGATGCTGTGCTTGCATTTATGTCCATATGTATACAATCCTTCTTCTTACCAACAAAGCTCTGTATGGCCAGGCACCTTCATAGTGCCCCATTACCCCTCTAAGACATTGTGCTCCCAGAATAAAGGCCTGCTTCTCGTACCTCAAGTCTCCAAGTGTAGTCTGGGAGGTAGAGCCTTTAAAAGTGCTCATGGTGGATGAAATAAAATTACAAAGAGAACAGTTTGACAATCAGCAGAGGGTAAAAGGTTTACCTCCATGCAGCAGTCCCCGATGATCTCAGGCACAATGCCGTAGAAGGCCAGCTCCTCGTCGAAGGCCTGGATGCACTCATGTCGAGGGTAGTGCAGCTTCCCGGTGCGGTAAAAGTTCAGAATGTGTCGGAACATTTCGGGGTCTCGGTCGAAGAAGAATTCCTGTGTGTCCTCGTTGTAGAAAAACTCCTTCTCCGAAGAACCCAGCAGCGTCTCTGGATAACGATCCAAAGTGTTCTTCCATGTCTGCAGGAATAGAAAAGAGAAGACTAGAACTGGTTCTAATGTGGGCAGAGCTGACCGTAAGTATTTGCAAACTAGTTGAGTAAAGGACGTGTTCATGGTTAAAGTCTTTCAGGTTGAATTGTTCTTCAAAGCAGAGAGGTAGAACTGGTATATTGACATGAATCAAACAGTTTAGAGTTAAAAATCTGTTCAGGGCTCGTTAAAAGAGCGGGATATCAAGATGGGCTGCGAGCAGAGCTGCATCAAATATGAGCTCAGTCTTTAGGTGAGGATTATCTGCAGATGTATCTCCCCGTCCTACACAATAGGACCCAATGATTTCAATCGAATGAAAAAACCCTGAATAACGTTTCATGTTAAATGTGGCTGGAGCTCTTTGTTGGACAGGAAGTCAGAAAGGGCGGTGAGCTGAGCTGCTATATTTTGACTCCTTCACAGTTGCATCTTTTACGAGATGTTTAACCAGGACTCAAATTATATGTGGAGGTCCCCTCCTCTCTCACACCATCAGTCCTGGTCATTAACGCTAATTAAACTGTGACAACAAGCATCATCTCTCTCCAGAGTGTCCAGCGGTGATGCTCGTACATGCTCAGTTACTTTCCAGTTGAGTGACCATCTTGTCTTCATTATAAATCTTTTCCACAAGTGTTCGATAACTGAGGGATCAACACAATAAATGTGTTATATCATATCCATCTAACTCTACAGATCGAGCATAGATCTAAGTAAGATATCGGCCGATATATCGGTATTGGATATTTTTTCTCTCCCCTATATGTATATCGGTATCTGGCCCAAAAACCATCTTCAATCCAATCAGAAGTGCGGAGGCGTTACTTGGCTCACATGAACGAATCAGGAGCCAACAGAAGCATCACAATGGGCTGTCTAAATGGTCAAAATCAAATATTCTCTTGAACGTAAGAGGTACTCAGTCAGTCCTCCACACTGTGTTAGAAACACAAGCGTTCCATTTAAAAAGACTCTCTGAGTTGTTGGGTAAGGTGGGGGAATTGAAGCGTCACTAACATCGAGGTCGGGCCGGATTTATGCTTAGAACTTACTATTTGACATTTCATATTGAAAGCAAGCATTACTGTACGTTTGTTTTTTCTATATTTAACTCGAGAGCTTCAAGCTGCTGCCTCACGTTGTGTTTCTGAGAATCAGGACAAAGTCAAAGTCTTGACAGAAACTTTCTTCTTGTTCTGCCATCGCAGCTGTTTGATTCCTGAAAGCCACCCGAATCTATTTTTGCTGTGGAGCCATTTTGTTGTTATTATCGCCCAAATGCACATCAATGCGCTGATTAGACGTCGAGGATTTACAGGATTGAGCGGTGGATGTAGGAGCTGGAGAACACTGGGAGAGCTGAAGTGTGTTTACTCTCCTTATACCCAATGTTAGATGGTTCTTAGACACAGCTCATGTTAACTTCCTGCATCATCACAAAAGCTAAATGAGAAGAATTAGTAGCTAACTCTGTGGAGAATTTACAAAGAACTTAACGTCACAGTCTCCTCAGGGTCAAGGTACAATTTATAAAGCATAAAGATGCAAGTACGTATAGTTATGTCAAAGGTAAAGTTACAGATTGTATTAATATAATATTTAGGTCATGCAGAGGTGAAGCTGTAATGCTAACTGGAATGTCTGGGCATTTTACGCTTTAGAAGAACTGTGGCGCAGTTACCACCATCTCTCCATGACGGTTAATGCTTTTTGCAGCGACTCTTCTTGCATTAATGCGGCTCATTTTGCCTTGATGTTTGCATAAATGTGTGAATGTTGGCAGCTAGTTTAGTTTTACTCTCACACCGTGTCCTAACATCATGTGAGCGTTGGATATCGCGTCGCATCGTGCACGCTCACTGACCATACTGCATCCGTAAAATATTTCATTATCTGCTTTGTGAATTTCAGACAAACTGAAGTGTGGTGCTTTTATTTTGAAGGTGGACAAACTGAAGTGTGGTGCTTTTATTTTGAAGATGGACAAACTGAAGTGTGGTGCTTTTATTTTGAAGGTGGACAGACTGAAGTGTGGTGCTTTTATTTCGAAGGTGGACAAACTGAAGTGTGGTGCTTTTATTTTAAAGGTGGACAAACTGAAGTGTGGTGCTTTTATTTTAAAGGTGGACAAACTGAAGTGTGGTGCTTTTATTTTGAAGGTGGACAAACTGAAGTGTGGTGCTTTTATTTTAAAGGTGGACAAACTGAAGTGTGGTGCTTTTATTTTGAAGGTGGACAGACTGAAGTGTGGTGCTTTTATTTTAAAGGTGGACAAACTGAAGTGTGGTGCTTTTATTTTGAAGGTGGACAGACTGAAGTGTGGTGCTTTTATTTTAAAGGTGGACAAACTGAAGTGTGGTGCTTTTATTTTGAAGGTGGACAGACTGAAGTGTGGTGCTTTTATTTTGAAGGTGGACAAACTGAAGTGTGGTGCTTTTATTTTAAAGGTGGACAAACTGAAGTGTGGTGCTTTTATTTTGAAGGTGGACAGACTGAAGTGTGGTGCTTTGTGTTGATGAGCTGTTGACTCAAATCTCAACACTCAGAGGCTCGTCAATAAACGTCTCGCGGTGAGATGAATAAAGTTTTTCTCGGGTGTCGACACAGGTCAAAGGACAACATGTCAGTCATGATGTGGATATTGTTAATGCACCGTTATCTCCGGTTTGTACAACAAGCTAACGAGCTCTGCTGACAGTGGAGAGAGAGGGTCAGTGCCGTTTAGAGCACCAACCCATCTCCTTCCTCGTCCGTCTACGTGAGCGACAGAGGAAAATCAAAATGGCGCATTGCCTGTTAGGACACTCAAATAGGAAACAATTGAATGAAGCTAGTCGCTGACGTGAATCACGTGCTGTTAGGACACGCTTTGGGTCTCAGTTGTTGTTTTTCACAAATACTTTTGTAGTTTTAGTCACATTAGGCGTTGACTTATTCAAATATTTCCGGGTAGTTTGTAGAATCATTTCACACACAAACCTGAAGGAAACCTTTACGCCTCAACGAACCTGCTTAGACCTTCTGATAAATTAAACATACTCTTGAGGACAAAGACTCAGAAATCTCAGCCTGAGTGTTGACCATCTAAAACCAAACAATCGAGTCCCCCGTCTCTTTGCCATTTTGTCTTAATAAGTCGCAGAGTCTGGAGCCTTTCTAAGTTTGTAGCTCCAGGGTCCTTCGTCACTCTACTTTCAGCCTGCCTCATCGTGGGTCTGTTTGCCTTCATTGGGACTGTTTTCTGGTCCTGTTACCTTCCTAATGAAGCGCACGCTCCCTGTTATTGCTTTCTGTATAAAATCATTTTCTCTGCACCAGCTGCTCGTTGCATTCTTCTGGGCTCACTACCTCTTGTTTCTGTTCCTGTTTGTTGGTACCAGATGTGACAACGCCTCCAAAACAACATTAGTGGGCGACGATATCACTTCAAGTTCTGTGAGGAGGGAAGAGAAACATGACACACAGCAGCACTAAGGTCGGGCTGGATGGGCAGACTGATTACTCAACGAGTTTAATGTTAAAATGATGACATCGTGCACAAAAGAGACGGAGAGATCCAGAGTGTTTCACAGATGATGAAATATTGGAAGTTATTGGAAAGACATCGTCAGGCCTCGGGCGTGATGAAACTCTGCAGAGCAAAGAGCAATGTGCTTTTCTATTGTTTCATTTCTCTTTAGCCAATCAAACCTAAAGAAAAAATACTTCATTCATTTATTTTATCATTCATGCAAATGAAAACTACACAAGGACCGTCTTTCAGAGCTGCTGTTCGACAAATACAACATGAAGGAGGCGGTCCTGACTTCAAAGACAGACAGCGGGGGGTTAATGTAAATTAAAAAGACTTTACGCCCCCCTCAGGTCCTCGTTCTGGAGATAAAAAGCCTTCAGCCTGTTTGTAAGACATGAGACTACAGAGGAACACGCTGCTTATTCAAATGACACTCTACAGAGAGGTTGGATTGTACCGTTTAAGACGTACGACACGCTAAAGAACAGTTTATTCCATCTATCACATTCAGTCAGTCGTCTGATGTGGCTCACAGAAATGTTGGAGTACTTAAAAATGTTGAAGAAAAATGAAACTGACAGAACTGACTGTCCGTGTGGCTGAGAGTGGACGTTCACGTGTCAGTGTGGTCGATTATGAAGCTCCTTTAAGTCTTGATATTCTTCTAGAAGAACTCAACTGTTGGTCTTCATTTCAGGAGGCTCAAGTTTTGCACACTTCTTTTTCTTGTCACCCTCCATGGTTAAATAAATGAAGCCGGTTTAGCCCAGACGGAATTGTAACCAGAAGTAGCCCAGCAACAGTTGCTATGGGAGGAAGCTCTCTGATTGGTGGTCAACGGACCAATCAGAAAGCCAAAAAGAGTCAATTTAGCCACACAGTTGTAGCCGTCGTTCAACTTTTCTCGTAGAATTTGGAACATTTTAACTTCGATGACAGGAAACCTTTAACTGCTACGACATGTCGGGGCATGCAACGTAAGAGCCCGATCAAACAGAGACGTGTCGCTAGTACAATTATTTTCCTTTTCCTCATCGCGTTCGCCGAGCACTCTTCTCTGCAAACATTTTTCTAGTGTTTTTTGGGTGTGCATTGATGTTAAAAACATTTTCAACTTTTCAGCTCAAGACGTGGCGTCGCAGCGCTCGTCAATTTAAAGTTTTGCCGAAGCAGCCGATCAAATCAAGTAGGAGGCTTTATCTCTGCTTTTATCAGATTTTCCTCGACTCAACGTCGAGGAGCAAAGCCAAAGCGAGAGCTCTACGCTTTCTCAAAACTAGTTTTTCCAACTTATTTTATTCAGTCTCCTGTATGTGCATGCAGCGCCGCTCCACAGGCGCTTCAGGCTGTATGATGAGCACAGGCGTTTTTGGAGCGGTGGCGTCTAGCACAAGGCATCTCTGTGTAATCAGGCCCCTTGACAAGTTAATTTAAATGTCACATTTCATCACCATGGCGATTCAAAGTGCTTTACACGGGACATCAAAACATAATGACGAGTAGACAGTCCACCCACCTGAAACCTGACTCCGCTGACGTTGACGTACAGGATCTCATCTGATCGGGACGTTTTGTCCACGGGAGGTTTGGGCATCGTCTTCTTGGCAAGCGGCAGCCATCCCACCGCCGCTGCCCGTGCGAACGGCAGCCACGTCGCCACGCCGGCCGCCATCTTGCATAGGCTTGACCCACCTGCAGAGAGATCTGTCCCCTTAGAGAGGGGGCGGAGCTAAAAGATCTGACGGGGGTGCTTTAACTGAATCCTTGCTCACTTTTTGTCCTGACCTGATTTACTCAGGTGGGCGAGGTAGCCAGAGAGGTGGTCGGACATGTTTACGGGGGAGGAAGGGGTAGGAGGAGGAGGGAGGGGTCAGAGGGCGGTTAGCCTTCAAGCCATGAAAGGAAACACCGTAAAGAAGCTTCAAAGTTGCTGCATCGGACAGGTGTGCTGCCTGTCTTTTATTCTGAAGAGTTTCTAAAGTCCTTCAGGTCAACAGCGATGGACACTTCCTGTTGCTCTTCAAAATAAAACTCCTCCTGGTCTGCAAGATGTTGCTCCGGTCGAAACTCTCAGGAATGAGATGAAATATTCCTTTTTGTTTTTAAACTTTCGTCCTTCTCTTAAATAACAAGATGATCCCCAACAAAACACAGACTCTCCTGGTGGAAAAACATAATTTCTTGAGCTGTCAGCGGTCTCAGAGGAGCAGGATATGTGTAAAATAATAATAAAGTTAATCTCTGATATTGCAGACGCAGGTTTATTGCTGCTGGGACTTGCAGTGAGAAGATATAAATCCAGGAAGGAATGTGTTAAAACTCTGCTGTCTGTCCTCCGCCTCCCTGCATCCTCCCCTCTCTCTCTCTCTCAGTTTGGATGGAGCTCTCTCGCCCGGCCTCTCTCCCTTATGATGACTGAGCCTTTCAGATTCTTATTAAATTGTGATGATGGTTCCTGAAGTTGCAGGATAGACAGAATCGCCCGTGTGGCCGCCCTCCCTCTAAGTGTTTCTCCGCTGTGGAGATTACGGATGCGCCGCCTCCCTCTTCCTCTCTTTCTCTTTCTCCTTTTTGCTTTTGCTTGCTGTTTTTTTCCCCTCCCCGATTTTCTTTTATCTGTCTGTGTTTCTCTCTCTCTCTCTCCTGTTCAGGTCGGGGGGCATCAGGGGGACAGACAGAGGCGAGGAGGAGGCGTCAGGCCGTCCTTACTCCATGTCCATGTATGGCCGTCCTGTCAGGAAACACACAAACAGAAAAGAGACAGAGAGTGAGAGACAAACCAGGAGGAGAAGAAGAGGAGGAGAAGAGGGAAGCAGGGGATGTGGGAAAAGGTGGGAGCGAAAAGGAAAAGGAGGATAAGGAAGAGAAAGAGTTCAGGGAGGAGGAGGTGAGGGGAAGACAAGAAATAAATTTAAAAGAAGAAGAAGAAGAGAGGAGGCGAGAGAGGAAAACAAACGGAAATTGGAGAGGAAACAAAGAATAGGAAAAGAAAAAGAAGAAAATAGGAAGGGAGAGATGACGGTGACTTGTAAGGAACGAAGGGAAAAGGAAAGGAAAGGTGGGTACGTAGAAGAGAAGGAAGGAAGGAAAGGATGTGGAGAGAAGAGGAGAGAGAAAAGGAAGAAGGAGAGAAGAGTTGAGAGAGGATAGAAGATAAACTAGAGAAAAAGGATATAAAGAGGGAGGAAGGCGGAAAACATGGACGCAGTGTGAAGGAACGAGGGAAGGAGGAAATGTAAAAGGAGGGATGGGAGGACAAAGGGGGGACGGGAAAGGAGACGACAAAAGGGACAAAAAGGGAAGAATGGGAGACGGAGAAGAAGAGAAGGGGAGTGAAGGGAGATAGAAATAAAAAGATGCAAAAGGAGAAAAGGTAAGAAAGGTAAGATGGGAGGTTTGTGTGAAAAGGAGAAAAGGGGGTGAATACTGCACTTTTATCTTATTTAGTCTTGTACAGTCTTTGCTTTGTGTTTATTGTTGATATTTCATGTTCTACCTTTGTACAAAGAGAGCGCAGTTCACCAAAGTAAAATTCCTTGTGTGTTAAGCATACCTGGCCAATAAAGCTGATTCTGATTCTGATACAGGTCTGTGCTCACAAGCGCTTTTTTTTATGTGCTGGCGTCGACTATTTTCTAAACTAAACTAAGTCACTTCAGCTGCTCGGGTGTTTTTAACATTTTAAGTATTTCAGCCTCTCAGGCCCAAATCTCTCAAAACGCTTTGACACCTACACATTCACACACTGATGGTAGAGGCTGCTGCGTCCATCAGTATTAACTTCGGGTTAAGTGTCTTGCTCAAGGACGCACCGGATGTGGCTGCAGGAGCTTGGGATCGAACCCTCGACCTTCCTGTTAAAGACAACCGACTCTACCAACTGAGCCACAGCGCCCCTTTAACCATGCAACAGTAAGCACTCTGAAATCGAGGTTGTGGGCGCTGCCATTGCAATATAAAAAGCTGCTAGTGGACACTGAGAGAGAATACGTTTGAGTTCATGGGAACGTGATGCGGAGGAAATGAAAGAGTACGAAAGTCGGGACATTGAAAAGAGAAAGAAGAGAATGAAGGATGTGAAAAAGAGAGAGGAGACTTCGTGGAGCCGACCCCAGCTGTCATAGGGTGAGAGGCAGGTTACACCCTGGACTGGACGCCAGCCAATCACAGAGCTGACATACAGAGACAGACAACCAGCCACACTCACATTCACACCTACGGACAATTTAGAGTCACCAGTTAACCTAACCAGCATGTCTTTGGACTGTGGGAGGAAGCCGGAGTACCCGGAGAGAACCCACGCATGCACGGGGAGAACATGCAAACTCCACACAGAGAGGCTCCTGTCAGACGGGGATTCAAACCAGGAACCTCCTCGCTGTGAGGCGACCACTGCACCACCTGTTCAGCCACATTAACATAACTCATGGTACAAATATATCTCTACATAATCGACGTGCAGGATTAAATCTCAAACATCTTAAAGTGGATCAGATCAGCTGGAAGGTGCCGAACATTCAGCTAATTATTCAGCGCTCTCTCTAAGCTGCATGTGGAGGACGTAAACAACCTTTTCTCTGCACAATGTTAGAAAAGGAACCTTTGACGACACAAACGAGGAGAGTTTGAGGAGTAATATTCATGATTTGCATTTGAATGCTCACTGATGCTGATGACTCATCATAAAACACCTCAGAGGTAAACATTGAGGATCACGCTGCATTATTTTAATAAACAAACACCTCATTATCTTCATAAAAACTACCTAAAGCATGTTTTTATGTCCGTCTCTATCGATCTTTTGCTTCCTGGTCGTATCGTCCCCTGACGGACGCGTCCAGCTGAACTCGTGGTCATGTGTTTAAGGTAAAGAAATAAAGCTGCAGGTTATTAAAGATGATTTTTTACAGTCTCAGCCGTCTCTCTCTCTCTCTGTTTATTTCTCCCTCTGCGTTCTTCATTCAATAAAGAAACATCAATAAAGCGAAGCTGCTCCTCGTCAGATGAAAAGTTATTGTTGCAGGTTTATTGCATAAAGTCCACAGCGGGATAATAAAAGTTTTCCGTCCTCCTGTTTGGGTTTGAATCACAGCGAGTGTGGACGTTTAACCTTTTCAACTCTGACGTGAAGTCGACCCGTTTATCTGTTTAAAGACAAACTCTCTGGGAGATGTTTTTCAGACGAGAGAGGGGGGGGGCAGACGTTGACAAAGATATCAACATACACGTCGTCTGTTGTTTGAAATGCATCTGAGAAAAATGAGCAACTTCTCAGTAGGGGTGTAACGGTCCACAGGGGTCACGGGTCGGTTCGTACCTCCGTTTTTTAGGGTCACGGTTCGGTATGAGTTCAGTTCAACAGGAACTAAGCAACAAAAAGTCCTGGATGTGCATTTTGACCCTGGAACGAGGATTAAAAAAACAGCGAGGATTAATTGTTTCTTTTGCCTGTCTCCGGTGATCGGCTCCTCTGGGTGATGCCGTCTTATATTCATTAAAACGTTCGCAGTCTTTGACCGCACTGCGAACTCGAACTGTCCCAACACAACAGTTTAAAAGAAGCAGGCGGGTCTCGTAGCTCCGCCGTGTCATGTTGCTCTTCTTCTTCGTGTGTTTTGTTGTTTCTACTTCTTCTTCTTCGTTTGTCGTTTACTAGCGCTTAGCAAACATTTACGAGCAGATTAACGCCCCCTGGCTTGGAGTGTGAATACTGCTCGGCGTGATTGCCTTTTATCTCCACTAAGACGTATTCGTCATGTGACTGCACGCACCGAACCGTCATGCCCGTACCGTAACAGTTCGGGATGAATACCAAAACCGTTACAGGCCTTTCGGTATTTTCTGTGTAGCTGGCGATTAAAGATAATTAACGACTTCCAGCAAAGACTTCCTTTGTCGTGTGCTTTGGCGATCAGCCTCCATCAACTTCTAAGAAATTCTACGACTGTTTTGTGGGCACTTTTTCGTTTATGATCAGAGCATAGTTTTCTTCATGAACTCATAGATCAAGTCAATGCCAAAAAACAAGGCACATGGTACCGATGAGCACGACACAAGGGCTCAGAGACGCAACGAGTCCGGTGAGGAACACACGGCCCGGCGACAGCAACAAGGAGGCTGATGATAAAGCTGAAGGCCGTGCTAACAAGCTTTAAAAACAGATAGACAAGATGAAGTCTACGATGGCACGGCACACTGAAGAAGAAGAGCCATCCGCTCCGAAACTAAAGCGTCTCTGATGTGGAAAAATCAACAGCTGTGTGACGGACGAATTTACAAAGTTATGATGCAAAGCTGGTCGAGATTGACGACGGGACACGCAGCGATAATGAGCTAATATTTCCTCTCAAAGAGGGAACAGAAGACCAAAACGCACTGGATTACTTGACGGATCCCTCAAAGGTTCTCCAGCTTTGAGTGATGACATACTGCCGTCTCAGTCCGGCCGGGAAACAACACATGATCGCTTGTGGTCTAACGTTTTCTGTTGGGGAGCGAAGGAGCTTTATGGTGCTACTATTTGTATCTTGTGCTCTACCTGTTTTTTGTTCTATGATTGGGCGACCAGACCGTCCAGGCGTCCCTCCCATGTCTTTGTGTTATTTTGGTTGGATTTGTTGGATTAAAAGTCCATTTAGTAACTTGAGAAGCGACCGTGTGAAATCCTCCCCTCGGGTTAGGTCTTCAAAGTAAACGCCGTTCATCAGTTTCCTGTGAGGCTCAGTTTGACTGTAAATAGTAAGTCACACAGAGGCCTCACTCTGGATCACTTCAGAGGTCTGAACCGGAACAACGATAAATCCCATTTTTCCCAATTTGTATTTAATAACTGGTACAGAGGAGTAATACATCCTGAGAATGAAAAAAGTAACGTCCAGCAGGTTAGTTCACGTTTGCACGGAGACTTTGATGGTTCTCTAACAAACCTGTAAACCAGATGAAAGCAGCAGAGAGATAAACGCTCAGCTCAGAGACTCGTTACATAACTGCACGTTTTCCGAGCTGCAGCTGAAGTTTCAGTTTGGTGCTGCTGCCTGCTGCCACATCTCACAACACAGACAGAGGAGGACCACACAAGACTTAACTTTAACTAAAGATGTCGCAGGATTCAGGGACCAGCGGAGGAGAACTACAATACAACAGAAAAGAAGACAACATAGTCCCTTAGGCCCCGTGTCCACCTGGCGTTTTTTTTAAGTTGTTTTCAATGATGAGGCTTTGAAAGGACGAAAGAAAAGAAACTTAAAAATCAAAAAGCTGAAGTCAGTAAAGCTCGCTCGAGTATTTAGGCGGTGTGTGCGTGTGTGTGTGTGTTTGCTTCGGTCACCACTAAGCATGTAAACAGTTCACCACACACACACACACACACACACACACACACACACACACACACACACACAGACACACACACACACACACAGACACACACACACACACACACACACACACACACACACACACACACACACACACACACGCACACACACGCACACACACACACACACACACTAGGACATTAGGATATTTACAAAAACAAACACACAACGTCATTGTGAACAGTGTTTTGGCTTTCAACAGAGAAGCCTGTTCAACCAATGGAGACACACACACACACACACACACACACACACACACACACACTGATGTTTTTGTCAACCTCAGCCTCGCCCAGTAAGAAGAGACAACGTACGATTGCCAACCGCTCTGCAGCTGCTGTTTAAAGTTACAGGTGTGTCATTTTCCGACAGCATTAACACAGGTGTTGATCAGGTCTGAGTAATCAGGTGAACAAGGATGTTTTAGCCTCCGTATCAAAGTAAGAGTCATTTATCAGAACATGTTACAGAGCAGAAAGGATCAAAGCTGCAGGACATTCGATTAATCATAAAAACGTCCTCTGACTTTGACTCCGCCCCCCTCTCTCTCTCTGTCAGTCTGTCTGTGAATCCCTGCTGACGTCGAGTGTTTCTGAACTCACTTTAGTTTTTAACAGAGTCCACATGAAGCTTTTAATCCACAGCAACAGGTCTGGGATCAGCGTTTCCCCTCACACACCGAGCCGCTGACCCCACAAGCTTCCGGTAATGGGTCTGCTGCTGGTTTTTATGGTTATGACCGTGAGAGCGCTGAACCTGAGTCAGTGGATTTCCTGACCGACCGCTGAGTGGAAAACTCTCTTCCAACTCGTGAGGAACGAAGACAGGCGGATTCAGATGTGGTCGCAGGGGTTAAGAAAAGTTCCTGCAGTTTCAGAGCCATGAGAAGACACTTTCAAAAACATCAATCATAAAGTGGACAAGGAAACAGATTCGGACCTCACATCGGCCCGATGAGTCGGCTTCAAAGGGAGCTTGAACGAGTGGACAGAATTAAAACATTTCAAGCAGTGATGTTTACACCCCTGTGATTATAGCCTTTAATCTGAATGCTGTGGAGGCATATGGTGGGACGATGTGACCCCCCCCTCTGTACCGTCTTCAGAGGTAGTAACAGAGGCGTTACAGAGGAGAGACGGGATCAGCTGAGCCAGCGGGGGAAAGCAGTGCTGTGTGTGTGTGCATGTCTGACTGTGTGTGTATGTGGAGCTCCCGCTGTGCTGTGCTTCCACAAAGATGAAACACAATGTGACCTCACAGACTGGGACGCCAATATTACGCCTTCACAATATCAATATGAACGTACAAAGACGTGATGACGGCTGAGCTTAGTTATGACACTTTTAAGAAAAAAGCAGTCTGAAAAGGTCTTTAGTTTGTGGCGTGTAATCTTCCTCTAATAAACACGACACATTATGAACAGACTTTTTTAACCTACGCCAAATAAATACAAAGACAGTTTCCTGCTCACAACAACAAACTAGACAGGATACATATTTCACAACAAACAGATCCTGTTTGTTTCTCAAACACTGACAGATAATCTGACACCGATGCGGTCTGCAGCATTTTGAATAAAAACCAAACAGGCTGCGAACTGATCTCTCTCGCTGCACACCAGGGAACAGAGTCCTGCTGCCCGTCACGTGATCAGATCGATTACAGGACAACAACGTGTCTCCAATCAAGTGATCAATGGAGCAGAAAACATGTTAGTGATTACTGATCGATGACGAAGAAGCCCGGCTCTCTGATCCCAATCAATAACATAGTAAGAAGGTAGACAGACACAGGAAGTGTACAGCACGCAGAGCCGCCTTCAGACCTTTGAACTTGTACTTTAGTTAGTTTTGAAGTTCTTTTCTGCACAGGAGAACAGATACCGCTTCCAAGCATGCCAGGGCCGCGGAAGTTTACTGTGCTTGAGCAAGGATCGGGCACGGTACAGATTGCCTAGTGTGAGTGCGCCCTTAGACTCCTCATGGTTGACCCTTTGGGGGGGCCTGACCCTTAGGTTGAGGACCCCTAGGCCTAAACAAGCAGAATCAAAATGTGAGCACACTTTGAAATAAATCAGATAAATCAACATTCAGACACAGAGGATCGTTCTGCAGACATTTCTGTTGTTTTGCTCCGTTAAAAAAACGTGCAGGAAAAGTGCCGTCAGTCAAGCTGGAGTAAGTAAGAGAAGGAAAGTGTTTCTGCTGGAGTGGAAACTGATGCACGCACACACACACACACACACACACACAACCACACACACTCGGAGTGATGAGGAGCAGCACATGGCCGGTCAGTCTGAGTGTTTGTGTGAAACCATTAGACGACCATCAGTGAGCAGCACTTCACTGCAGCAGACACACACACACAGAGACACACACACACAGAGACACACACACACACACAGAGACACACACACACAGAGACACACACACACACACACACACACACACACACACACACACACACACACACACACACACACACACACACACACACACAGAGACACAGAGACATACACTAACAGGAAACAGAAGAATTGGAAACAGAAGAAGACGTAGAGTTTGAAGGAGTATTAAGGCGTGTCAGCTGCAGACATCTCTCATCATATTTTGTATATTTGTATTTTTGCCGTTTCAGTTTTATTCTTCACTAACTCACGAGATTTTATACATTCAATCTAAAGTCTGGACTCATTTCTTTGCAGTTTTGTCCCCTCAGGATCTGCTGTCTCTCACAGAAATATCAAAACAAGTCGCAGGTTTGAAGAGAGTGAAACACAAATTCACTTATTTTGGTTCAAAAATGTCAATAAATTATAAAAGAAAAGAAAAACACAGTAATATCATTATCTATCATCGTCATCGTACATACGGTCGTACATACGGTCGTACATGCATCGAATGAACGCCAAAGAAAAGAGAAAGATTCAGGGGTAACTGAGCAATGTCTCCATGAGCTCATTTATCCTGCAGGGGGCGCTCTGACTTCTCTATCAAACATACTGTTGTGTTTCTCGTCACTGGACGTTTTTTACTGTTTCAGAGTAATCCCCAATTTCCACAAAGTCTGTGCACGCTGCGCGCCCCCTGCCCCACTGCGTTCACCTCTGTAGTGTGAGCGCGGGTTCACAAGATCACAGGAGAACTACAAGATCACGCGGGAATAAAGAGAACAACGTGCAAACAAAACTTTGCTTTGTCTTTCTGAGGATGAATGGTTGTTCATTCGGTGCCTGTTTTGACGTAACGTTGATAAATTGTTGGAATATGCGATGGCGCCGTGGTGGACTTTGTGGGAATTGTACAATATGAATGCAATTTGCAATTTGCAGAAAATGCTCCACAAGAGTTCTAAGTGTTCATAAATATAATTCATCGATCTAGACTTCAGGGTTAACATTTTTTTTAACGTGCATGTGGAACGATTGATTGATTATCAGTAGCGGCGTTGATCAGCTGGTTTCTAACACGTGTTACCGAAGAAGGAGAGTGTTTCCCTCATGTTCATGGTCGCCATGTGTACTTAGTTGCGAAGTCCGCCATTGTTACGCTTGATTCTGAATAAATTAAAATGATAAAATAAATGATATCACACTCACTGTTGACGGTTTATTCTGCTACAGATGCTTCACAGCTAGATTAGCTTCAATGCTAATGCTAACACGCTGCAGCGGCTGCTTTAAATGTGAAGCAATCAAACTAAACACTTTAATTTGTTCTCTCTGCATACATGCTCTACCAAAACAAACTCCTAGAACCAATCAGGTAACAGAACCATGAAGCTGTTCGAACACAACAGTGTGACATAAAAATCATTCAGGGAACCATTCCTACGTTTGTTTGTTTGTTTGGTCGTAGAGTGTGAGGAGAAACCAGCTGCTAAAACATAAACACGTGTAATAGAACAATAACCTCCGACAGGGAGGATGGCGTCTCTCTCGTGTCCACAGAGCGCCCCGCTCACCTGTTTTCAGCACTATGTAACTTTGTCAGCGGGCCGAGGTCACCTGGTGAGAAGTACGTACGTCTTTACGGCGCTAGTTCACACAGCAGCCTTCAGCTACAGAGCAGCCAGTTAGCCCGTCTCTGTACTGTTTGATACGACGGCTGAGGCTAAGAGGAAGAGGAAGAGGACGGAGACGGATGAAGCTAAGAGGAGAGAAAGAGAGTGAGCGAGCGAGCGAGAAGCTGGACTAGAGGACATATTGGGAAAGGCATTGACACGTTGGAGAGAGCTTTAAGAATCAGCAGGCTGCAAGCCCGACGCTGAGCTGGTTCTATCGATACACTGTAGGTGTTTTAAGCCAATGCAGTTGCACTCAGAGACCTTCAGTGGGCGCCAAAGAGCACCGAACCAATTTCAATATATATTTGTTGCATAAACTAACTTACAGCAACCAAACCAAAGCAGACATGAGATCTAGTCGAGGTTTGTTGCATTTTAAGGCAACACAACGTCTTTACGTCTGTTTCGAAGAGAGAAAGAAAGAATGAATTTACTGCGGCTTTAAGAACACATCGAACATCTTTCTCTGATCGTCTTTGTGCAGAAACTGAGAACAAAAAACTTCATCTCGACATTAATGAAACATAAGAATTCAATCTGCCTCTAATTTTGAAACAAGACGAAGTTTCTCAAACATCTTAAAACATTCCTTTTGAAAGAGCCAACAAATCCTCTGCAGACAAAAACTAAAAAACTGTTTCCCTCCTCACCGTGAACACACACACACACACACACACACACACACACACACACACACACACACAGTAGATTGTTTTGACTAAAGCCCACACACATTATCCTGCAGCCACAAATACTCACAGGGGCAGCTCACGTGGATTCATCCACCACTGAAAATAGTCCCTGATAAATGCACCAGTTTCCTCTGTGTGCAGCAGTTTCAAGAACATTTCAGGCACTTCTTTTTCTTAAGACAAACTTTACATGTGAGTCCTCAGTGAGAGCTCGCAGGCTCGGAGCTGAGAGGGCAGGCAGGACGTCAGGGCGCATGAAGAGACGACAAACACGCAGAGAAACGTCACAGCAGGTGTGAGACAGCTGTCACGACTCCAAACACACACACTTTGTTTTTGTCTCTGTCTGCGATTCAGAAACGTTTATTTTTACTAAAGTTTAAACTCGACTTGAACTTGTTAATAACGTCAAAGAATGAAAAAGAGACTTTCTGAAGAGAACACGACACGAGCAGAAGGTGTGTGAATTTTAATGAGCTCATCGTGCGTGTGTGTGTGCAGGTGTGTGTAAATGCTAACCACCGTTAATAGCAAACACACAGAACTTCATCACTAATTCATACAGCTAGATTACGTCAACCTCAACACACACACACACACACAGAACACACACACACACACACACACACACACACACACACACACACACACACAGAACACGCACACACACACACACACACACACACACACACACAGAACACGCACACACACACACACACACACACACACACATGCATGCACTCTATGACATCAGTTTTTGCACTTTTACTTTTACATTCTTTAATTTTTTGTTTCTGTTTTGAAGCAGGTTCTCTCAGCTGTTCCTTCAAACAAACCAAACTCATATTCAACTCCTTTCTTTTCTCTTTTTCACGACTTTTTATTTTCCATCTTTCTCTCCGTGCATCTCTCCCTCTCTCCTCTTTCTAAGTTTCCCACTCTGATTCTATTTTCTTCTTCTTCTCTTCTCCCAAACTCTTCCCTCCCTCCCCCCCTCTCCTCTCTCTCCGTCCCGTCCTGCTCCTGTCCTCCGCTCGACTTCTCTCCTTTTTCTATTCTCAGCCGTGCGAGCGCTGCTATTTGGAGCAGTTTTCATCCTACTTACCAAAGATGATGATGATGATGATGAAGGTGAGGAAGAAGAGGAGGAGTGGTGAGGAAGCCGGAGGCAGGTTTTGTCCAGGTGTTAGCGGCGGGACGAGGATGCAGGAGGACCGAGGATTAATGATAATAATAAAAAAGAAGAAGAAGAAGAAGGAGGTGGAGTTACTGTCTCAGATCTGTCCTGCTCTGCTGCCGCGGCAACAACCACATCTCCTGTCATCCCTCCTCTCTCTCTTTCTCACACACACACTTTCTCTCACGCTCGCTCGCTCGCTCTCTCCCTGACTCCACCTCCCATTTGCTCGCTCGACCCTCCCCTCCGTCTCCCTTTTCTCACTCTCTCTCTCTCTCTTTCTGTTCGTTGTCACTTCTCACTCTGTTCTTCCTCTCTCCCTCGTGTCCCTCCCTTCTCTCTCAACACACACACACACACAAATTCCTACACACACACACACTGCTCCACATTAGGAAAGAGTGATGGGAGAGAGAGAGAGAGAGAGAGAGGTGATGCAACAAAGTTTTCAGACGGAGAGATCTTCAATTATTTTCACTAGAATATCTTTAAAACTTATTTGACAAACTTTAAAAACAGCTCAGAGAGACTTTAATTACACAAGTATCAGAGCTAAGTTTGAAAAATCCAATCCAAATGTCGTGCTCTCCTGAGATGTGTAGAGAGTGAAATGATAAAGTGAGCTTCCTCTATGATCAGACATTAAGGAAACATGCTATGTTGAAGTGCTGGCTTCTCTGACAACAATGCAGCAGCCAGTATGTCCTCCTTCTAACTTTAGATTCTGGTCCTGAATGGTCTGGATTTGTTTGGACCAGAGAAGGTAGGCGGTTTTAAGGCCCCCCCACACGGCCGTTTTGGACGCCCCTCGGTTTGCCAGATATGAGAGCAGTTATCAGGTCAAACCAACAGGTGTTGCAGCAATGGAAGCGGGCAAGAGAACTGGTTCAGATAGAAGTGATTGTACCCGACCTTGTTCAGTTTTACAGCAAGAAACAGAAAACAAGAAAAACAATGCGGATCAGATCCCGCACTACTCGCTCTCGATCGGGAAGGTCCGACTCGTTGATTTACATTATTTTATTACATAATTATTGTGTTTAAATGTCGTTTTTAACGAGCACAGTGACGTCATCACACGTTTGAACGGCGTGAATTCAGAATAAACTCGAGTCCAAGCAGAAGTTCAGTCCGTGAAACGTGACAGAGGTCGAGTTTCATTTGTACCCTGAAAACGTGAAGGAAACACAATCAGCTGCAGCACTTAGTGAGACAAAATACTGCTGCACACACTCACATACACACGCACACACGCACACACCCAGGTGAAGACTGCCTGAAGGTACATGTACAGCATGTGTATACGCCCACACATCGACACACAACATGCTACAGACTGCACACACACACACACACACACTCTGTTCAGTTTCACTTAAATATTAATGATGAATGTAAAAAAACGTTGGTCAGCTGTCAGACTCTCACGCCGACACACACACACACATACCACACACACAAAGACACTTATACACACACACACACCACCCAACCCCCGTCCCCCACACACAGAGCAGCTGGACAGTGCATCAAAGTTTAATGTTTGTGTGTTGAAAACGTTTTATTGCTCCGGTTGAATGAACCATAAACGTCGGATCATTTTGCGCTCTTCTCTCTGTGTGCTTTATTTTAAAAGAGTTTTTTTTTATGTGCAAAACAACGAAACGCAACCAGCTAACATCGTCACGACCCGCTCCGTCCGCCCTCAGGCTTCATATGTGTTACGTGCGTTTCATTCCCTGCTTGGACACGTTTTTCTGTCCGTTTTCTGTCCTCACTCCTCAGCAGAGAGAAGCTCATTTATCCACACGTGTGCGATCGTGTGTTACTGTGCCGGTTTCACGTGTGCAGTAAATCTACGACTGTGAAAACAGATATGTGTAGTTGTTAATGTTGTTGTTTTTCTGAGAAGCCAATGTAACTCTGAAACCTGAACATGGCTGATGCTGTTCTGTTGAGACCAGTCAGCAGGAATGATCCATTCATAGTTAATGCGCTGTAACCAAGCGGAGACCTTCAGGGGCTGAAAAGTGAAGACCGTGCAGAAGTGATAGAAGCTGCAGTTCCTCCAGTGTCCACCAGAGTCTGTCTCCTGCAGTGAGTCAGTCCCCATAGAGCCCCATGTTAAAAAGTCCAACTTTAGCTGCAGTTCCTCCAGTGTCCACCAGAGTCTGTCTCCTGCAGTGAGTCAGTCCCCATAGAGCCCCATGTTAAAATGTCCAACTTTACAGCTGCAGTTCCTCCAGTGTCCACTAGAGTCTGTCTCCTGCAGTGAGTCAGTCCCCATAGAGCCCCATGTTAAAATGTCCAACTTTACAGCTGCAGTTCCTCCAGTGTCCACTAGAGTCTGTCTCCTGCAGTGAGTCAGTCCTCATAGAGCCCCATGTTAAAATGTCCAACTTTACAGCTGCAGTTCCTCCAGTGTCCACCAGAGTCTGTCTCCTGCAGTGAGTCAGTCCCCATAGAGCCCCATGTTAAAAAGTCCAACTTTAGCTGCAGGTCCTCCAGTGTCCACTAGAT
>CM036547.1:29464280-29491780 GCA_020745685.1 Tautogolabrus adspersus | reverse complement strand
AGACGGCAGAGCTCGCTCCCTCCCCCGTTCTCGCTCTCTCTCACTCTCTCTCGTGCAGAAATGTTATGAATAAATGAAAATGGTCAAAAATATAGGCTACTTGGGGGGCCATAAATATACCTGGGCGGCTCGTCTATACAGTATGTGGGAAACACTGCAGAGTGCAGCTTGTTCTGAATGCAGAGGGAAATAGGAGCAAGTGAATCGCCATCATGTAGAAATGAGATCGCATGTATGAGTGAATCCAGATCGTGATGTCTTTTCGATGAATCATGCGGCCCTAACTATACTTTAACCATTTCTCTCAAACACTGAAACAAATATCTTCTGTTTTTCAGTGGTGGGCTCCCTGATAAATATATTTTCCTGGACACAATCGTTGGACTTTTCCTTCCTCAGAGCGTCTCTGTCGTCTCCATCTTCCTCCCAAACCGAGGAGTCACTCCTCGTCATCATCACTCATAAGTTTAAAACTCATCTCATCAACAAACACAGTATGTGCCGTCCTCCCTGTGGGATCACAATCTCCATCTTCAATATCGTCCTCTTCCTCTCGGTCTAATAGTCTGCTCCGACGCCTCCAGAGAGACAAACTAATAAACTCTCTGACTGTGTGGATGTTCACAATGTGATGAGGATGAAGGGAAGCAGGTCTCACTCTGGACACTGAAGGAGCAGCAGTGTGGAACGAAAAGATCACCACATATATGATAAAACACTTACATTTTTACATACTATTGAAAAGCACGAGTTTAAACCAATCAGAAGACAGGATTTCAGTCAGAATTTAACCTCTGATGTTTCCTCGGCAGCTGATCTGGGCCTGTAAACACTGAAATCTGAACACTGAAAGCAGCTGAGTGTTTGCCTCGTGTCTAATTCCTGCGGGATGAATGATTCATGCAGAGGTGTTAATACCTCTGCAGAGATTAGCCTGGGTTAGCTTAGCCGTGCCCTGCAACACCTGAGGGCCAGGTGGCTCAGTGTGATTCAGAGTCAGGTGCTGCTGCGCCACATTTTAAGTCCTGCCTTTATTACAAACAAATGGTCAAAGTTAAATAATTAGGGTTTAATAATTAAGAGATCTGAAAGCATTCTGATTAAACAAGTACATTCGATACTGGATACTTCCCAAACAGGGCTGAGAAATGTCTTAAAAAACTGCAGTTCCTCCAGTGTCCACTAGAGTCTGTCTCCTGCAGTGAGTCAGTCCCCATAGAGCCCCATGTTAAAATGTCCAACTTTACAGCTGCAGTTCCTCCAGTGTCCACTAGAGTCTGTCTCCTGCAGTGAGTCAGTCCTCATAGAGCCCCATGTTAAAATGTCCAACTTTACAGCTGCAGTTCCTCCAGTGTCCACTAGAGTCTGTCTCCTGCAGTGAGTCAGTCCCCATAGAGCCCCATGTTAAAATGTCCAACTTTACAGCTGCAGTTCCTCCAGTGTCCACTAGAGTCTGTCTCCTGCAGTGAGTCAGTCCCCATAGAGCCCCATGTTAAAATGTCCAACTTTACAGCTGCAGTTCCTCCAGTGTCCACTAGAGTCTGTCTCCTGCAGTGAGTCAGTCCTCATAGAGCTCCATGTTAAAATGTCCAACTTTACAGCTGCAGTTCCTCCAGTGTCCACTAGAGTCTGTCTGGTTACTTCTAATTCCCTCCATCGTCGCTCCAAAAAGTTGGCAGCACCATTTTTTTTAAATCCCATGCTGTGCACTTGTTTTAATATACTAGAGTATCTTGATGAAATCATATCCTCATATCCTGCCATGAATTACAAATCAACTTTTGGGACATTTTAGAGCTCTGTAGGATGATTCAGATCCCAAACAACTCGTGAAACGAGTCCTGCATCCAGAACAGAGACCAGCAGCTTTGTGACATAACTTGTGAACAGCAGAGATTAGCTGAACAAAGTCCTGCTGCAGGAGAGCTGGAGGACGGACAACAAAAGTGTGTTTCCAGGATAACATCGAGACTGGATATCCATCTCTCTCTCTCTCTCTCCCTCTCTCTGGCTGTCTGTGTCTCTCTATCAGAGGCAGAGGATGTTGGCTGAGGGCGGTGCGGTGACCCAGAGTTTATAATTTAACACTCATGCATGATTGATGAGACACTCACACAGAATGAGCCAAATTCAGACACAAATTCTGCATTTAAAAGCTGAACGGGGGAGTGCATTTAGAGGAGGGAGAGGGGGGAGAAAGGGGGAGAGAGAGAGGGGGACGTACAACTATCTGGATTGAGAGAAAGAGAGAAAGTGGAAAGATGGAGACGGACAAGAGGAAGCTGGATCGATATAGACAATGAAGGAGAGGAAGGGAACAAGGAAGAGATGACTAGGAAGCAAGGAATTGTGTGAGGAGGAGGTTGAGGAAGCAGAGAGGACTTGTGGAAATGCTGACGCTGCATTTGCAAACAAAAGAAGTCTGAAGTGTCCACCCCTCTGGGACGGGCCGACTCAGACAGCAAACACACCCTGAGAGAGAGTGAAAACTTAAATCCTGACAGAGCACAAAGAAAGTACAAAAGTAAAGACGACTGAACGCTCAAATGTCAGAATCAGCACAACCACAAACAATCTAACTCCAGTTTCTTCTTCTTGTGTAGAAATTAAGATAAAAGCAGGGAGGACAAAGCTCTTAACACGGACTGATCATTTTAATGCAAACAGAAGCAACACTTCACTAATCAGATCTTTACTGATGGACTATTGCAACTCCTTACTGGCAGGTCTTCCTACACGCACTATCAACCCCCTGCAGACGATCCAAAACGCAGCAGCATGACTCGTCTTCAACCTCCACAAACCAGCACATGTCACTGGGTTGTTCATCTCCCTCCACTGGCTCCCAGTTACTGCTCACATCAAATTTAAAACTCTGCTGCTCGTTTACAAAACAGCCACACAAACATCTCCTCCTTACCTAAACTCTCTCCTCCAGGTCTACACTCCCTCCCGCCCACTACGCTCGGCCAATGAAAGGCGTCTGATCCAACCTTCACAACAGGGTCCTGAGACGCTAACTAGACTCTTCTCCTCTCTTGGTGTGAAGAGTCTGTCTTGGAGCTCAACATCTCCAAGACAGAGGAGATGATCATAGACTTCAGAGCCCATACTCCAAAACCTCAGCCCACAATTATCAAAAACCAGGAGGTTGAACTGGTGGAAACCTACAAATATATCGAGACGATAATTGATTCAAAACTTACCTTCGAGAAAAATTGTGTGGCGGTCTGCAAAAAGGGGCATCAACGTTTGTTTTGTCTGAGGAAACTCTCCCGATTTCATGTCGACAAAACCCTGATGATTTTGTTCTACAGAGCGTTCATTGCATCAATCCTGTCTTTCTCTTGTTTTATGGTTTGGTAACCTGACTCTCAAAAACAAAAATGCTCTCAATCACATTGTCAAGTGGGCGAGCAAACTTATAGGAGAGTCTCAATCCAACCTGATGGATCTGTATTCTGTGCAGCTGCAGCGTGTGGCGAGCACTATTCTTAACGACCGCTCTCATCCTTTAAATGGGGAGTTTCAACTTCTCCGCTCTGGTTGTTCATTTGCTGCTCCTAAAGGGAGAACAAAGCGCTACAGGATCTCTTTTGTACCTGCAGCTATAGCACTGCTGAACAAAGCTAGCACAAGATGATGCACTTTAACCATGTCGGGTTATTTATTTATTTATCTTCTTAACGGGTGTCTGTTTGAGGACTTCTCCGTGACCAGATGTAATCGATGTTTGTTTTAATGTATTCTGTTTCCTTTGAATTGCTTTTATATAATGTTGTATCTCTGGAACACTGAAATCCTGTCTGCACAACAAATTTACCTCTGGGTACTAATAAAGAAACCTTGAACCTTGAACCTCTCCTCTGTCGCCCCCCGGTGGTGGAACAAACTTCAAAACGCCATTCAATCTGCAGAGTCCCTTTGCACCTTTAAGAAAAAGCTAAAGACCCAGCTCTTCATGAACACCTACGACCTTCATGATGATGATGATGATATTTAGGATGGTTCTGATGCTGATTAGAATTCTCAAGAACAGCTGTCGATGTTGTGCTCTGTCTCTGGTCACTTCCTGTCAACACCTGTATTTACCGTTTATGGTTTTCCACGACCAGGATTCACAGTGAATAATACGATTGGCTGTTAGAGGAAGCAGGATGCTGCTCACACATCTGCAGAACAACATACGTAAAAACACGAGAGCTTTCCACTTTGTCACCATCCAATTTCAATTTGAATTTGAATTTTTTTAGGGTTATCAAAGTATCTTGGGCAGCCCCCTAGCGCCCTCTATTAACCACCCCCCCCCACTGGCCTCAGGGCTAATAAGTTCACTGTTGCTGGAAACCCCAACAGCAGCTCCACCTCCTCTCCTCCTCATCATCAGCTCAAAAGTACCAACATAATTATCCAGATTTTAAATGATCTGGATGGCCAAGAGGAGTCTGTGAGCAGTTCAGGTAGGAGGGTAAATATCAGTTCCAGAGTACCAGATTATGGGGGCCAGATAATGGTACAGACCGAGGTCCCAATCCAGATTCCTCTAAGACTGTCAGGAGGGAGAATCTGGTATATATCAGCCTCAAACTCCTGAAGTCTGAGTCCAGTTTTAGGGTCTGAGCGCTGAAACAAAGAATGGAGGTGAGCCTCCAAAAAACTAAACCTGAGTCAGTGTGAAGGTCAAAGACTCTAATAGTTCCTCACGAGGATAGAACAACACACACACACACAGCAGGATGTATGACCAGTCAGCCAAACAGATGCACATCTCACACTCACACGCTGGCACGCAACTATGTGTAGAAACACACACACACACACACACACACACACAGCAGAAGGTCAGCGGGTGGTCGAGATACATTCAGGAGCGAGTATGCACTTCCTTCTCACGCAATCCTCCCGCTCTCTCTCTCTCTCACACACACATACACTGAACCATTCACACACAGTTTGATACACTCTCTTTGAAACACACTCGACTCTCCGTTCACTCACTCGTGTGCTAAGTGTCTCTGCTCTGCAGAAACTACAACACACTGAAGGCTTCCCCTCCTCTGTTCGCACGTTACACTACCTTTGTCCTTTAAAGTCTCAATGACGTGAAAAATACATGTTCCTGGTTTTAATCCAGCGTTCCCGTTAAATGTTTGTTTATCTACCAAATAAAATTCATTAAAGCATCATCTGTGTGTTTACATCTTAGTAACGCATGATAAAGCTCCCCACCTGTTGAGGATGTGAGCACCTTCAGCAGGACTCAGGAACTGAACTGACACCTCTCCAACAATCAGAGTGGGACTTGAGCTGGCGATATGGTCCCCAAGTCATATGTTCCCCAGGGGACACGTGAAATACTTCTCCATCATATTTAACAGTATGGAATTATGGGTATTGGAATACAGCCAGCGTCGTTTCTGGCTCCAGAAAGCCAAGATGGCAACCGGCAGGCAGCCAAACTGCAGGCTTAGAACGTCCACAAACTAATGAGCGACGTCAGGTTGGCAATGTCAGCTTCTTTGTATGATTTTGATGGCTACTCCAGGATAACATTTTAAAAAATGTAATGAGAATAAATCATGAATGTCAAAGGATGAAGCCTAAAAAACTTATCCAGACATTCTTCTTAGTCTTCGGGTTTGCTGCTCTGATATCTGAGCTGAAACTTCGAGGACTGAAGTTAAAATACAATCGAGAGATTCAAAATCAGATCATCTGGATCTGTCGTGAACGACACACACACACACACACACACACACACACACACACACACACACACACACACACACACACACACACACACACACACACACACACACACACACACACACACACACTGAGCTGCTCCCTCAGACTGAAGCAGATATCATCTTGACATACTCGTTCTATAATTAAACTGTCGTCCTCGGGATCAGACTGCAGCTGCACGGGACACACAACGCCGTCCTTCCTGTCCACGCAGCTACTGTTACACACACACACACACACACACACACACACACACACACACACACACACACACACACACACACACACACACACACACACACACACACACACACACACACACACACACACACACACACACACACACACACACACACACACACACACACACACACACACACACACACACACACACACACACACTGCATACCTGCACACATGGGGAGGATGTAGGAACACATCTTCCTCCTCTAGCTGTGTGTTTCCTGCCTCTTTCTGATCTTCTTATCGATGCTGGTGTCTGATCGATCGAGGTTTCATCAACATCTCAGGAGTCTCGAGGTCCTGGACTCGTCTGTCCTCTTCTTGCCCTGAAGCTAAAAACATTGAGGAGTAAATATTTAATTGGCTTAGTTTAGTAATTGGGAAGCAAATTGACCAAGACTGTGTTTTTGTGGATTGTTCTGAAAGCTTCCTGAAAGCTTAAGGAGACACAACAAGCTTAAATGTCGAGTATGAAAATGAAAGACACAGAAATGAAAAAGAAAGAGACTATTAGGAACAGAAACTGTACAATCTTTTCATTTCATTCACCCCCTCTTACATGTATATCACAGGTAAGTCTGTCTGTGGTGAGAAGTGGTACTGCACCCGGCTAGTTAAAGCGACCCCTGGCTCTCCAGAAAAAAAGCAGCCAGGTAAAAACGGCTACCTGATGAAAACATTTAGAACCAGTCAAAGGTGTCATCTGCTATTTTTAACAGCCTCCGATGTTGAGGAATAATATAAAAATAAGACATATCAGCCCATTGTGTCCTAACAAAGATGAAAACTAGCTAAAGTCGTCTTAATGAAGCACACTGGTGTTACGGTCTAAAGAGTTACCGTGTTATCTGGCGACTTTCCGCCGAATGAGTCGGTGATTCTCGTCGTCACAACGAATGTTTAAGGCGAAAAGTTACCTAACTAATGCCTCTTTGTTTAGTTGTTCATTTAATGTCATCACATATGCCTTTATTCACGCGTTTAGCGGAAAGTCGACAGTTAACATGTTCACTCTTTAAACCGTAACACCGGGGTTTAGCTAGCTAGTTGTCAAGCTAGCTAAACAAACCGGAAACAAACACAGTAGAACATTATGTGTGGATATTTACCGTCTAGTTTCTCTGCGAATAACTTCCAATAAAGGTGAGTAAAAACTCACCTGCCGTGATGATGATTACCTGTATGAGGTAACGCTCATACAGGTAAACTACCTGTCACACAGGTAGTTTACCTGTATGAGGTAACGCTCACACAGGTAACCTACCTGTCACACAGGTGCTCACAGCGTCAGTCTCTTAATGTAAGCGGAGGGTTTTTTAAATATTGAAAAAATAAAAAAGGTAAAACGTATATTTCCATTATTATAATGATTGTAATGTTTCATTGTTTTAATCTTTTATTTAACTCTCTTTACTTTTTTATTATTTTTAATATTTATATTTTTGTTATTTCTAACTCTACGTTTTTATTGTTTTAATTACTTAATATTAACTGTTATTAGTCTGCATTAAATCCGTGTGTTGTCATTATGTTATGTTCTTAAATAGCTGTAAAGCACTTTGACATCGATTTAGATTTTTATGAAAGATTTTTATGAACGATATCAAAATGATATTATATTATATTATATATTATATTTGTACATTGTTTATATTTGAGTGATCATGTGTTAATCTTGACTTTTCTGTAGCTACTGCTTCGGCATCAGATTGCTGATCTGTTGGTGGACGGTGACAATCAGAGATCTCAGAAAGACGACAGAAGGAGAACAGGTGGACGGATGATGTGGTGTCTCAGAGAACTGGACCGAAGAAGAAGAAGAAGAAAAGAGAGGTAATTATCGTTCTGTCAGTTTAATGATCGCCTGATAAAGAGGAGAAAGACGGAAGGAGAGTGAGTGAGCAGGTACGGCCCTCTCTCTCTCTCTGCTCTCTCTCTCTCTCTCTCTCCTCTCTCTCCCTCTCTCTCTCTCCTCTCTCTCCCTCTCTCTCTCTCTCTCTCTCTCTGCTCTCTCTCTCTCTCTCTCTCTCTCCTCTCTCTCCCTCTCTCTCTCTCTCTCTCTCTCTCTCTCTCTCTCTCTCTCTCTCTCCTCTGATCACATCTGTAGTTCTCTCAGACGGCTTCATGCCTACAAACAAAGATCTTATATTTATCTGCCTGTAAGAGAGAGGAGAAAAGCAGCGAGCGTTACATAACAAAGAGAATAAAGGAGTTTAAACACAAACATAGATTACGACTTTGCATAAAACAAAACAAACAGGACCTTTAAAATGTGTTTAGCTGCAGGCGAGCTGCTCCGACCAATCACATCGTTCTCTGCAGTCCTTGGGGATGATGTCATCGTTTGGGACAGCCAATTAGATGATAGGATGTGACAGCGCTTGGCTGTGCTGTTTCATGCAGATGTTATTTTGATTGTTTGAATGAAGACAATCAATAAAATCAGGTCAGTGAGTTTTATTTTGAAATTCAAGTTAAAGCACCAACCTGAGGATGACATAATCGAGCGTTCAGTTTGGATAGAGCAGCGTGAACACGGTGTGACCTTTGCACTTTATAATATAGACCATTAAGTGATTCGTGTGCTCCGGTATTTTTCTTGGATTGTGCCTGTGTGAAGGCGTCCATTGAATTATATTCTGACCAGCCTGTACGCGGTTTAAACTTCCCCCTCTGTATCGTCTTCAGAGTGCACTAACATTTAAATATCATGAGATCCTAAAAGCTGTAAAATGACGCTGAGTGAGACTGGTAATCACGGTATATAGGGTACGATGACGCTCACTCAGAATTCAGACGCCACTACAGAACGGCGTGTTCAACTATCTAGTGAGCAGTGAGTGATTTGGGACTCGGCGTGTGTCGGTGGAAAGTTTGGGGTCCTGTTGAAACCCGAGGCCGTCTGTGGTTCTGCCTGTCTGCTCCTCTGATCCTCTCTTTGTGTCGGCTCTCGCTGTCACACACCACAGCAACATGATCACATGTGTGTGTGTGCTCGGTCCTACCTGTCACATCACCTGTCCATCTCTCGTCTCTGCTCTGTCTACCTGCACGTCTACCTGTACAAACCGTCTGCGTGTGCTGTCCTGGTGTCACCTGATCCTGTCTGTCCGTCCGTCTGCGGGATTATCTGTACAGACAGATAAAACACTTCAGTCTGACCTCTGTGACTCCTCTCTGATCCGTCCTACATCCAGTAACATTTACACAAGTCTGATTTCACAGGTCCAGTACAGAATATCTGCACACACAGATAACAAGCTGCGGAGAAGTCAAAGCTGCGTGTACTTTGTCTTATTCATGTGTTTGTCAGGCGGCGCTCACATTAAGGGTGTGAAAAGCATCACATTTAGCCTAAAGGACTCATTTCATTGAGGGTTGTCACAACACCAGAATTTTAAATTGGATATGATTCTAGTAAAAATCAAACGATGTTGATATCTTTGTTGAAACTACTGCAACTGAAATAGAATTTCTAGACACCAAATATTGGGGAGTTTGTTGTTTTGAATCATAAAATGTGGCAAGCAAACTCCTGCACGCTGTCTACTTTGCACAAAAACATTGGAAATAAAACATTGGTAATTTTTGTGTGCACTTTAGACAGAGTAAAGGGGTTTTTGTTGCCATTTTTGCAAATCCTGCAGTTGGCTGCAGACGCACAGGGAGTCACATACACACCCAAAACATGTGTGTGAAGTGTCTTGTTCTAAATCCACTCTGATCCTGTATTTGATCATGCCTATAAACCCCTCTATTTCAGCCCTGCTCAGAACAGGCTGTTTCTGTGTCTGTAGCTTTAAATGTAAATGAGCTGTGTCTGACCACGCCCCTCTCTGGAAGGGCTTGGGTGGCTTGGGCTTTCTCGCTCCATGCCCTATTGTTTACGGTGAGAAGGCAGACTCAGAGGGCAGAACAAACACCTAGCTGTGGGAGTGTCACCCACCTGGGGGAGGGGTTACTGCCCTTTGTGATGTCATGAAGGGAAAATCTCCAAACGGCCTGTTTGAGCACACATTTTCTGAAAAGTGGAGCAGGCAAAAGACGGAGAGGATGGACTTTTCTCATCACTGGGGGGTTTGTAGACAGACTAGAGACACATATTAGAGTTAGAGAAACATGGTGAAGTTTTTTGAAGACATTTTAACATGGGGCTCTATGGGGACTGACTCACTGCAGGAGACAGACTCTAGTGGACACTGGAGGAACTGCAGCTGTAAAGTTGGACATTTTAACATGGAGCTCTATGGGGACTGACTCACTGTAGGAGACAGACTCTAGTGGACACTGGAGGAACTGCAGCTGTAAAGTTGGACATTTTAACATGGGGCTCTATGGGGACTGACTCACTGCAGGAGACAGACTCTAGTGGACACTAGAGGAACTGCAGTTTGTGGCCCTAGAGGTTTCTGCGTGAAATAAAATTGATGTGATGATGATTGGAGTAAGTTAAATATGCAACTACATTTTTAAATGGAGAGTGTGTATGAGGCTGGTGAATATATATCCTCTATATTTTCTTATAATATAAGTTTAACAGTAAAGAGAAGCTGTGGTAAATGTCCCGCTCTCTGATGCTTTTACATTTACAGATCTTAGAAGGAGTTTTATTTTCCGCCATCTGTGTGAGTCCATGTGAGTGTGAGAACAAACAGAAACAGAAAAGTGTGCATTCGATTTATAACTCAAGAACAAACCAGAGCATCAAGTCTGAAACAAGATGCAGCACAAGAAGTGTTCTCTCTCACTTATCTTGTTTCTCTCCTCGCTCTACTACCGGGATGTAAACAAGCTCAGTAAACAGAGATATCGTAACAGCAGAGCGGCTTGTCAGAATTTAGATCTAAAACAAAATGTCGGCTGTGTTTGGTTAAACTGGAATATCGACCTGAGTGATGAGTAACCACATTCAGCACAGACATGAGGACGTTAACCTGCAGGGAGGACTGAAGAATGTTGTTGTTAGCAATGCTAACGTTAGCCTCACTCAGCAAACCAAATTACACGGTTTACCTGCAGATGGTTTTAAATAAATTAAGCTCAATCTTGACTGTTTTCTAAATGTTTTCTCACCTTTAGACAAAGAAATGAGTCGGCTGAACATCCCTTAGTAATTTCAAGTCTGATGTCAGCTTGTTAATAATATTGCATTGGTATCAATGGGGTGCATGTGTTGTTTGTGCAGCGTGCAGGGTTTATACTTGGTGTGAAGGATCAGGAATAAGAAGCCTAATCGTCCCCTGTGGCTCCTCATTTCTCACTTTGGTGAAACAGTTATTAAATTGTTTAGTTTGTATTTAAAAAAAAGGTTTGAATTTGTTTTATTTCTAACTTTCTGAACGCGAGGAGTGAAAGGAGCCTCTCTCTCTCCGACCCAGTGATCTGTGTTTGTGTTTAATGTGACTTCAGCTCCGATTCTCTCGTCATTAAACACTCTGTTCTTCTTCTTTGCTCTTCTGTCATCAGCTGTCTGCGGATCTGTCTGCGAGGCGTTCAGGGCCCCTTTCAGCCTCAGACAGCTCCATTATGTTGTGTCTACCTGTCGTCCTTATCTACCTGTGGATCGGTGGGTGACACGCTGAGCCGACAGTCTGCTCCGCTTTGGCTTCAGCCCCAGATTCAGATTGTGTTCGGCTGTCGGGCGTGTCGGAGACGAGTCGTGTCTGCCAGCTGGGAGGCTTGTTGTGTTTTGTTTGACTAAACACTCATTTGGCATCAGCGTGCTGCGTTCAGGAACAGCCTGTCTGTTGAACAACGCAGGCAGAAGCAGAGGCTGGGTTAATGAGTGTTATAGAATAATCTCTCAATCTGCTCTGTGGTTTTAATTAATCAAGGAATTGTTTCTGCTACAAAACATGAAACTATTCTCGTGCAAGAAAGAATTGTACGTCATCGGTCTCCTTCAGGCTGTGAGCGCAGATCCTGATTTGGAGCTCGGCGGCGTGAAGGAGAGTCCGAGCTGAAGACAAAAACACCTGAAAGCAAGCTGACATAAATCTGAAGACTTCATCAGGCTACAAAACACAAGTCCCGTTGTCAAAATATTCCAGACCACGATACCACCTCTGATTTTTAATGATCGATAGTTTCACAAGGAGATTTAAAAACCTGCATCCATTCATAAGACAGGCGTGTAGGGGAGGATCCACCACAGACTAACTCCTGCACACTTAGAATCAAAATGTTTCCAACAGCAACTTCTTCTAATTTACAAGAAACGACCCAACAGTTTAACTTCTGTTTTTGTTGCCGTGTTATCCCTTTTGACAACACCGTGCTTTAGAAGAAGAAGATTGACTTTATTGATCCGGCGAGGGGAAAGTCACTTTTACACTCTGTTGTTGAACATGCTACACACACACATGCACAAACAGGATCCTGTGGACGTGCACTGATGGAGAGGTGTCAGGGTGAGGGGGCTGCACAAAGCGAGCGCTGCAGAGCTGTGGTGGGGGGGTCGGTGCCTTGCTCAAGGGCACACCGGCAGTGCTCAGGAAGTGATCTGTCACCTCTCCAGACACCAAACCAATTTCCAAATTTGGTCTGCACCTGGATTTGAACCGGTGACCCTCCCGTTCCCAACCCAAGACCCTACAGACTGAGATACTGCCGCCCCCAGTAGTGTCAGAATAAGATTTGTGACATCAACACTCACCCCCTCCCTCGGTGGATGATGAAAGTCTGATTATATGAAGTCAGAGGATGTTTGATGGAAGGATGAGGAATGCTGGACATCTCCTGTTTCACATCAAGCTAACATTCGTGCTCTCTGTTCGTCAAACAGGAAGTCAGAGCAGTGAAGATGACTTCCTGTTTGTACCCTAATCTGTCATCTCTGACTAAATGTGTCGGTGTTGTTTATGCTGCACCTGCATCTGCTCTTTGTCTTTACAATGTCAGAAATACAAAATAAATGTCTGTTTGTTGTTCTGCCTGAAGCTCAGCTGTGACAGTCAAAGCGTTCGCACCTTTTGAGTCCAGTTGTGGAAAGTTTCCACATTGACTGTGAAATATCCAAACACACACACACACACACACACACACACACACACACACACACACACACACACACACACACACACACACACGCACACACACTGACCATAACAAGAAGTAAACGCCCAGTCGATCATTTCTTGTTTTCTATCACCAAAAGTTGCAGACAACCAAAACTAAACGTGCTCTCTCTCTCTCTCTCTCTCAAAAGTTCTCTCTCTCTCTCTCTCTCTCTCTCTCTCTCTCCCTCTCTCCCTCTGTCTCTCTCTCTCTCTCTCTCTCTCTCCCTCTCTCCCTCTCTCTCTCTCTCTCTCTCTCTCTCTCTCTCTCTCTCTCTCTCTCTCTCTCTCTCATTTCAATTCAATTCAATTCAATTCAAAGTGCTTTATTAGCATGGAAAACATGCGTTAACATTGCTAAAGCTTTAATCAAATAAAACACAAAATTATGTTCAATGAAATAATAAACAAAGATTCAATATTTAAATAACAGAGCTGTGCAGGTTTTCCTTTTTTTTAAATACAAGAAAGAAAGAAAGTAAGGCTGTAAGAGGAGTCCGAATAACAACGAGCCGAGAAACAGAGAAAGAAGTTAAAGAAAAACGACATGAAGACAGAATAAAGAGTGTTTGTGTAATCAGACCTCAGGCTGTTTCTTCTCAATTACAGCCTCCTACACCGCTCACTGTGTCTATATGAAGACACACTGCTCTAATTGGACCTATACATACGTGTGTGTGTGTGTGTGTGTGTGTGTGTGTGTGTGTGTGTGTGTGTGTGTGTGTGTGTGTGTGTGTGTGTGTGTGTGTGTGTGTGTTTTAATGTGTGTGTTTGTTGCCGCAGTGCCACATCTCTCTCCTCCCACTCTGAAGCTAAAAACAAACGCAGCGGCTCTCATTACACACACTGAGAGTCCAATCAATACATGAGGCCTCTGGGGGCCCACACTGCACTGTGTGTGTGCGTGTGTGTGAGAGAGAGAGAGAGTGTGTGTGTGTGTGTGTGTGTGTGTGTGTGTGTGTGTGTGTGTGTGTGTGTGTGTGTGTGTGTGTGTGTGTGTTAACAGTCAGACATAAGTTTGGTCCCTTTAAAAGCTTTGAGTATAAAGTTTATGTGAGTTCAGTCAAAAAAACCAACAAAACAAAACACAGGAGAAAGGATGCATTCACTGTCCTCCTCTCATGATGCCTTTTTGTAAAGTGTCTTGAGAAAACATTTGTTGTGAATTGGCGATATACATAAGTGTAGTCTCTGCTCTGGTAATGTTTTCTCTCCTCCCTGATGATGCATTCACTGTCATCTGGTTGAAGGCCTTTGTTGATCCTTGGTGATATGTTTAAAATCCTCCCTAACGATGCATTCAAGTCCTCTCTTAGGATACACTTTCTGTATCGCATCATCCTCCGTGGTGATGCATTCACTGTCTCCTCTGGTAACCTTGGAGTGTGTTTGGGTTCACTTGTTGTGATGCATTCAAGTCCTCAGAGCAGGACTATAGCGTCCGTACACGGGGGCATGCAACGTAACCACTAGGCCATCCGCCGCCCCTGTCTTCCACTTTTTAAAATCCATTCTGTGTTGCATTTACTGTCCTCTCTTCATTCCGGTCTTTGGGAATGCTGTCTGTTATTATTTTATGTAACAGTCTTTCTGGTGTTGCGTTCACTGTCCTCTGTGGTCGTGTTTCTCTGTATTATATCCTCTTTTGTGATAAATTAAGGACAGTAAAGAGACGTGTGTTGTCACAAATGTTGTTGGAAAACAAACTGACGGATTCTGTCATCACACACACACACACACACACACACACACACACACACACACACACACACACACACACACACACACACACACACACAGTCTATATTTAGCGAGCCTTTGCAGGAGAAAAACTCGTGAATTTTTTAAACTCTGTAACCCGACTTTTCTCCCTCTCTCTCTCTATCTCTCTCGCTCAGACATGTCGGGATCGCCCCCCTGGTTTCCCGGGGCGATCAGGGAGCCCTGTTACATCATCGTGCTCCTGTCCTCATACACACGTCTGTTCTTCTGTACTTATGAGGACCTTCATTCACACATTTGTGCATGTGTCTCGGATGTGTTAAAAGTTGCTGACTCGTCTTCTCACCTCAGGGTCTCTGAACTTGAACTGTCTGACCCCACATGGTAAACATCCAATGAACCCTCACATCTGTAGAGAGTGAAACGATAAAGTGAGCTTACTCTATGATCAGACATTAAGGAAACATGCTATGTTGAAGTGCTGGCTTCTCTGACAACAATGCAGCAGCCAGTATGTCCTCCTTCTAACTTTAGATTCTGGTCCTGAATGGTCTGGATTTGTTTGGACCAGAGAAGGTAGGCGGTTTTAAGGCCCCCCCCACACGGCCGTTTTGGACGCCCCTCGGTTTGCCAGATATGAGAGCAGTTATCAGGTCAAACCAACAGGTGTTGCAGCGATGGAAGCGGGCAAGAGAACTGGTTCAGATAGAAGTGATTGTACCCGACCTAAAAAGCCTCTGCATGTTTCTAATAAGCTCCACGAGCAGAAACGTGCTCAAACTAGGATCAATATTGGAGATGCTTTTGAAGAATGGAGAGAGGTTAGAACGCAGAAAGGTTTACAGACCGATGCAGAGCTGGATAAACACTGAAGCTTCAGAGTCCACCACATGGTGACCTGCGTGAGCATCCACTCTAGAGAGGAGGGGGCGGGGGGGGGGACGTCGCAGAGAGAGCTCTAGTTTGTAAAGACATGTCCGACAGTTTGGGCGTACCACGTGTGTTTCAAACAGCAGCAGAAACGTGTGGCATGTTTGTGAAGCGGTCTTTAGAGCTGCAGCTCCTGGACGAGCCTAAACTCTCACACATCCTGTCGTGTCCTGAGGATTTCCTGAACACACACCCTCTTCTTCTTTGCTGCTCGTCTCCTCAGCGGAACAAAGGTCAGGGCTTTGTACTGAACAGAGGACAGAGATATTGTAGAAGTAGAAGTAGCAGCTACTTTCCCGACTATCGTTTCGGTTGCCAAGTAAATTGCGCTGATTATTTGCATGTGTGTTCGACCCCACACCTGCTCTCCGCCCTGCCCCGTGGTGAGCGCAGCACAAACTGCATCCTGTCTGAAAGCTCAGAGATGAACGAGTCTATCAAACATTTTTTACAAGAATCAAAGTTTAAAATTCAGATACAATGACAACCCTTCTGACTTCAGCGTTCACAGAGGAGGGAACGTCCTTGTCTCTTATTTTTACCATCCTCTGCTTTCATCGTCTCTCCTCTAATCTCTCCTTTCACTTCACCCTCCTGTCATCCTCCGACCTCCCCTCCGTCTCTTTTATCTCCTCTTCTAATCCTCACATCACTCCTCGCCCCTTCTCTCCTTTCCTTTCATCTCCTCTTTCCTCTCCCCTCTTTCTGACCCCCTCCTCTCGTTTCTCCTCTTCCTTCTCTTCTCTGTGTCCTCCTCCTCCTCTCTCCTTTCACCCATCCTTTTCACCTCCTCATGTTTCATTGTCAAAGAGATAAACTGCGTTCTTCCATCACTAACAACAAACGTTTATCTGTTACTTTTTGCATAAAGATTTTTAATTTTAGTTTGAGGGCCGCCACAATCATCCCTTCTGAGCCTCCATAACACCGAGCGTAAAAAGCTCATTCTAAAACGAGGGTGAACCTTGTGTTGGCTTTTACCCGTGGACGTGGAGTTGGTCTGCTTCCTGTTGGACAGGCAGGTGACAAACACCGGCGGTTAGCTTGTGCTAGCGTGCGTTAGCTTGCAGTGTAGCTACAAGCAGTAAACGTACACACTACGTCCTGCAGTGAGTGTGAGCTTCTGAGGGCGATGAGCCCAGGAGGAGGAGCCCCGTTTGAATGTTGTGTTTACAAACATTTCTACTGACTCCGCCTTTAAGCACTTTGTTATCAAACTGGCTGCAGATTTATTTTCTGCCGACAGACTTCAGGATTGTTTTGTCTTTTTCGGGTTAAATTCCTCCGGACATACTGCTGTGAACTTTTAGAGTTTTATGTTTGGTTTCCTTCAAACACTTTTTGATCTTTTTTAACACCAAACATGTAAACTCTCAGAAACAGCGTGAACAGGTTCCTGAACGTGTCACAAACACAGACGTTATAAATAAAGTTTGAAACAGTTGAATAAAAACAGAACAGTCCGTCTCCCTCTGAGCTCTCCGTTTAATTAAAACCAATCTTTAAAGAACTCATCACTTCCTCCCCTCCAATTAACCCCTCAACCCGACCAATCAGATGCTATCTCGTTAAGGCGGACCTCGTCAGCGGCAAGCGGTCACCTCTCTAATCTGTCTCTCTCTGCGGTACAGGAAAGAGCGGACAGCTAATTAGCACAGAGCGCAGCGGCGTCTCCCCGCTGAGAAACCCTTGAACTCGACCTCCTTCAGAAAAGTTTACTCAACAAAAACAGAGAGGATTGTGGGAGGGAGGGGCGGAGTCAAATCACATAGCAGATGTACGGTAACCTGCAGAGATGAAAAGAGAACAAGAGGAACAAACTTTGAGAAGATTAAATGAGAAAACTTTGTGAAGATTAAAACTCACAAGACGTCTGACAGAAAGTCCAGGAAGTAGACTGAGCCCCAGATGATTGATAAATCACATCTCTTCATCCCTGTTTTACGTTCAGTTTAAATATTCATGTAAAGTCTTCTTTCATTTTAAAGGTCCCATTTTCTGTAAAATCCTCTTCACCATGTTTCTCTAACTCTAATATGTGTCTCTAGTCTGTCTACAAACCCCCCAATGATGAGAAAAGTCCATCCTCTCCGTCTTTCGCCTGCTCCACTTTTCAGAAAATGTGTGCTCAAACAGGCCGTTTGGAGATTTTCCCTTCATGACATCACAAAGGGCAGTAACCCCTCCCCCAGGTGGGTGACACTCCCACAGCTAGGTGTTTGTTCTGCCCTCTGAGTCTGCCTTCTCACCGTAAACAATAGGGCATGGAGCGAGAAAGCCCGAGCCACCCAAGCCCTTCCAGAGAGGGACGTGGTCAGACACAGCTCATTTACATTTAAAGCTACAGACACAGAAACAGCCTGTTCTGAGCAGGGCTGAAATAGAGGGGTTTATAGACATGATCAAATACAGGATCAGAGTGGATTTAGAACAAGAAGAGAATCAGACACGTCGGCTTCAGACAGTATTTTATATTTTTCTTGTCGTTACAATAATTAGCGTCATGATCGATATCCGTCTCATAAATAGATCAGTTGATTCTTCATACAGTTAGAAGTCATGTGACAGCGTGTGAATATATACAGACTCAAACATTACAAACAAAAACAAAGAAAGCAACCAGCCCGGTGTCTGCCCAGCACATAGACCGACCCCATAGTGCGTGTTTATTTTTTACAGTGCAGCAGCTCGATCGTCTTCAGGACTCTTGTTAAATAAAATCTTCGTTTTTTTACAGTCACGTTAATGTCATATCACGCACACTTCCTACATTCACTTGTGTTCCTAAGTGACGTAAATAAAATCCTGGAGTTTGGTTGAAATCCTGTGAAGTTGAAGAACGACTCATCTTCGCTGCACTGTAAAACAAGACTCCTCTTTTTTGCAGTGTACAAACAAAAATAAAGCAGAAATATACAGGCAGGCAGGTACAACATAAAACACTCTGCTACAAGCATAACGTCCAGGATATAGTCACGTCCCAGTCACCAGGAGACGCTTGTAGCAGATGTTTACTCCAGGACATAGTCAGTCTCCAAAAAGGAGAAACAAAGGCAGAGCAGACAGGAAGTGCGTCATCCACATCCTGTCAGAGAGTTAAGCTTGATACCTTTTTTTTTTTTTTTACATAATCACAGGAAACAGATTTAAGATAATTTCAAAATAACATAAAGATATGTTGTTAGAAACAGGAAGTAGACCCAGCCCGGCGAGAATATTAAAGAGCTCAGTTTAAGTTTTTCTTTGTTACTGCATCGTTTGGTTTCTCGAACACGGGGGGAAGAAAAGTCACAACAAATTAAAAAGTGCAAGACAAATTACAGTCATGTGATCCAGAATTTAGACGCAGCCCAGCGGATTAAAGACTAGCATTATCAGAAAAGCAAAGCGATAGCACAATCGTTTGGATTTCAGCAAGACATTTTGGATCCCAGGAGGAACGAGCTCGTCACGTTCAGTTTTTACCCCGAGAGAAAATAAATATGTTCCTCACACGTCGGGTTTTCATGCATTTAAAAATCTAAACAAACCGATAAATTCACAAAGTTTTCTTTCGGAGGAAAACTCAAAACAAGAAGACAGAAGTTTTATATCTGGACGAGACGATGACGTCTCAGAGAGTAATAAATAAAAACAAGACTTCACATCTCAACCAGGCGGCGAAAAATAAAGACGCAGAAATCAGAAAATGTTTTAAGACAGAAAGCTGTGAAAGGCCAGGAAATAACCACGGCCGGACACAAACAAGGAAAAACATAAAAAGTACAGACTGTGCTCCATGACGTAGCCAGGACCGACTTTAAATCAACAAGTTTATGTTCGTGAATAAATTGTCAATGTTGGTGATCAAACATTTTAAAACTACTGCTGGAGCTTGGGCCGTTAGAAGCAGCAAGTTGAACTTTTCTTAGAGGGATCTTCTCCGTTGCAGAATGTTGTCGACGTAGCCGGCTAGCTTGAGAGAAGGTTAAAGATGTATTTATCTTTTGTTTTAAAATAACCAAACCAGCCTTAAAAGAAGCGTCGGAGCCAACTCGCTCCATGTGCGTTGTTTCGTAACGTTAGCTCAAACAGTAGGCTAATGCAGTGAGCTATCTTGAATGTTTGCTAAGCTGCTCGACTTAAATTATGTTAGCAAACCCAGAAATAAGCTAAATGGCTAGCATGCTTTCACTGAAGTTCATATCGGAGCGTCTACAGGCTTCAGAAACGTGTTTAAAACAAGTTCTGTGTTGTCTGACCGTTAGCATCCTAGCGGCTGAAAACTGAAATGCAGCGCTGTAGACCCAAAACAATCGGATTTTTACTGAGACGATAATTGGTTGGAACGTTTCTGATGCGACATCCAGAGAATCTCAACGCTGACAGGCTTTCATGAAACTCTGGCACATCTGTATCTCGTCGAGCGGATAAAGTGATGATGTCGTGTTTTTTTCACGCTGTACGTAAAGGTGATTGGCTCTGAACTCACCTGGACAGGAACTTTTTCATCGTCTTTCTTCTCACGCTACGTCTGTTTTTACTTTAAAATAATTCATCTTTTTCGGGTGAGTCTATCGCCTGGTGGTGAAAAGAAAAAAAGCTCTGTATATATAAACTCTGAAACCTTCAGAAGAAGAATTCTGACATTACTTTTAGCCCTCAGCGTCAGCCGTCTTCGGCCGCTGCAGTCTCAGTTGGAAACAGTTCGACTTTTGGAACCGCGCCGCACGTGAGACAGGTTATTTGTCACCTTAGCAACAAGGACACGAGATGTGGCTGAAAGCTTTAGAGGTTAAAAAACATGTCAGTGGACTTTGAGATGTTTCTGTAGTGAGTTTTAAAATACATCAGCAGTGAAAGAGTCACAGATTGCAGACAGAGTCCAGGAAATAGCCAGATCACGACAGAGTTACTGAACACAGAGAGCAACAAGTCAGTCGGGTAACATGGACGCTTGTGTATTCCAGAAAATAGCCAGGACCTGACAGAGAGACATAGAAACGATTTACAGTCTGTTACAATGCATGTTTTCCAGGTTGTAGCCAGGACCGAACGGAGCAGTCTAATTACAGTACATTCAATAGCAACATAAATGAGCTGAGCGCAGCTTTCCATCACGTTTGGTCGTTTTGTTTCTTCTTCTACTCCTTTAAAACTCGTATTTCCCTCGACATTGAGAAAAAAAGATGGACAGATTCCAGCATTTAGTCATAGCCCAGCAGGTGGACTGAGGTGGTAATAGCACAACGGCTCCAGACGGTAGTTTAAGCCCACAGCACGCTTTAGGTTCATGAACGCAGGGAAGAGGAATGGAAGAGATGCAGATTCCAGGTGTTAGTCAGAGCCCAGCCCACACTTCCAGCTGTGAAGAGGTGATATGGACTGGTGGGTGCAGGTGATAGCCTCATCCCGACCCAGCTGTACTTCCACCAGGACTCTCCTTACTGAGACGGACTAATTCCTGCGATAAAACCTCCAGATCCTACGGAAAGAAACGATGCAAACTGTTATTTTAATGATCGATAGCATCAAGAAGAACTGAACACAACATCTGTTTGATCAGGGAATGTGTCCACCTGGCGTTTTTTTTCTCAGGTAGAAAAGTTCTGCCTGCTCACTCGATGAAGTGCTGAGAATTAAAGCGCTGAACATGCGTCTCGTCTTCATGAAAACTCGACACTGCTCCGTAACAGAATCAGAAAACACTTCACCCGCTTTTAAAGATGAACAGATCCTCTTCTCCTGCTTTTGAAAAAGTTTCTACCTCTTTCAAGGTGACTGCTGACTCCGTGTGTGTGTGTGTGTGTGTGTGTGTGTGTGTGTGTGTGTGTGCGTTACGTGGACCTCCCTCTGGGCGCTCTATCCTCCTACACCCCCTTGCAACGCATTTAGACACACACACACTTTATGCTGTCCCTGCAAATACCATCACCCACTGCACACACACACACACACACACACACACACACACACACACAGTAGAATCTGGGTATAGAGCTCAACAGTGACCACCCACTTTCGGCAGCTCTGGTTCCTGAAGTACATTTCCCCGTTCAAATCCTCTGTTGACATTTCACAAAATCCTTATATGAAGAGACTGAAGCCTGTTACCATGACAACCAGCTACCCCAATAATCGTGACTATAGAATATCGGATTCGGTGCCAAAACGGCGTTAAAAACGGGAGAAAAAGTCAAAGGTACACAACTGTGTACATCATTTTTGCCCTGGGTCAATGAACTACACGTCCCACAATGCATTGCGAATGATCCCTCGTCTTCTTAAATGTTACTTTAGTCGTTTTTATCGTGTTTATAGCGTAAATAAAAGTGTTGAATAGATAAACTACATTCACTGCAGCATGACGAGGTCATTAGTACATTTACTGTTAGCTAACTACATCGCCTGCTAGCATACTACCCGTTCGCATGCGGCAGAGAGGCGGTACACATTGCCATGGTAACAGCGAGCTCTTTGCCCCAATATCATGAATAAATCTTGTTGTTCTTAAAGCGAGGATGACATCACACAAGTCAAGCCATTCCAGCACATAGCCTGTGTCAAAGCACCAGAACGACCGAAAAAGACGCACTGCAGGCGACCTTGTGCTTTCATTACAACCACACGTGTATTTAAACCCGTAATGACGGCGTTGCATGAATCCATGTCGTAGCAGAACGTAATACCGGTGACAGTACAGACACCGGTGTACTGCCCAGCCCCAGAGTGTGTGTGTATCTCCTGAGTGTGTGTTCCTACCTTCTGCAGGTGCATGTTCTTGGTCAGCTGCTCCTCCAGCATGTTCTGCAGCTTCTTGTTCATCTCTCTCAGATTCTCGTCTCCCGGTTTCACCAGATCTCTTAGAACGGAACCCAGACTTCCTCTGTCGCCCTGAGAGCCTCCGTGACCCCCGACCGCACTGCCCGACACGTCTGAGGAGACGAGGAGGATTTACAGATTTATTTCCCACAGAGAGTAAGAAAACATTGTGTTCTAAAAAGTGTGTAACCTGCTGATTCCATTTTAAGAAGAACAAATCTCTGAAATGACTTCAGAGGAACGACTACTGAAAGTATATCACACTGACACGTAAACAAACCACTGGGCTTCTGGTGGGGTGGCCAATAAGATTTCAAAGGTGGCCCCTCTGGACACGCCCCTGTTTGGCATGCTCACATTTTTGTTTAGCATGTTTAGTTAACGTCCGATTAATTCAGAGCTCATGTTAAAGTAGCAACGAGTTTATTGTTTCAATAAAGAGCGACACATCGGTTCACTTCAGATTGTTTGCTAGCCATGGAGTACTAGTTAGTACTAACTAATACTAGTTAGCAGAGGAGATAAGAAGGCAAGAGAATAGAAGAGGAGACGAGTGGAGAAGGCAGAGAAGGGGACAAGAGAGGATAAAAGGAGACAAGACATGACGAGGGGTAAGAAAAGGCATCAGAGGGGAGAAGAAAAGTGAGGACAAGGGATTGAAAGGAGATTAAAGGAAAGAGGAAACAAGGAAGAAGGAGATAAGGAAACGGAGGAGGGATCACGAGACAAGGAGGAGGTTTGTTGTTTTTATGGAGCTCAATGAGAAGCTTCACAAGCGAAAACACAAACACACAAGCTTGTTCATCATTAAATTAGACATGCGGTGTGTGTGTGTGTGTGTGTGTCGGCTGCTTAAGAGGACTGCGACACACACACACACACACACACACACACACATTAAAAAGGAGACATAAAATAGAGAAAGTGAGGAAAAAAAACAAATGAAGAAGAAATAAAAAAGATACTGATCATCCTGAGGAGGCTGAGACGAGCTGAATATACGGCACTATATATCAACACACGCACGCACACACACTCTCTCTCTCTCTCTCTCTCTCTCTCTCTCTCTCTCTCTCTCTCTCTCTCTCTCTCTCTCTCTCTCTCTCTCTCTCTCTCTCTCTCTCTCTCTCTCTCTCTCTCTCTCTCTCTCTCTCTCTCTCTCTCTCTCTCTCTCTCTCTCTCTCTCTCTCTCTCTCTCTCTCTCTCTCTCTCTCTCTCTCTCACACACACACACACACACACACACACACACACACACACACACACACACACACACACACACACACACACACACACACACACACACACACACACACACACACACACACACACACACACACACACACTCAGCAGCTGTGCTCCTATCGAGCAGCAGAGGGAGGAGCATGCTGACTGTGCAGATTGTGTGCGTTGTAAATATTTAAGAGCTGAACACCTGTAGGCGTGTTTACCTGCAGGTTAACAGCTGGACGTTCTGCTGAGGATCTCTGCAGAACCCTGACGCTCTCGCCTCTTGTTTCAAACGCCTTATAAACTACAATATTTCTGATAAATGACGATAAGAAGCCTGGGACGGCTTTAGACGACTCTTATAAATACAAGAAATCTACAGCCTCTGCACATGTTTGCACAAACTAGCCACTCAGCCAACAGCACCCTTACCCTGCAAAAATCCAGTTGAGTGGTTACTTTAGACTCCTCCCCTGCAGGAGGGGGAACAGGTATGTGTTTGCAAGTAGTGCTAAAACAAAGTGGCTTGCTAGCGGAGAAGTAAAGCACTGAACCTTTTTCAATTTAGCTAAATTACGTAGACGTAGCCGTGTAGCCGAGCTTCCGTGCCTGCACTCCGGCCTGGTCTGTCCTTAAAGGGGCCGAGCGGACTGTTGCTCCCTTGGGCTAATAGACTGACTGTTGACAAGTACCGCTTTAAAAATACACAACTATCCCTTTAAATACTCTCAGTGTTGTAGTACAACTACAATAACGGTGACACGCTCAGTCGGGTTTCTACAACCACACTACGTGTGTGTGTGTGTGTGTGTGTGTGTGTGTGTGTGTGTGTGTGTGTGTGTGTGTGTGTGTGAGAGAGTGTGTGTGTGAGTGTGTGTGTGTGTGTGTGTGTGTGTGTGTGTGTGTGTGTGTGTGTGAGTGTGTGTGTGTGTGTGTGTGTGTGTGAGAGTGTGTGTGTGTGTGTTCAAACAGCTGCAGTATCAAATATTCATCACACACACTCAGAGTCCGGTCTGCAGCAGCAGCTCAGCTCTCTGTTTTACTGCCCATTAGATTTACCATTATTACAGCGTTAATGGGAGGGAGTGGGAGAGAATCAAACCAGTCAGACATGAAATTGAAAACAGCAGGAAAAGAGAAAAGAGGGAGACCGAGTGAGGGACGAGAGGAAAGGTAAGTATTAGCACAACACGTTTCACTCGTTTGATCGTCTACACGCTCAGAATCAATGTCGTGGTTTGACCTTTAATGTCGTCGTCAACGTTAAAAAGGTTTGCAACAAAACAATCTAAACAAAGATTGTATAAAAACTGTACGTGGATAATGACGAAAACTTTGGGAAGTTTTTACTTAATCGGTATAACCCGAACAGCCAATCGCACAGCGAATCAAAAACGGACATTACTGAGAGGAGGAGGAGGAGGAGGGGGAGGAGGAGGAGGAGGAGGAGGAGGAGGGGGAGGAGGAGGGGGAGGAGGGGGAGGAGGAGGAGGGTGGGACGTAATTGAAAAATAAATCAGCTGATAGTTTGAAGAGTTTTTAAAAACAGACACACTCAGCATCACTGCATTAAAACAGTCAAACAGCTAAAAATAGCCGCTCTGAACCCCAGAGAGACACTGATGTAGAGATCTGATGTAGAGACCCCGAGAGAGAGCGAGAGAGAGAGCGAGAGATTAAAAATGAAATATAATAATTTTCCTCCAGAGGAGTTCAAACATTGAAACGTCTCTCTCTCTGTTATCACTGATCGTATTTATGGATCAGCTGTGCACTCAGCTTCAGGCGTTCCGACACACGCGCTTCATGTTTGTGTGTTCAACATGTTCGATCACGGATAAACACACAGAGCGGATGTGTGTGCGTGGATGTGAGCGTGTGTGTTCAGGTAATTGAAGCTGTAGATTAAAGTGTCTCTGTGAGATAAACGACACGCTGACTCTCTTCCTGCTGACTGATGTTCTTTTTGTTTCCATCAGTTTGTAGATAACTCTCTGAACAATCTCACCGTGATGTCATCAATCTGATGCTTCGTCTTTACCGGAGTTTAATTACTGATTCGTCTACGAAAGCCTCAAAGGAGAAAAAAGCAGCAGAGCTTTGAAACGTCTGATCAGCAGCCTGATACTCAAACAGGAAAATAATCTCAACATCAAAACCTCCACCAGAAACATATTCCTGAGAATATTTGACCTAAAATATTAATGAATAAATCATGTGATTAACGTAAGAGCTTCTACAAAGTATGCAGACCTGAAAGAGATAACCTTTATCCTGACTTCATGGTCCAACTAATAAAACTGGATGCTACATTTCCCATAATGCATCAAGAATCTTTAATTTGTCACTATGTCATGAACTGCTTTTAAACTGATCAACTGTCTCACCTTTAAAGGAGCACTATGTAACTCTGACCCCTAGTGTTTAAAATGGGTACTGCAGTCCAAATTCTAAACATTGCAGAGAGCTGTCTCCCCCGCCCCCTCCTCTCTAGAGTGGATGCTCACGCAGGTCACCATGTGGTGGACACTGAAGCTTCAGTGTTTATCCAGCTCTGCATCGGTCTGTAAACCTTTCTGCGTTCTAACCTCTCTCCATTTTTCAAAAGCATCTCCAATATTGATCCTAGTTTGAGCACGTTTCTGCTCGTGGAGCTTATTACAAACATGCAGAGACTTTTTAGGTCGGGTACAATCACTTCTATCTGAACCAGTTCTCTTGCCCGCTTCCATCGCTGCAACACCTGTTGGTTTGACCTGATAACTGCTCTCATATCTGGCAAACCGAGGGGCGTCCAAAACGGCCGTGTGGGGGTGCCTTAAAACCGCCTACCTTCTCTGGTCCAAACAAATCCAGACCATTCAGGACCAGAATCTAAAGTTAAAAGGATGACATACTGGCTGCTGCATTGTGCTACCTCACTTCCTGGGTCACTACAACTACTTTCTCTGAAGTCTCTGAACCTCGTCACCTCAAATTCTACAGTCCACTGGTGTGTGTGTGCGCGCGCGCGTGTGTTACCTATGCGGCTGTCCATCACGTAGGTCTCTATGATGGCGCTCTTCCTGCAGATGTCCTCGGCCATTGACGAGCAGCTCACCTCCAAGTGTTTCACCTGAGGGAGGACAAAAGCTGTATTCAGTTTGCTGATCCCTTCTGGGCCTCCGTACATGTGTGCTGGTGACTGTGTCTGCAGAGACCCTGTCCTCTGACTGGATTTTACTGTTCTGGTTTGTTTTGGTTGACTCGGGACGTTTCTGGGCGGAGCTGGTGTGTTTCCTCCAGCCAATGACAGCGCAGCAGGTGAGTTTAGGAGAGGATACAATTCAGTGATTGGACGTGATTCAATCCGGTGAATATGACGGACGTGGACGTAGCAGCAAAGAAGAGAAAATATAATCACAGAGAGGAGAAACACCAAGCGGATAAAGCTCGTTCTAAAACGAGGGTGAACCTTGTGTTGGCTTTTACCCGTGGACGTGGAGTTGGTCTGCTTCCTGTTGGGCAGGCAGGTGACAAACACCGGCGGTTAGCTTGTGTTAGCGTGCGTTAGTTTGCAGTGTAGCTACAAGCAGTAAACATACACACTACGTCCTGCAGTGAGTGAGAGCTTCTGGGGGCGATGAGCCCAGGAGGAGGGGCCACGTTTGAATGTTGTGTTTACAAACCGCCACTAAATAAGCTAAAGACTCCACCTTTAAAGAAGTAGTAGAAGAAGAGAAGTCAAATAGAATTTACTGTAATTGAAACTCTGCTGAACGCTTGAGGAGC
>CM036547.1:29456780-29459280 GCA_020745685.1 Tautogolabrus adspersus | reverse complement strand
ACTGAGTCAGGACGTCTGATCACGCACGATCAGCTGCTGTTGGATGCCTGCACAAACTGACAGACAACGCTTGAAATTGCCACGGCAACAGCAGACATGCCTGTTTGATGTGTCTTATTTGTTATGATTTTACTGCTAGTGAGCTTCTTACTATTGGTGATGCTGAGTGTGTGTGAGAGAAACACAGATCTGACTTCAACCTCAGTCTGTAGGAATTTCCAAATGAGAACAGTGAACGCTCCGTCCTGATTTCAGTCATGCAGAGTGAGCTCTCAGGTTGTGGCTGTTCATCAGGTTGTACGGTGTGAGCACATAAATCGGGCATCGTAAACGGTTCGGTGGTACAGTGTGAGCTGACCTTCCACCACAACTTTTATACAATCGTACAGTTTACACTGGGCTTTAGTGGTAGGGGCAGGGGGTGTTATTCACTGCTGTAGACCACAGACAGGGCAGTGACATCATGTTGACATCGCACACTCAGGAGTGGTTTGTGTACCTGTCCTGGTCTTGCTGTTGGTCAGTATCTCCTGGAGTCTCTCCTGCAGCTTGTCGGCTCGCTTCCTCTCCAGCTGCAGCTGCCGCTTCAGATCCTTTAGCTGCACCCACGCACGCACACACAAACATATATACACACACACATCACACACACACAAACACACACACAGTCAGGGATTTACTTTGTAATTATTATTTTCCATGCACGACTGCTCTTAAATTACTCTGCAAGATATATTCACTCTGTCTCATCTTTATTCAAATTCTGACTGTCCATCCCTCCTGTCTGTCTGTCTGTCTGTCTGTCTGTCTGTCTGTCTGTCTGTCTGTCTGTCTGTCTGTCTGTCTGTCTGTCTGTCTGTCTGTCCCTCTTGTCTGTCTGTTCTTCTGTATTTAATAAAATAACTGGATAATCAAACTCACCGCTGCACTTCCCTTCTTCTCCAGGATCCTCTGTCCGTCCACGGTGTCCTTAATCTCCTGCAGAGAAAAAAAACACAAGGAATAATGTTTTCATGTTACAGCAGCGTAAAAAAATAAAGAACCTTCCTGTGATTCTTCACATTTTATACATCGACTCTTTAACTATCCTGATGTTTCAGTTGTTACCTGTCTGAGTTTGGCGATGGTGTCGTTGTGTTCCTCTTTCTGTTTCTCCACCTCCACCAGCTGCTGCTTCACTCCCTCCGTCTCCGACTGCTTCTCCTGCAGGAAACACAAAAACACTCACACACGTTAGGCTTCTATACCTTAATGATAATGACTTTATAGAAATCAAGGGTGGTTTCACACTAAGGACCCGGGCCCGGATCCGAGTACACTTGACCCCAAAGTCCGGTTCATTTGATCAGTGTGTCCTCAAATGTACCGTACTCAGGTACCAGGCCCGAGTCCACTTGAAGAGGTGGTCTCGGGCAAGATTCATATGTACCCGAATACGGTCTGGGGGAGATGTGAACGCAACTGTGCTCAAACTAGGAAGTGGGCTGCGATATGACGTAATTCTAAACGGCTCCTATCACTTCAAAAACTGTCGTATACGTGCAGCACGGCCCGTTACGTCCTCTGAGCTGCACGGTAGACGTGGAAGTATGAAAAGGGTCGTTGTTGGCGTCTCAGAAATAACAAAAACCTTCACAGTTAGCAGGTGTGCGCCCCTTTAAGATGTTTTAATTTTAACACGTGTGCGCCCCTTTAAGATGTAAAAACCTTATAATAAACTTTTCTTCTTCTGTTCTCTGCGGTAAAAAGAAATACTGAACCCCGCCACCTCCAGTGATGCCCCCTCACTTTTAATTCAGCTGACTGAAGGATTAATTTAGAAAAAAAAACAGCATTTAATTCCCCTTTAATCTTCTGCTGCTAATTAATTTGACGGAAATCGACATTAAGAACACCCGCAGGCTGCAGACGCCCACCTGACGGAGAGAGAAACATGTAATTCTGCAGGAAAACAACCGAGTCTGTTAATGCTCTGTAACGCACCTCTGCCCTCACACACACACACACACACACAGAGAGAGACTCTCACACACACAGACTCTCACACACACACACAGACTCTCACACACACACACAGACTCACACACACACACACACACACACACACACACACACACACACACACACACACACACACACACACACACACACACACACACACACACACACACACACACACACACACACACACACACACACACACACACACACACACACACACACACACACACACACACACACACACACACACACACACACACACACACACACACACACACACACACACACACACACACACACACACACACAAAACCCAGTTCTGAAACTGAACCCAGTCACCCAAATGGATGGAAGTCAGGATTGTTGTTGGTTTTCGAAATCGAATCTTGAGACACCCAAAAGATTCCCAGCCTTACACTGAAGTGTTCTGAATTCGATCGTCTCTTACACACACTGAGCATGCTCAGACAGTGGGACAGGAAATGACACGTGACGACTG
>CM036547.1:29424280-29451780 GCA_020745685.1 Tautogolabrus adspersus | reverse complement strand
TAAAACATGAAGCTCTGCAGTCAGACAGTTTTGTTTGCATGTCTCACCTCCTTCTCGTGCTGCAGTTTGAGATCTGACAGCGCCTCCTTGTGGTCAGACTTGTCCTGGCTCAGCTGGATGGCCATGTCGTCCAACATGGCCTTCCTCTTCTCTGCTGTCTGCACACACACACACACACGTAAACACACACACGTAAACACACACACACACACACACACACGTAAACACACACACACACACACACACACACAAACACACATACACGTAAACACACACGCACACACACACGTAAACACACACATACGTAAACACACACACACGCAAACACACACACACACAGACAGACACACACACACAAATTAATGTCTGTGAATATGATTAGTGTATGAAAACATTTAACAGCTCAGTGTTTCTCTGCGTGTGTGTGCGTGTGTCTGTGTGTGTGTGTGTGTGTCTGTGTGTCTGTGTGTGTGTGTGTGTGTGTGTGCGGGTGTGTCTGTGTGTGTCTGTGTGTGTCTGTGTGTGTGTGTGTGTGTGTGTGTGTGTGTGTGTGTGTCTGTGTGTGCGTGCGTGTGTGTGTCTGTGTGTGTGCGGGTGTGTCTGTGTGTGTCTGTGTGTGTATGTGCGTGTGTGTGTGTGTGTGTGTATGTGCGTGTGTGTGTGTCTGTGTGTGTGCGGGTGTGTGTGTGTGTGTGTGTGTGTGCGGGTGCCTGTGTGTGTGTGTGTCTGTGTGTGTGTGTTTACGTGTGTGTGTGTGTGTGTGTGTGTGTGTGTGTGTGCGTTCATGCCTGCCTGCGTGTGTGTGTGTGCGTGCCTGTGTACCTTCTTGGCCTCGTCCAGCTCTCTCAGCAGTTTGTCCTTCTCCTGTCCTTCATCCGTTAGCTGCTCCAACAACTTTCTGTTTGCAAAACTCGACTCCTGCAGGAGCGAAAGGAAGTGGAAAGAGACCGAAGGAGAAAGTGAGACATAAACACACAGCATGCCGGCAACTTTTAACTTCTCATTTATCGGATTTAGATTTATGGTGTGCAAACATTTTGCAGTTGTTGCGGATGAATTCTTTGTCTATTCAAAGTCTGTCTCATGGGGCGCTTGTAGCTTAGCGGTTGGTGTGAGGAGGCTTGAGTCCTTGGGAGAGGAATTTGTTTTACTTCTTTTTCCTTTGATAGTGAGGTAATTTGCATCACTTCCTCAAGAAATAAACTTGTTATAACAGGAAAACCAGCGTTGTTATTTCAAGACGACAACATAATCAAGTCGAGATGGGGAGAAAACAAACGGTAATGACTTGTTCTCTTCTTAAAACAGTGGAAAACAAAATGTAAGGATGTTTGTCTGCTTAGGGCTTCCGTACAATCCATCCGTTGTATCACCTGCGTGAGAGTTTTTACCTGCAGCTGGGAGTTGAGGTCATCTCTCTGCGCTAACAGACTCTCCTGCTCAGCTCGTCTCTGCTGCAGCTCGGACGTCAGCGCCTCCTGCTGTTCACGCAGCAGATTCATCTCCTGCGTCTTCACCGTCTGGATCTGCACACCAACAAAACTCTAATTATTACAGTTCATGTGACCACACGTTATTTTTTGGTTTGACGATAGAGATGACCAAAGAGGGAGTCAGTATGAAGTCTGACATGAAAGTTTAACATGAAGCTGAAGACATGAGAAGGTGAAAAAGTGAAGAGCGGAGAATTGACCAGATGACAGTACATAACATTACATGACAGCAGAAGACAGGAGGGCTTTATGCTAACATCTATATGTTTAATAGATTACTCTAATTTTGACTTCAGTGTTTATCCAGCTCTGCATCGGTCTGTAAACCTTTCTGCGTTCTAACCTCTCTCCATTTTTCAAAAGCATCTCCAATATTGATCCTAGTTTGAGCACGTTTCTGCTCGTGGAGCTTATTAGAAACGTGCAGAGGCTTTTTAGGTCGGGTACAATCACTTCTATCTGAACCAGTTCTCTTGCCCGCTTCCATCGCTGCAACACCTGTTGCTTTGACCTGATAACTGCTCTCATATCTGGCAAACCGAGGGGCGTCCAAAACGGCCGTGTGGGGGTGCCTTAAAACCGCCTACCTTCTCTGGTCCAAACAAATCCAGAGCATTCAGGACCAGAATCTAAAGTTAGAAGGAGGACATACTGGCTGCTGCATTGTTGTCAGAGAAGCCAGCACTTCAACATAGCATGTTTCCTTAATGTCTGATCATAGAGTAAGCTCACTTTATCATTTCAGTCAACTCAACTTCAACTTTTTTGTCCCTGAAGGATCGCATCACGTTTTCAGTTTTCACAACTTGCAGACAAACTCCTGCACACTGACTGAAGTTAGTCAGACGTAATGGTGCTGAAAGACCCTCGGTCTGAGGGTTCTGGTTCAGGATTCTCTAATATCTAATTCTCAGTAATGAGCTCTGACTCTGAACATGGTCTCTGGTTCTAGGTCGGTTCTAAGTTTGGTTATTTTGTGAAGGGTACTTGGCTTCGGACTCTTCCAGAACAGCATTAAGGGTTCTAGACTACATTAGTTTCAGGCTGTGGATCTAAAGGAGTCAAAGTTCTAAGTCTAAGTCTAATATAGTTACCTGTTCAAGAGCGCACAGATTAGTCCTCAGAGCACAGTTCTCCTGTAGGAAGGGTTACAGTACCAGGGTGAGTCAGGTGTTGACTGACAGTTCTAGATTCGTCTCAAACACAACTTTACGTTTGGTTCCTGATACTTTTGTTAGATCAGAGTACTCCAAATTAAGGTTTGAAACCTTCTGCTCCTGTTTCCTTCACATAGTTCTATGTAATGTTCTCCAGATAAACCACCTGTTCCTTGTAGCTTAGTCTATAGAACGCTGATTGGGGTTTAACTTCAAGAAGATATTCCTCTAGAGAAGCTAGGTTTGTCCTTGAAGGCAGAATGTGCAACATGCTCCACATAAATAAATCAGAAATCAAGTGTATCCTGTGTTAATGTCTCTTTGAGTCATGACTGTCTACAATGAGGGAGAAGCTCGAGTCCCGCTGGTTGTGTTGTTGTCAGAGCCGTGTTTACATGGACGGGACGGCCGGAAACTTTACTGTTAGGGTTCTATGTAACGTTCTCCAAGTGTAGTACGCGTTCTAGAGTACACAGGATAGGCAGCAGAGTGTCGTTTGGGGTTAAACCTCTAGATGATGATCCGCTGGTTCATTACCTGTTCTAGAGCAGCTAGGTTTGTCCTCAGAGCATCGTTCTCCTGCAGGATGTTGTCCACCTGTTCCTGACTGACACTCTGAATGGCTACCTGCAGTACCGTGCACCACAGGCAGGGGGCGGCAGAGAGAAAGAAGCCGAAAGAAGAGAAAGAAACCAGCAAAAAACACAAGCAAGAGTACCAGAAAAGAAACAAAATAAGAAAGGGGCAATGAAAGTAGAAACCAAAACAAGAACAGAAGGAAACACAAATAGAGACACAACCAAAAGAGAAAAAAACAAAAGAGGAGAAAGAGAGAAGGAGAGAAGGATAACGCAGGTCAGAAACACAGAGCAGCAGCAGCAGAACAAACACTACAGTAGGACACTTCACTGCCAAAGTGATAGGATTCAGGAAAAACTCATGTGGATTGATTTATTATATCAAACTCTCCAGTTCGGTTATCCTCCATGCATCTCCGTTTTATTCTTATATTCTTCAAATAATGTGCTCGGTAAGTTCAATCCATTTCTCATTGAATCAGTTTGGCAGGGAAGCGTCGTCACAGAAAAGTGAGAGAGCAGAAGATACTACAGTCCCATAAAGCCCCGCCTCCTCCCTCCAACCCTTACCTTGTTTCCTCCCCCTTCCCTTCCCTCCCCTCTCCCTCCCTCTACCCACCTCGTAAAAAAAACATAAAAGACATTTTCACTCCCCGTCTCCTGAACGTGTGTGTGTGTGTGTGTGTGTGTGTGTGTGTGTGTGTGTGTGTGTGTGTGTGTTACCTGGTCTTTCAGGCTGTGCAGAGCCAGTTCATGTTCTTTGTCTTTGCTCTGCAGCTGCTCTCTCAGCTCTGATGTCATCTGAACCAAAACACAAACACAGACGATCACTTTGGATTTTTACTTCAAATGTGAGACCACAAGAAGCGTCCTTAAAGGATCGATACAGGTCAGAATAAAAACATTATGTGACAGCTAAGATATGGGGGATAGCTTTACGAGTCTGACATCTTTAGAAAGAGTGGTGCAAGAAGTGAAAAGGATCTTTTAATTTTCTGTGTTACTGACGTCTCACCTGATTGGCTGCCATGTGGTCGGACTGTAGTTTCTGGATGCGGAGGTTCATGGCTTTCAACTCTTCCTCTTTTTTTTGGTTGATCTCATCGATCTTTGTCCTGCAGAGACACAAACATCAGCGTCTGGTGCACGACATGAGATACAGTGAGAACCTCAGACTAGTGTTGTAGTACTCGAAAACCAGTCCTGGTCTGGAGACCGGCCTCGAGATAATTTTTTGAAGGTCTCGTCTCGGAATCTAAAGCATTTTTACTCGGCCCTGCACACAAGATGATTTTTCAGTAATATGTATGGTCTTGGTCTTGCCCTGCCTTGGTCTTGGTCTTGACTTTGTCCCAATCCCTAAATCACTTGGTCTTGTCCTGGTCTCGGGTATGTCTTGGTCTCAGTTCGTGTGGTCTTTAGTGTGTGAAGTTCTGACCTGCTGTCGTTGTACAGAGCCTCCTTCTCTCCCTGCAGACGCTGAAAGCTGCAGAACAGAGAAGCATATTTTGTATTCACTTCCTGCTCATTCTGTGTGAAACTGAAACAAAGAAAACTCAGCACAGAGTCAAACGTTATGTCTGACTGCTGCAGCTCTCCTTTATGTTTAACTTGAACCTGTACGCCCCCTGGAGGAGAAGATCTGCCACTTCAGCTCACAGATCTAAACTATTTCTCACCTGTTACCTCGAGCAATCACGACCATAGTGCATGTGTCTGTGTTCATAAACATTTGACCTCTCACCTCTCCTGTTTCTTCTTTAACTTGTCAGACAGCTGCAGGAGAGACAGACAGAAAATCTGAATTACAGGTGATACCCCGGCAAGGTGAGTCTTCAGCCGTCATTAAAAGGAGCTGAGAGTTTCAGGTCAGCTTCTAGTTTACTGGAAGTTTGTTCCAGATATATGGAGCATGCACACTGAATGCTCTGATGCAGCTTTCTCATGTTGTTGATACTTGTTAAAAGTGTTTAGTGTTGTATGACCTTTGTATTTACCTTCGTGATCTCTTCCTGCAGTTTGGTGATTTCTGCCTGTTTGGACGTCTTGAGGAGACAGAAGAGAAACGTTTCAGATCAAAGGAGATAAACCAAACCTCAATCAAACTCTTTGTTTTAAGTTCCTTCTACAGACCCGCTTCTACAGACGTGTGCGAGTAAAGCAAACAGGCTTCTGCACTGCGCAGCGCAAATTCACTTCTATCTGCATCTCATGTTGACAGAAACTACGCTGGGATAATGTTTGGAAGGAAAACAGCGACAGAGGGTCGGCTGTGAAGAGTGAAGGTGTAATTTGTAACATGTTCACATCAAAATGTCCAGAAAGATGTTTTTAATGTATTTGACTTTTGTTTCAGTGTTTTTAACAATGTTCACATCCAACGTGTTTGCTCTTTTATTGCCCGTCTTTCTCTTTTCTTGTGATTTAAAGTGATACTTCACCGCTGTTTGCTCAAGTTGTTCCTTTTAAACACAAATGTCTGATTGGTTAAACAAAACGAGAGGAGAAAAAAAAGGCAAAAAGGTGCAAACAGAGGCTACATGTTTGTGAGGCATCTCCAAGATGGAGTATGAATCATGACGAGTAAGGAGTACAGAGACTTAAGCCGTTTCCACATATACACTCCTGAAAATATCTAGATAATTTCTGGAGGAGTGCTTCTGAAATCCTCCTGATCTGGTTGTTCACACATGCACCTCACAGCAGGAGACTCTCCCTGTCAGACAGGAAGGGGGGCGGGGGGTCTCCTGAGGTAAGACATGACTCAATGAAGTAGCGGATGAACTTCAGACATGCAGCTCAGCCTGAAAACTTCAGCGGTTTTCTGCGAGTGTGAAAGAACTAATATTGATTTCATCTGTGTTCTAGCAGACAGGTAAAGCGCCCGAGTCAGGTGAGATAGATGTTACACTAGACTGCCGTTTCAAGCTGCGATATTTACGCCCCTGTGACGTTTTGCCTTCGCTCTGAATGTCTCCGATGGGTAATGAGGGGAAGAAGTGACCCCCCCCTCTGTACCGTCTTCAGAGGTAGTAACAGAGCGGGTCAACAGTGCTGTGTGTGTGCGTGCATGTCTGAGCTACCACTGTTTCTGGCTTCCACAACACAAATATGATGCCGTTGCATAATCAATATGTGTGTACAAAGAAATGATGACGAATGAGCTTAGTTACGGCACTTTTGCGGAGAAATCAGTCTGAAAAGGGCGACCGAGAACCTAAACTGTCCGATAGTTTCTACTCTCACAGTTAAAGTGCATCTAAACTAAGAGCCTTGCAAAGCGTCCGCAAAATCTGCTGTTTCAAAAGTGAAGTGTTCTGGCTTTTAAATAATTTAGAGTCAGAATGTGATGCTCAATATTAAGGCAGATAATAAGATTTCTCCTCTGTTAAGAGATAAGATATACACCACTTTTTAAAAGCACAGGTCAAAAGACTGGTGATAGGAACAGCGTTAGATTTTTGCAGGTGTGTCAGGTGTGTGTGTGTGTGTCAGGTATGTGTGTGTGTGTGTGTGTGTGTGTGTGTGTGTGTGTGTGTGTGTGTGTCAGGTATGTGTGTGTGTGCATGCGTCAGGTGTGTATGTGTATGTGTGTGTCTGGTGTGTGCGTGTGTGTGTGTGTCAGGTGTGTGCGTGTGTGTCAGGTGTGTGCGTGTGTACCTCCAGGTTGTGGACCTGCTCCCTCAGCAGCCTCTTCTCCTCCTGCTCGGTGTTCAGTGCCATCTCCAGCTCTGGTCCAAAGCAGTGAGTTATTGGACAGAGAGCAGCCGACCAGCCTAGCGCTGCCTGCTTACCTACAATCTTCTCTACGCTCTTCTCTGACAGGCCTAAAGGGGGCGCCGCACACAGCAGGGGGGGCAGTCTGTTAGGCCAGACACACACTGCACCAGCTGTTACTCTACTTTAACTCTGAGTCTTTTATTATTGTTATCTGCAGGAGTTTAATCGAATCTGAGAGTGAGAGATTTTCTGGCTCAGCTGCAAAGTCAAACATCATTATTTACTGCGGTGCGTTCACTGACAGCGTGTTAATCTGAACTCTGCAGGTTGGCTGAGAAGGTGCGACCCACACCTTACTACAACAATTAAGCATTTCAAAACATTTATCCACTCCCTTCATTTGTTGCTTAACATGAATTTTCATGGAGGTTAGACAGCACTGCAGTGTTACAAGTTGATCAAAACATTTTTGGGCTCTTTTAGGTTAGTACGCAGAGGCTGTGGTCCACCGGGCGGGCGGCCCGAGGGTCGAATCCGACCTATGGCTCCCTTCCTGCATGCCATTCCCCACTCTCTCTCTCTTCCCGATTTGTGGCTCTTTCCACATAAAAAATAAAATCTTGAAGAGAAAGAGAGTGGGGAATGGTATGAGCCACAGGTCGGATTAGACCCCTGGGCCGCCCGCCTGGGGGACCACAGCCTCCTTTCATAGGGCGCATGCACTAACCACTAGGCTACCGCTGTGTGCATCATTTCCTTTTTTTAATAGGTTAAGCATGCAGTGAAGTCTGACTTACAGTTTGAAAAACATCTATAAAATGTTCACAGGTGAACTGAAGTTTTGGATTTGCAGCTGTCCCATAAAAACTCTGGATGTTAAAGTTCATCACTGTAACCTATGACCTTCATAGTCATTGGTCACGGGGTCAGCTTGTAGTGTGTGTCTGCCCTGAGCCAGCTAGCTGCTCTACGCTTCCATAAAGCCAGGCTGCAGGTTCACCGCTCATTCTCAAATAGAGGCAACCATTCAGAAACAATTTTCAGTTATCAAATCAAATCTCGACTAGAAAGATCAAATGTTTATTTTTTTTACATCCGAATGAATGAACAGCAGCCAGTATTTGAGAAGTCATGTTAACAAGCATCGTAAAGAGGCAGGAAAATAAAGAAAGTTTGCAGAATTTAAACCTGCTGCACAGAAATCATCTTTAATATGTGACGTTTGGCCCAAAAAGAAGTCACCAGTGTTTGTTAACTTTAAAAAAACGTCTATTCAGTGATGCATTCAAGGACACGAACATGAAAACAGCAACCAATCAAAACGATACAAAACCACTGAAAAAACGACTTTTATAGACGATAAACATGTCGTAAATAATCTGATATTCACACAATCTGACAGAGTTAAACAATAACACACAGTGTGTTTGTTTAAAGTCAGAACGGAGCGTGTGTTAGTGAGAATGAAGGCTGGAGAGCAGAAAGAAACAGTGACGCTACAGAGGAGAACCCCAGAGTCTGTTAGTGTGAAGTTTGAATCCTTCGCTGGTCAATCAGCTCGATTTGAAGCCAAAACAGGAAGTGTTTCCTGTCTGATTGTTTCTATTATCAGAAGTGTTAACACGTACTATATAATGTATATTTATCATGATCAGACCAAAGGGTTCCTAAAGGTCACATACAAAGACGGGAGTTACTCTTTTAAAGGGACAGGCTGTCTTATGAGTGAGAAACAGAAACTCACCGTGCAGCTGTTTCTCTGTGCGTTCCAGCTGAGCCGACGTCTGCAAACAGGGACAGAAGAAGACACAGTCAACATACAAATACATGTTTTTATAGAACATATGTTATTTGTCTGCTGTGATTGGCTGATATGGGCCTAGGAAATACATTTTTGTAACAGCGTGGATGCATTCTACTTTACAGCGTCCTAACAGGCATGAAACACGAACGAGTGTCAGCGACAACTGCCAACAGTGGATGTTTTTGTTATTTCTGAGAAGTCAAAAAGAGACCCTCTTCCTACTTCCACATCTACCATGAGAAGAAGAAACAATCACCTGTTCTGTTCTGTCATTGGTTCCCTCGGCTGCTGGCTCCTCCCCTCTCCCTGTGACATCAGACACTCCGTTGGCGCCGGCTGACCCGTCTGTCTCTGTACTAGCGCCGTGTGCGGCCGCCTGTCTCTGGAGCTCTTTGTCGTAGTGCTCCTGGAGAGCTGCAGGAGGATCAGGATGCATTTATGATTTACACACACCAGAACCGCTTTACCTGTAAGACCGTGGTGAACTTGTGGTGTTCCTCAGGGCTCTACCTTGGGTCCTTTGCTTTTATTTTCTTGAACACGTTTCCTTTTAAGCCAATAACACTGCAGCCAATAACTAAATACCTTTCATCTTCTTCTGCAGGGTGGAGTTTTCAGCCTGCAGGCGAAGCAGCTCTCCATCCACGGGGCTGGAGGTGGAGTTGGGAGCGGAGCTTGATGCAGAGGCTCCTCCTCCTCCTTCCTTCAGACCCTGGTTCTCCTGCTCTAGCTGCTCAATCTGCGTACACAGCTAGAAAAAAAACATGGATGGTCAGAGCGGTTATTGTATCCTCTACATAAACCGTAGTCCTCTCAACTGGGAGTACAGAACTAGAACTTGTGACCAAGACAGAAATAATAATGGACACAAAGCCTCAAATAATCTAAGTTTTTTTGTTGTAATCGAACACACTATGAGTTTTACCTTGGAGAGTTCAGTCATCAGCGTGCTGTTCTGTAGTCTGAAGTCTTCCTCTTGACTGTGAAGTTTCCCCTGAAGCATCTCATTCTCACTCAGCAACGCCTCCACCTCCTGACACAGACAGTAAACAACACATGTGGGGTTACAAATGTACAGCTCATACTTGAAAGATAAACTTCCACAACAAGGCTGATGAGAGCTTAAAAACCGAGATAAGTTACTTTAAATTGCAGACAAAAAGATGAGATGTATGTAGTACAGCTGATGACCACTAGAGGGAGCAGATGATTTGTGCCAACCTTCAGTAATCAAACACAGAACACTCACCTGAGCTTTCTTGCTTTTATTCAAAGCCTGCAGAGACAAAAATAATATGAATATAAACAACATTGACAAAGAAATGATGAGCATCACTATCAGACCAGTGGCTTCACACAATCAAAGTATTTGTTTATAGAAAATAAATCATTTTTGGCATCAATTCTTGTTAAGCAGTTTAAAACCACAACAGTAAATACATATTATTTTAATAATAAATATTCTTTACCTTCTGTGCTTTCATGAAATCTCTCTCCAGAACCACATTCTTCTGACGGACGGCGTTCAGCTCTGAAAGGCACAAAAACTGAATTTAAACTGATGATTTAAACCAGGCGAGCCACAGCGTTACGTGCGGCCCTGTTTCTCTCCCTCTCTGCTTCTCTGATCTCCCTCCTCTCTCTGGCTGCTGCACACCTGAGAGCGACCTGCGCTCAGGGAGGATGAGGAGTTGAGTTAGGAGGAATCTGGGTTGCAGACACACACCAGATTCCTCGGTTTTTTCCTGTTTTCCCCCAACCCAGATATTTGTTTTCTTACTGCAGCTAGGGTAGGGAGTTTTTTCTTGCATTTTTCAGGGAGAACGTTGTACCAGGATACAATTCAAAGAGTGCCCAGGAGACTTCAGATGTCCTGTCTGATGTTAAAACTTTTCAGCCTCCTCAGGAGAAACATTGCGCTGTTGGTCTTTCTTGTAGATGCAATCTGCTTGTTGTGTGAAGGACAGGTGGTGGTCGATCTCCGTGCCCGGGTACCTAAGGACCTCAACCTCTTCCACCACCTGCCCCTCCGGCAAGAGCGGACTAGACAAAGAGAATATGGAAAGGAGTGTCAGGTGTCCAACACAGCTCCTCGGTTTTAGTGATGTTTAGCTCCAGTCAGCTGTTCTTGAACAAGAAGGCCAAGGTGTTCAGGTCATGTCAGCCATGTATTCAAGCCAGTGCATGCTTTTTCATTTGTGTATGGAGAAGAGGGTGGGGGGCGAGACACAGCCCTGTGGGACCCCAGTATTTAAAACGATGACATTAACATGTAAGTTATACAAGTATAACTGTACTGGAAGTATTGCAACCAATACAAACTTCTAAGAAAAAAAAATACTCCTTAAAGGTACAGTACGTAGAATTGCATGCTAATGTTTACATTAAAACCACTAACTTAAATTCAACGTTGACTAAACCCATGTTATCAGAATCAGGTTTATTGCCAAGTACATTTACACAGACAAGGAATTTGTCTTGGTGTGTTGGTGCAAGAACAGTTAACAAGGGAATATATATATTTTAGTTGAGTACTTACATCACCTCAAATATTTCCAAAAGTTATCAAAGTCAGAGAAATCCATAATTTTATATTTGTAACAGGACGTGTCTTGTAGGCGGCCGCCATGATGAGCCGCCATGACAGACATGAAATGTTGATTGTTGTCAAGGAAACACCGGATGTTACGTCAAAGACCGCTGCATAAGCTAGCGCTAGCTGCTACTAAAAGCTGCCGTTCTGTCGCTGTATGTGCTGCGGTGATAAAAAACGTCATGTAAATTATACTTGGATACATCGTCAGTACACATGTTGTCTCTCTCAGGTCGGTTTCGCCCGTTCGTATTGATTCAACACGGAGTTCGTTCGTTTTTACTCCCATGATACACCGCAAGCCTCGACGTCATCTTTTGTTATTGTTTTGATTGAGAGCCCCCTAGCGGCGGATTTTACATACTGTACGTTTAACTTTTCAAATGTATCGCGAGTACGAACCCTGCTTTGTTTCTAAGACGTTCACATAAACGTAATTACTCTTTAAATGAGGACAGTGTGGATTTTCACTGCAGCTGTATTTATCTGCTTATTAAGATTGTTGTGAGACAATAATTAACTCTGTATGTTTCTATAAATAGCATTAACGGTCATGGCTCTGCTGAAGGAGGAAGTTGGTTAAATCTGTGTTTTACAAACGATTGGTTAAGTTTTCACAACTAAGTTTCAACACACAGAAAAGTACTGCAAAGATCCTGTTTCAGGGGAAGTTACAGAAACTGTTTCTGAACGTACAGAACTGAGGAAGAGTTATTATTTCACCACCGAGGCAGAACACATGTTAGTAAATGTCTAAATCCACATTTATGCCTCTGTGAGAGTTTGACCAGTGCGTTCTTTATGTTGGTCTAGCCTCAGGATCCGCCACCAACTTCAAAATGAGAAGTCGCGACCCAAATTTCTGCTGTTTCTGAACCAACAAGATACAGTATATTAAATGTAAAATAGTGCAGTTTGGACCTCAGGAGGCTAAAAACATCCGTCAATTATCTATACCTCTATTCCCGTTCGGGGTCGCAGGGAGCTCAGACACGTGAGGTATCGTAAAAGCGCCAAAGTATCTAAGTACTGAATATTTAGACGACCTGAATCACAAAGATGTTTGATATAAACCCGAGTACAGCAGCAGATTGATGACACTCTACCTGTTATTACCTGTGCAGACCTTACAGCTTAAATTAATATAAAGGTGTTAGGGTATCACACAGACATTATAGTCAGGCTCATATCCTTCTTTGTTTGAGAGTTTTGAGAAATGCCCTTCCTCCTGCCATAATGACTTTGCCCACTAGGGGTCACCACCTTTATGTAAGTATGGGCGGCTCCACATCACCTGTGCAGGAGAACAGCTTACACAGCAGAGTAGAAATAAGAGCTTGGAGCTGATACCTCATATCTTTGCACCAAATGACATCTGATAATGAGCTGATTACACCTGGATTCAGCTCACGTCTCACATACCATCATCATCAGTAAGTTTAGAAAGCACACAGGTGAGTGTTACCTGTCGTGTTCTTCCTGAGATCATCAGACAGCTGGTAGTTCTGAGTCCGCAGCTCCAGCAGCTGAGCCTGCACACACACACACACACACACACACACACACACACACACACACACACACAAACATACAGATGATCACATATTGTCATTCCTAATGCACCTGATATTTAATTACCCAATCCATCATATATTGCAATAAACCCAATTCTGATTCTGATTCTGATCATTTAAAGGTCCAATCAGTGAGATGTGTAGAGACTGAAATGATAAAGTGAGCTTACTCTATGATCAGACATTAAGGAAACATGCTATGTTGAAGTGCTGGCTTCTCTGACAACAATGCAGCAGCCAGTATGTCCTCCTTCTAACTTTAGATTCTGGTCCTGAATGCTCTGGATTTGTTTGGACCAGAGAAGGTAGGCGGTTTTAAGGCACCCCCACACGGCCGTTTTGGACGCCCCTCGGTTTGCCAGATATGAGAGCAGTTATCAGGTCAAACCAACAGGTGTTGCAGCGATGGAAGCGGGCAAGAGAACTGGTTCAGATAGAAGTGAAACTTCTCTTCCTGCAGCTTCAAATAAAGAAACCACGAGCACACAGCTTTCTTTCTTTATTTGTTTGTATTTACCTAATTGTTCTTCTTCTCTGCGTTGCTGCAACACCTTTAAATCATCAACATAACTGAATACTGTAACCTTCATACAGGCAGGACTCACAGCTGTGTTAGTATGCTTTAGTTTACACTAATAACCTCTGTGTAAACACCTTCTGCAGCTAGCATCATGCTAACAGGTGTCAGATTATGTTTACCTAAACACACCTATCTTCTTGTGCATATGTACTTATTACTTCATGCTTTAACAATAGCAGACACGATGTGTAAATGAACTATAAACACCCTTTGTGTGCATTTTGTGTGTTAGCTCTGCCTCAAACCCCGTGACTCTCATCAGGTGAGAGTGTCCCGAGGATGCTAACATGCTAGCATGCTAACTGACAGATAAAAACACATCAGGAGAGGAGGCTAAACTGGGTTAGCAAACACCGGGCTAGCTTCATACGCTGGTCTGTCAATTAGCTAAAGGTGTGTCTACCTGTTTATTATGATTCAGTACAATACATGAGCTCGTGACATGACGTTATTACATATTTAAAAACCGTCAGCGCTAACCGTTAACCGCTCTAGTGGCTAACGGTTAGCATGATGTAGCGGACGCTCGAGACAGAGATGCCGCACCTGACAGCGAACCTGCGCGCGAGCCAACCGACCCGAAATCAAAGCCAAAAGGTGTTTTTTGCTTACCTGCATCCGATGAAACTCCTCCTCTGACAGAGCCTGCGACATGGCCATGTTTACCTGTGTGCTAGCTAGCAGGCTAAGCTAGCGGAGGAGACGGAGAGGAGCAGAGCGGCACAGATGAGGAGACTGGACAAGAGGTCTCACTCCGAATCTTTTACCGAGAACCGACAAAGAACTACAAATGTTGTTAGCCAGTCTGCTGCCCCTCTGTGTATGTAACCCACATTAGTTTTGGTACTTTTATGTATATGGGTATTCTCACATTTCTCTCCACGTTATACTTTAACTACACTGTCAGCCAACGTACTCTTCACCCCAGAACGTTTATTGACAGCTTTGCAAAACTCTGATTAAGAAAACATTTTTGTCAATGGATTAGATATTAACATCAGCTACACATTTTACAGCTGCCAGATTAGTGAGACATTCTCTATAATGAGTCATACACTTGTGTAGTTCAGTACATAACGTCTATAAGGAGGAGGGGCCCAGTTTGAATGTTGTGTTTACAAGCTGCAACAAACATTTCTACTCCGCCTTTAACATATGGATGTTCCTGCAGCTACAGGACTTTAATAACATTTATGAATCCACCTGCGTCTCACGTTATGTTACCATGCACAAGTTTGGTTTGAAAATTTAAAGGCCCGTCTTGTTTGAGTAACACGAGCTGAAAATCCAACATGGCTGCTCCGTGCAGCAACAGTAGGTGTAGCTGTACATTATAGTGTTTTTTCTGAAACCACTCTGATCCTGTATTTGATCATGCCTATAAACCCCTCTATTTCAGCCCTGCTCAGAACAGGCTGTTTCTGTGTCTGTAGCTTTAAATGTAAATGAGCTGTGTCTGACCACGCCCCTCTCTGGAAGGGCTTGGGTGGCTCGGGCTTTCTCGCTCCATGCCCTATTGTTTACGGCAGTGCTTCTCAAATAGTGGGGCGTGAAGTGTCAGGGGGGGCGCGAGAGGCAGGGGGGGGCTTTCAGTATTTTTGTGCCGTACTCAAGCACGATTGCCCCCACGCCGCTGCGCCATTCCCCCACTGGCCAGCACTGCCCGCTGTCACACTGCATCAGGACTAACCGTTACCTCTTGTACATAACGTCGTAATACTGCACACGCATGCTTTATGTTATTATGAAGCGTGATCAGTTTACAAGCAGGCGGACTCGAGAAAAAAATAAAATAAAAAAGGGACGTGCAGTCGAGTGCGTATCTGCACATCGAAGAACAGAGAGCATGACAGCTACTTTACTGGGTTTGAGGCTTATTTTGAGTCACTTTAATCAGCTACAGCCGTAAATTAACTAAAAAAATAAAAGAGACGCGCGGTCGAGTCCGCGTCCGCACATCGGAGAACATGACTTCTACTTTGTGGCTTATTCTGAGTCATGTTGGTCAGATACAGCCATAAAACTCTGGATGTCTCCATAATGAAGGCTGTCAGCGTTGTGTACCCGCGTGCTTGTGCTCGTGCATGAAGTGTACAGTGCCCAAGCACACCTCTCTGAAGTGTCCCAAAGCCAAGAAGTGTAGCGTGCCTGAGCACGGGACGGAGCGGTCACACTGGCAAAATGAACTGGACTTTAGGGTTGAAGCGTGCTTGGGCACGGTACTGATTGCCAGTGTGACTGCGAAGTACACAGGAACACCGGTGTACAGAGCTGAGGGAGGAAGAGAGATGGAGAAGTTTCTGAGGAGTGAAAAGAAAAGGCGTCAGAGGCAAGAAAAGCAAACCTAATAAGACCAGGAAATACGACGTAATCTATTTTGATAATCAGGTGATTGTATGCTGGTGCTAACAACTCGTACAGTGGTTTGTGGTTTGTACAGATAAATACGGGGGGGGGGGGGCGTGAAAAAAATTCTGTCCCCTAGGGGGGGACATGACAGAAAATAATTGAGAACCCCTGGTTTACGGTGAGAAGGCAGACTCAGAGGGCAGAACAAACACCTAGCTGTGGGAGTGTCACCCACCTGGGGGAGGGGTTACTGCCCTTTGTGATGTCATGAAGGGAAAATCTCCAAACGGCCTGTTTGAGCACACATTTTCTGAAAAGTGGAGCAGGCAAAAGACGGAGAGGATGGACTTTTCTCATCATTGGGGGGTTTGTACACTGTTGAACATCAGGAAAAGTTATGCAAATTGATGAATTTGTTTTCTAATTTTTTTTTTTTTTACCATTTATTATCATTTAATCCTTTTATCATATAATCATAACTGCTTTTGATTGCTTTTACATCTACCATTATTCATGCAAGCATTTTTATTACTCATGTACCTATGATAAGATCAATCCTGTCAACGGATAAAGTTTTGATACCTATTACTTCGAGAGATGAAGTGTCAATCAAAAACCCCCTGCCTAACTGCACGTGCCTGACTGCATTGTGTCTTCACTCCTTTCGAGGTCAGGGAGGGCACGCCATATCTTAAGCAGAACCACAAATTCCACTTGCACGTGCGAGTGTTTGAAACCTTGATGAACTCTTAAGGTGATGTAACCTGTTGTTTTTTTTAGGGGGGTTTTATAAAGTTCAGATACGGTATGATACTTTAGATGACCTTAGTGAATTGCCCACACACACACTCACCCATACACACACACACACTCACCCATACACACGCACACACACACACATACACACACGCACACACATAAACATACATCATGTTTTTTTTATTAAGGGTTCTGAGAAAGCAGACCAATTTGCTATAAAAAGGTTTTGAAAAAGTTGATCGAGAGTCTTTTGGCGTTTGCTAACTGACTCCACGTCGCTTTGGATCTAAAAACTCTCTTCTTGGGACTTAGTCTCTGAGACCGGACCCTTCTTAAAAATTCATTTTCAAGTTCATTCACTGGGATTACTCTTTGGATATACATTTGGGTTTTTCATTTGGATTATCGTTTCTTTAAATTGTTAGGTTTATATTTCTTTTCTTGGATCTAAATTTGGGATTTAAAGGACTTTGTTGGATTATTAATAAATTCTGTAAAATCTTTTGAAATCATTATTTGACTGAGTCTCTTCACGACGGCCTCGTGACCCTCGGAGGGTAAGTATGAGAACTGACCACACTACGGCGCACATTACTGATCTTCACACCTCATACCACCTAGCATCCGAAGATTGAGGAGGTTTGCAGTGAAGGGATTGTACTTGACCTGAATATCCCTGTTGGGGGGTATAATTCTAGAGACGGTTACAGGAACCGGTCCTTCTCGACTGGGTGTTAGTTTGATTTTATTATAAGCCCCGGGGCTAGGAAATAGTAAACTAGCAGCCGGTAGGGAGCAAGCCCTCACTTAGTTCTAGGAAAGAGTAAACTAGTTAACTAGAAAAGGTGACGAGCTTCCGTTAGCTGAGGTCAAATTATTCATACAATTTATGCACGTCGAGGACGCAACAAGACAGAGACACATATTAGAGTTAGAGAAACATGGTGAAGTGGATGTTACAGAATATGAGACCTTTAACATTTGAAGAATGGGCCTCATTCACTAACAGTGGGTACACGCAAATATGTGCTTAAACCGTGCGTACGAACGTTTGAAGCACAAATCTGTGATTCATCAATATATTCTTGCTTGAATTTGTTCTACTCTACGGACCCTCCTGAGACCATGCGTACGCACAAATGTATTTTTAATTTTTGAAAAGACAAGAATTAAAAACATGAATGAACTAATGCATTGACTAAATGTATGAAGTAATCATGAAATGCCTTTTCATCCTTTAATCTAAAATCTTAAATCTACTCGTCGACCTCTCTCACTAATACTGCCATGAAACATCTGTTACCAAAACCAGCTGATTCATTGGAGCTTATTTAAGAGCATGAAGGGAACATGATTGTGATTTACGTCTCAAAGGGTAAAGCTCCAGCCTTGCTGAAAGATATTGCAGCCTCCTTCAGAAGAGAGCGCATCAGACCGTCACAACGTGTGAAGAGTGTGACGAGTGACTGATCAGCTGATTCCGGATGCCAATGCACGTACAGAATTGCTGCAACTATGTGGACACACCGCTCTGTTTTACGTTTGGGGCAATCTCTTGAAACTTCTACGTGTCTCCACGTCGCCGCTCTCGTCCTGATACACCAATCGGATGTCCTTATATGGGGAGATGGGGGCGTGGTAGTATGCTTATTGCAGGTTGCGGGTACGCGCCTGACGATTTAGAATGATTCTGATTCACTAACATACACAAGGTGGTGAGAACAAAATTGGCTGGTACGCACGAGTCACGAATCCGACGGTGATTTTGCGCATGCACTTATTTATGCGTAAGAACATTTCTACGCACATATTAGTGAATGAGGCTGTGAGGATACAAAATACTCTGTGTGTCAATGCTTCTCAATCTTTCTCTGCACACATTCTGCAGCCAGGTGAAACTAATGAGTGTTTTCTCACCATGCCAACCTCAGTGAAGTAATCGAGTCACAGTACTGAACTTTCTGTTACTTTCAAAGTTTCTCCACACTTCCTGCTTGTTCATACAGACAGACAGACAGACAGACAGACAGACAGACAGACAGACAGACAGACAGACAGACAGACAGACAGACAGACAGACAGACAGAGATAGAGATGTAAAGAGAGAGAGAGAGGTGTTCGGTGATGTGGTGTTTAACTATTAACTAACAGATGTAAATAAAGAGGAAGAAGTCACAGAGGTAAAGAGAGAACCAAAAGAGAGAGAGAGAGAGAGAGGCTTATTTCATTTTCAGTTCGTGTTGGTCAGACTGCAGCCTCACTCAACACACCGACACACAGAGAGTCAGAGAGGTTGGATTGTTCTCAGATGTTTGCTGGATGTTATTAGATGCGACATGGAGCTGCTTCCCTCCCTGCTGTCCGCTCTGAGGTCTGCAGATCCTGACTCTCTGGATCAGGAGTACAACGTGAGTGTTTTATACCTGTGTGTGTGCATGTCTTTCAGGGCAACAGACACACACACACACACACACACACACACACACACACACACACACACACACACATTCCACACAGTTCACACACCCTTTGAGTTGATTTGACATTAAGTCACAGCTAAGAGTGATTCTTTTCCATTTCAGGATCAGGAATAAGTTAAACTCTCATCAGAATTTCAGCACTTACAAGAGTCTTGAGAAACCCAGTTGTCAGTTGGAGTTGATGGTTGAGGTCACGACCGATGGTGTAACACGTTTGTGCACATTTTCTGAACACACAAACTTCTCTGTGTTGTTTTACTTGTTATTAGTTCCTACTGTGGATTACTGTCCTGTTATGATAGCGAGTCCTTCTTTCCTGGAAACACCCCCCCACTCCTGTTTTACTATCTGTGGATCGATCTTTATTCCAATGAGCTGCAGCTGCGATGATGTATTCAGGCGTTGTGTAAAATATGCAGAGTTCAACAAAATGTCTGTGACGTATCTTTTTAAATCCAGTGTGTTTCCAAAATGCCACCATTAAAACTCTGGGTTTAATTAAAGCAACCTAAGGGCTGGCATGAAGTATGATTGGTTATGCCCCTTCTCAGACTTTTGTTGAAATAAACTATTTTGGCTGCATGCTGCCATCAATGTGGCACATTCATGGTATAGTACTACACATTTCTTCCTCACCACACAAAACTTTTTTTGAGTCCTTAAAGAATTAAGTTTGGATTCACACATTACCACCAGTGTTTGGGTAAGTCATTACTAGACTTATGAATTAACTTTGCAAGAAGTGCTTAAAGGTCCAATCAGTGAGATGTGTAGAGAGTGAAATGATAAAGTGAGCTTACTCTGTGATCAGACATTAAGGAAACATGCTATGTTGAAGTGCTGGCTTCTCTGACAACAATGCAGCAGCCAGTATGTCCTCCTTCTAACTTTAGATTCTGGTCCTGAATGGTCTGGATTTGTTTGGACCAGAGAAGGTAGGCGGTTTTAAGGCACCCCCACACGGCCGTTTTGGACGCCCCTCGGTTTGCCAGATATGAGAGCAGTTATCAGGTCAAACCAACAGGTGTTGCAGCGATGGAAGCGGGCAAGAGAACTGGTTCAGATAGAAGTGATTGTACCCGACCTAAAAAGCCTCTGCATGTTTCTAATAAGCTCCACGAGCAGAAACGTGCTCAAACTAGGATCAATATTGGAGATGCTTTTGAAAAATGGAGAGAGGTTAGAACGCAGAAAGGTTTACAGACCGATGCAGAGCTGGCTAAACACTGAAGCTTCAGTGTCCAAATTATTTCCCACATTGTAAGGAAGATAATGTGGTCAAATATGTATTTATGGAGTAAAAAAATGACCAAGGAAACACTTTGTTTTATGTGAGCAAAAGTATATTTTGGGCATAAATATTGTATTACATTTATTTCACAACTTTGCAGATGAGCTTCGTCTTTACAATCTGTAACCTTGGTGACACTTGAATTTTAATTTGTCACGAATTTGTCATGAATGTTTTTCTGAACCATTTCATTATGGGTACTTTTACTTTCTGTATCTATTGGTTGGGCTTTAATGCCTTTTTTTAGACAGGACAGTGACTAGAATAGGAAATCGAGGAGAGGGCGAGAGAGTGGACTGACAGACGGGAAAAGAGCAGAGGGTTAACGTTAAAGTTTCTTTATTAGTACTGAGAAAGGTACATTTGTTGCTCTCCACAAAGTCGACAGCCTGGTTTTTAATAATTGTAGACTCATGGTTTTAAGCATAGGCTCTAAAATCTACGATCATCTCCTTTGTCTTGGAAATGTTCAGCTCCCAACAAAGATTCGTCGGACCAGGTGACAAACTCAGCAACAACTGGGCCACGGCTGGACGCATCGTCATGTAACAAACTCACCATGACTGAATCATCAGCAAATTTCACAATGGTCCTGTTCTCCTGTTAACTTCTATTTTGTGTACAAAATATAAAGCAAGGGTGAGAGAACACAGCCCTGAGGGATGCCCGTTACATGCCCGTATGGACAGCCTCTGTACATAGCGTGCACAATCTAACCGCTAAGGCAACCGTCTCCCAACACTTAATTTACTCTAAACTGCAGGACTTCTAGCAGAAGTTCAAGTTAAGTATTGTTTCCACTACTGCAAGCATAGGTCGTGTAACCTTTGTGCCGTAAAAAGCGTTTAGACAAGAATAACCACAAAGGTCAGTTCAGAGTCACCTCTGACTTTCAAGAAATCTAAAACTGAAGTCGGCTCTAAAAAAGGTGAAGCGAAGCGGCGTGAACAGCGTCCACTCTCACTTCTGTTCATAGTTACATACATGTAAGACAACGTTCAGAATACGAAGCTGTGGCTGCAGAGAGATTAGAAACATGCAGAAATAAATCTGCAGCTTTCATCTGAGAAAAGAGTTTCTGCATCTTTTTCTGTCACATCACACACACACACGCACGCACACACACACGCACGCACACACACACGCACGCACACACACATGCTAGCACGCACGCACGCACGCACACACACAGCTCACCACGTCACACACACACACACACACTCACACACACACACACACAGCTCACCACGTCACACACACACACACAGATCTTTGAATCCTCCAGTCACGGCTGCAGGTAGGCGAAAAAGTTACTTTCCAACCCTGGTTGTTTCTAAAGTCATTGTTTGACGTGTTTGTCTGGGCGTTTGTTTACTTCAGTCTGAAATGACCTGCCTTTATTTGGGACAGGCGTCTTCACCAGACGTGCCGTTAATCATTTTCAAACAAAACTCGTGCTAGACAAAGAAAACACAAACAAACAGTAAATCTACACCAGAGAACATTTATCTTTGTTTAAATACTTTTTATTGTCATCATGTCCCGACACGCAGTCAACATGTTTCATACTCAACAAAAAGATGTCACCCAGTGATTTGTGGAAATGTTAAAGAACTGAAGTAAAGACAACACTTACAATACAGAAACATTTATTAGTTATTTAAAGTACGTTGAAATCACACTGAGATAGTTTGGATCTGTATTTCATAACTTCATGACTGTGATATTTAACAGCTGGGGGAGGACAAGCAAACAAGTTAGTTATATAAAATGAAAAAGGGAGATTAAGAAAAAAGAAAACAGAACAAAAAACACACAAAAACAAAGAGGGGATAAACAGAGTTTAATAAATAAATAAAGAGAGTGAAATTACATAAATATGGAGCTCCTCTAAGTGACTGTCAGCTCTATTGTAGACAATCATATTTCCAGGATTTCAGTTCATTTCCTTACTACCATAATATGTTGACCACTTAGACCAGGGGTCTCCAACAGGTAGCTCTGGAGCTACTGGTAGCTCTGGAGCTCCTGGTAGCTCTGGAGCTACTGGTAGCTCGCCTAGAGGTTCACTGACTGTTAAAAAAAATAAAAATAAATCCGACGACAGTAAATGCACCTCTTCCCACTATTCATATATTTGGCCCATAAAAACGAGTGTAAAGTGTTTTCTTGATGTGAATTTAAGATTATTGAGAAGCGTTGGCTTATTGCAGGTTCACACGTTTACGCTGCAGTAGCTTCATTCAGCTGATGTGTGCGATGTAAATAAATGCAACATGGAACATGGCACATGTATTTTTCTATTGATCTCCACCTTGCTTCGGAGTGATCATTTAGCCAGGCGTGTATTGATTGTATTTGAGCTGCATAATAATAGTGCTTTAGGTTAGGGACAGCTGAAGAACATTTATCTTTAACCTTCTTTCACTCTGGTAAGCATACTGACATTATTCTGTCTTTGTAGGACAGGTGTTGATGTTCATCATTATTTCTTCGTGGTGCTTTTTCTGCTTATCTTTGATCCAGAAACTCTTTCGACACCAAATGCAGTAAGAGGCCTCTCTAATAGTGAGCTGCTTTTATTTGTCCAAACGTGCAGCTACACCAGGCCAGTAAAGGGACGGTATGCACATTCTCAGGCGCACATGTTTTGTAAAACGTCAAACACACTTCTCTACGTTCAGACAAATCGCTTCAAACTGACAGCCAGTGTGTGTTCGTCTCTAAACACTGGCTGAATCTCGATGTCTTCCCTAAACCCTGAACCCTGAGCCCTTACAGACTTAATTGACGTCACCTGGAAAGTGATTGAGTGCACGAGGCTGCAAGGGCTCCAATGGTTTGATTCCAACGGGACAGCACTTAGCGACTTCTCTGTAACCATGACAGCACGACTTCATGTGGCATTTTACTTTACTCACTCACAGCCCAGGCTCTTATAAAAAGTTCTTACTAAAAATATATGTACATTTCTCAGTTGTGGGATAAATGACGTTTTTTTTGATGGACTGTAAATCGAGCGTGGTTTCACCTTCCTGCTTGTTTACCGTCTCTCCATTTTTTCCTTTTTATGGCGTTTGTTTACCTTTCCATACTTGTAGGCTTCCCCTGGGAATCATTCACAATGCTATGAACTCTGGGTAATTCCCTCACGCTAAGTCGGCAGATATGCCCACTTAGAGACGGGGTGCATAAAGGTCTCGAAAAGGCTGCGAGGGATCCCTCATGCACTTGACGATTTGACAGTGGGACAGCACTGAGCCCTCACAGACTTAGCGGACACACGCATCAAAGTGAGAGAGTGTGTGAGGGTGGACATCGAGATTGGGCCACTGACACTGAAACAGCACACTCAATCAGCAGTCACCTAAACTGAGAATAAACATGTGTAGACACCTGTAACCAATCAGATTACACAGAAATCACACAAAACATCCTCTCTGTCCAATCATCGGGGAAGGTAATGTCTTGAATGGTGTATCCAGCCCTGCGTGGTTGTGCTGATCTTGTTTTCTTCCTTGTGTGTGTCGAGTTGAGCCTACACGATACTTTCAGCTCGACACAAAGTTCACTCAAAGGATTCAAAAGCAAGACTCCACAGGGCCAGAGTAAAATGAGACCGGTTTATTTACGATACACAAGAAGTCCAGTTACTCAGCCAAACAAACCCAGAGGAGCCGGCAAAGGCAGGGTCATAAAACAGACTGAAGACTACACTGGTAAACTCTTAAGGAAAACCACCAGGACCAGGTACACAATCTACACTGACAATCAGGGGATAAGGAGACGCAGGTCACAGGTGGTTTCAATCAGGGCGAGGCTGACACACAAGGCATGGGAAACACGAGGAGCAGGATCTAGATACTAGAAGGTGCAGGCTGTTCTCTAAACCTCCTACTATCGTACAGTAATAGCCAGTACTGATTGGTTCAAAATGCATTATGTGAACTAATGTGAGATTCAGGAAAATTCTACAGTCTGCATCAGACCAGTCTCCCTCGCATTCTGTACCCACAATGCAAAGCGCTGTTGCTGTCCGTCAGTACGATCTCTGACCCTCGACCTTCCGGTTGAGAGACTCTACCACTGAGTCAAAGCTGCAGCTACATGTGCTGCACACGTCATAAAGAAGCTCATTTTCCACTGAATGTAAAACCACCTGCAGGACATGTGTCATATTAAGAGGCTTCAAACGTTTGGGAGGTAGAGCCTGAGAGGAAAGACATGGACGCTGTTCCTTTGTTTGTTTGTTGACGTGACCCTTTAATGAAGTGAACTAACATTTTAAGCTTGCTCATGTTCGACTGGTTGTCACTTTGACCACCACGCTCTCCTTTGCCTCTTACAAGCCACACGTCTGTATGTAAATTTAAATCCTGTGAGGCGCCCACATTTACCACCTTTCTCTCCTCGCTGCTCCGACCCGCTCTGTCTGCCTGCTCGGGGTAAACTGTTTGTTTGACATCACCTCTCATTTCCTGTTTCACACCAAGTGTTGTGTTTCAGAGGCACGACAGGTACACTGTGTGTGTGTGTGTGTGTGTGTGTGTGTGTTGTGTGTGTGTGTGTGTGTGTGTGTGTGTGTGTGTGTGTGTGTGTGTGTGTGTGTGTGTGTGTGTGCGCGCGCGTGTGTGTGTGTGTGTGAGCAAGAGAGAGACAATGAGGAAGCAGTTATAAAAAACCGACCTGTGGACACACACACACACACTCACACAGGTTGGTTCATTATTAACCTGCTGTATCTTCCTTGTTATCATTCCTGGAATGACTCAGAGCAGAGACACACCTGAAGCACCTGTCTCTCTGACACACACACAATACATTTGAAGGTCCTAGTTTTCCGAGGAGCAGGTGACGAAGATCAGGTGTGTGTGTGTGTGTGCAGAGAGTTCCGGCTCCCCAGAAGCCACGCCCAGCCTCTGAAAGGAAAACAAACAAACAGGGAGACCAAACCGACCAGAAAAAAAATGTCCAAGTGCCATTCCATAAACAGAAAGATCAGGCTGTGTGTCTACACTGCAAGGGGAATCACTTCACACATCAAGGAAGGAAAAGTGGACATGATTAAAACTGAAAGAGGACTAGCATATGTGAAGGGAGTCAAAAAAAATGGAAAGAAGCGAGGAAGTTGTAACTGTTTGCTAAAGGAAGGGAAACAAGAAAAAGTCTGGAACCAGGAGGTTTTTGGACATTATTGTTATCACAGGGGAGGAATTGGACAAACCCAGGTGAATGTGTCATAGAATGGGACAAGTCATTGAGAGGGATCACTGGGTGGACACTGTGAATACATTTCACTACAAAGCTGTTGTTATCGAGTAGTTGGCGGCAATGCGACCTCTTGGATGCCAACCACCATAAAACCAAACTAAAGAAGAAGAAGAAGTGGTTACCCCTAACTGTCCACATCATCATTCTGTCTCTTTGCAGATCTAGTTAGAGATCTATTCTGCTGATGATGTAAACACAGACATATCCTGTTACTAAACCTCTGCAAAGTTTTATCAACCACAAGATGCACATTTGTTGTCGTAATCCCCGGACGTGGTTTCCTGCTGCTTGGCAAGACTTGGCCAGAACTTGAAGCATGGAATAAAGCTGTAGGACACGCCCACCCTGCCAGCTCTTTCAAGGACACGCCCACCCGGAAGCGCACTTCAATTTCCCTGCGACTGCAAACAGAGCTGGCCAATCAGAGGAGAGTGGGGCCCTTGAAGAGACAGCAGTGTGTGTGTGTGTGTGTGTGTGTGTGTGTGTGTGTGTGTGTGTGTGTGTTAATGTGTGTGTGTGTGTGTGTTTGTGTGTGTGTGTGTGGGTGTGTGTGTGTGTGTGTGTATGAAAATAAGGATGTGATTTTAACATATCTGAAGCTCATTTGCTTCAGCTGCAGACGGCTCTGCTGAATCTGAAACACTTTGAACATTGATGCTCAGTAGAAAAACATAACTGTGTGTCTTCGGTGTTTTCATTGGTGGCGTGCTGTAAATATGAACATTAAAGCAAAAGGAAAAACAAAATCACTTCTTAAAGCAACAAAATCCAGGAATAAAGTTTTTAACTTGGGCGCCAACCAAAGGTCTCTGAGTGCAACTGCACAAAACATACAAACATACAACAGGAGTGTATATGTGAAAACGGCTCATGGATGGTAGGTGTGTGTGCATGTATTTGCGTGAGAGGTGATCGTTATGGGATGGGTGGGGTTGAGGATGAGGGGTTAGCAGCCCATGTGTAGCATTTTAGCAGCAAAAAGGCTGCAAGGAAGTGATGACGTCTGCAGGTATTTGGTCGTAAATTGGAGATATTCCAGATCTACACTGATAACGTTGACATTTCCCAGCTGTCCCTGAAAGCATCACAGCTCATGTACTTCTCCCTCTGATTGTGTTTACTTTTATTTTCCTGATTCCTCGTTCAGCTTCCTGCTGTAACCACTCAACCATTAACGTTTACACTTTGCGTTTCCTCTTTCTAACAACATATTTGTGCTTTTTTAGAAGTTGTTCCTCTAACTGTGATCTTTTCTGCTTCCTGTTTGTTTATCATAACCAAATAAACAAGATAAAAATCTCCTTCATGTTTGTCTCTGACAGATGGTGCGTTCAAAGACGGCTGCGTCCAAAAGAGATCTGGGTCTGACCACCGAGGTCGGCGCTCTGAAGGAAAACATCAAGAAGAACCGATACAAAGACATCCTGCCGTGTACGAGAAACATCACTTCTATGAATCTATGAGACGTTCATTAATCATAAGGTGACTTAACGTTTGGGAGGTTTAATCTGTGTGTGTGTGTGTGTGTGTGTGTGTGTGTGTGTGTGTGTGTGTGTGTGTGTGTGTGTGTGTGTGTGTGTGTGTGTGTGTGTGTAGATGACCAGTCTCGGGCGGTGTTATCTCTGCTGACCTCAGACTCTGACTCTGACTACATCAACGCCAGCTTGATCAAGGTGACTCCTCCTTCTCCTCCTCTCTCTCCTCCTCCTGGTCTTCCTGTCTTTTTCTTGTCCTTCTCCTCCTCACGCCACTCCTTCCTCATTCTACTCCTCCTCCTCCCTTTCCCTACCTTCTTCTCGTCCACCTCCTCCTCATCATGATCGTCCCCCTCCTTCTCTCCATTCTCCTTCT
>CM036547.1:29411780-29419280 GCA_020745685.1 Tautogolabrus adspersus | reverse complement strand
AATTCAGAAACAGACACACACACAGCTTCACAGAGCTGAAGTCACTCTGACAGACGACACATGCTGACGGGTGAGTTTAAAACCAACTTTCATTATTTAACGTTAACCTGCAGAAACAGACCGGCGTCTCACTGCAGGCGTCGCTCTCTCTGACATCATCAGGGGGCTGAAAACGTTCACGCTGTCTTGGTGCCACCGTTGGTCCTGTCATGTTGCATCGCCACTTGAACGTTTGTGAATGATCCTTTGATTTCCTGATTTAATCTGCAGCTTCTGTCTCTTCATCTGTCGGATACTTCAACTTTCAGCGACTGCAAGACAAAAAATTCTTCACGAAAATATTCAAACAGAATTTTGTCGACTTATTTAGATACATTCATTTTAAACTGTGCGTTAGGAAATGTTTACACGACAATGATTTCAAAGTTTTGAAAACAGCACGGTTTCTGTCGCTGTGTAAACTTGTCATACGCTGTTCCTCTGTGAACAGATTCTTTACCCACATGCACATTACGGTTACAGTCAATAGACAACTGATCGTAGATGTCAGAAGATAACGCGTTAATCTTCTCCACCACAGTTTCTGCTGACAGAGAAATACTGATGGTTCAGACACGGTTTTCCTGCTTTGGCATTTAACTCACCAGTCACCACGTCACCTCCGTAACGGTACAGTAACTGCAGCATCAGCGTCTTTCTTGAACTGTGGTGACAGATTTTGCCGAGCTGTTAGTCCTCTCTGTAGCTCTGTGGCCTCTCGTCTCCATGTGTCGTCCAAAAATGACGCTTCAGACTTTTTTTCTTGCATATCAGGCGGGTAGCATTTCCTCTAAACGTGATTTTTTAATCGGTAAAAAATGTGGTGATTTTTTGAAACGTTCCCACAACAATAATATCATGACTAAAAGTTATACATGAATTTACATGATAAGGGGTGTGGCTCATATAATGCAGGTGGGCATGTTGTAGCTGTTTGTCCTGAAGGTTAAGCCCCGCCTCTGCTCCAGCATTTTTACCTGTTCTAGATTGATCTAAAGTTAGGTAGAGTCAGCATTTCCAATATGGCAACCGCCATCGTTAGGCTTCAAAGGTGCGCTTCAGAAACCAATGGGTGACGTCACTCACTCGCACTTTCCACGGGATTCGTGAGCGCCATGTCTCGTCAGCGCTGCGGTCCGTCTCTGGCGCCTGCCAGCAGCGCCTTTTCAATCTGTTCCACTCCAAATGTGCGTTGAGTCAATCTTTGACAGGGCTCTCAAGCAAGCAGGCGTCAAGCTGAACAAAATACATCAACCCGGACAGGAAGTCAGACAAGGAAACGCATAGAGCATCCGGAGAATTTCAAAATAAACCGCCAGTAAGACTGCGTCCATGTTTTATACACGTCTTCTGTAAAGGATTTTTAATTGAACAGTTTTTCTGCTTTTTCTACAGCAGAAGAAACAAGAGAAGAAAACAATCAAAAACACCTGCTTCACCCACCAACAGGTAGTCTGTCTGTCTGTCTGTCTGTCTGTCTGTCTGTCTGTCTGTCTGTCTGTCTGTCTGTCTGTCTGTCTGTCTGTCTGTCTGTCTGTCTGTCTGTCTGTCTGTCTGTCTGTCTGTCTGTCTGTCTGTCTGTCTGTCTGTCTGCCTGCCTGCCTGCCCGTCTGTCCATCTGTCTGTAGGACTTCTCACCTCGAGGTGTTGGATTAACACTTTCCCCGCCCTCCTTCTCTATCGCTCCATCACCCTATGTTACTGCGTTACTATGGAAACGGAGCAGAGCGAGTGGAGGAGAAGGGGGGGAGGGAAACACTAAAATATGATTTAGAAAATTAAAATAAAGTGAATGGTTAGGAAAGGAAACAAGTGAGGTAGGAGACGAAGGGGGGGTAAAGAGGATATGAGAAAAGTAGGTAAAGGGAAGGGAGCATGAGAGGAGGAGGAGGAGGAGGAGGAGGAGGAGGAGGAGGAGGAGGAGGAGGAAATGGAGAGGGAAGAAGGAGAAGAAAGAAGGTGAGGAAATAGGAGAGTAGAAATGACACTGAGATTATAAACATTTGATATTTCCCTCAGTAACCAGACTTTACTTCCTGTGCGGCTCTACAGACACGATACAGAAGCTCTGGTTAGACCACAGTGATTACTATCAGTGTTTACCATGGCAACCCAGTCACATAAGCAAAGCAACAAGTTGAGAGTGCAATGACTTCCTGCTGAGCTGTAAATTAACAGGAGAGATGTTAAACTGACAGAGTGACACTGTTTCATACGGACGGGTTCAACGGCTGCTTCACTTTATTTCATCGGAGCTCCTTCACTTCGTCAACACATGACCCCAAAGGTTTAGGGTTTACGAGGACTGTTGTTTTTTTTAGCTAAAGAATAAAAAACCTCCATGAAATCAGGTATCTCCTGTGTAAATGTGTCTCTGAGTCATGACTGTCTACAATGAGTGAGAAGCTCGAGTCCCGCTGGCTGTGTTGTTGTCAGAGCCGTGTTTACATGGACGGGACGGCCGGCTCCTCCCCTTGTGTATAAAAGCTGTTTTAGTCAAGAACTAGAGAGAAGAAGAAGACATACTCACTGATTATTTGAAGGTCACGGAAGTGTTTTTAGATCACGCTCATTCTGTGTCAGTTTATGAACAATGTGAAGCTACGAGCTAACTAAAGAGCGTTAACATTAGCATGCTAACACAACAAATTTGCGATTTTAAAGAAGCAATCTGTAACTCTGACACCTAGTGTTTAAAATGGGTACTGCAGTCCAAATTCATAACATTGTAGAGAGCTGTCCCCCCCCCCCCCCCTCTTCTCTAGAGTGGATGCTCATGTCTCGGACATATCAGTCACTACAGATCTTACTGATTTATCCTTTTTAAACGCAACACCATTAAAAAAAGAACAGATTACATTTTTGGTGTTTTGGGAAAAGCTTTTGACCTTCAGGGCCACCATACTTTAAAAACCCATTAAAGATCCCATAAACTGATCAGTGTAACTCAATCACACACATCATAAATATAAAAAATAGATCAATTTAAAGAAAATTATAATCTCATATTTTGTTAACATTATCGTCCGGCCAGCTGCTCGATTCTTCACCGTTTCCAAACCAGCAGCTGTTGTTTTCAGTCAGACAGGAACTGTTTAGTGGTTAGACAGCTTAAAATAAATAAAACTTCCTTCGCTGTGAGCAGACCGTATCACCACCTCTTCACACATCAACACACACACACACACACATCTCTCTCTCTCTCTGTATGAGCAGACTGTCGCTGCAGAGTGTCATGAGTGACACGTACGCTGTCGTCATCAAGCCCAAACACCCCCAGACACCTTCAACAAGCCCCGCCTACGCTGTTGTAAACAAGCCCAGAACGAGCAGCGGCAGCAGGTAAAGAAACACCTGAGTCCCTCTTAAAGTCACAACAGTCGGGTTTATGGTACAAAACCAGATCACTTTTGTTGGAGGGTTTTTTTAAAAGTTTATTTTAAAAGAATTTTGATGCACGCTGATTGCTTACCATTGTTTTTCACACCCTTGTAATCCCCCTCAGGACCATCCCCCATCACTATGACAACGACGCCGGCGGAGCATCAGCAGCTCCGGTCTACAGCACCGTCAAACCACGAGCTAAACCGCTAAGCCTGAAGAACTCTGCCACGCCCATCTATGACACTGCAACACCATCCAATCACAGAGGAGGGGAGGGGCCAACGTCACTGAGCGACAATGGAGACTATCTCCTGCTGCCAGGTAAGCGGGAGAAGAGAGGAGGAAGTAAGGAAGGAAGGAAGGAAGGAAGGAAGAAAGGATACATGTGATGAGATAAAAGTGTAACTGTTCTCTCCTTCAGCTGCTCCTCGTACTCCTTCCTCGGACGACGATTATGAAGATCTCTCCTCCTCAGTCACAGACACAACCGGCCCCTGCTCACCTGCTGGGATCGGTCAGTGCACCTATTCAATCTGTCTTTAAAGGAGCAGTCTGAGGAATCCTCGGCTTTGCGGCCTTCTTAAACAGCTTGTCTAAGATGAGAATCTGTGATGTTTTTATTGCTCTGTTGTCGTCGTCCCTGCTACTTGAACAAAATCTCACAGGAGTTACCTGATTTACCTGTTTGTCTAACTCCATGTTAGCAATCACATGACGATGATGATGTTAAAAATTCAAACTGAGGACAGAAACTGATGAATGCATAAACAGTGTGAATCGGAAACAGAGGAAAGGGACGTCAGGGATGCAGCAGATGTCGAGTTCCGGCTGAAAGTGATAAAAATCCTCGGCAGACAAGAGGGGCGGCGGGGTGGGGGGGGGGTTCTGAGGTAAAACATGACCACGTGGAAGTGTCTGTGTGATTTAGAATTGAAGAGAGTGAATTTGTTTTGTTGTTTTTCAGGGTTTAAATGTCGCGTTCAGAAGCCCAAAGGACCCAGAGATCCTCCCGCCGAGTGGAGCCGACTGGACAGATGAACCACCCGCACTGGTTTCCTGTTAGTTCATCTTTAAAGCACTGATTCAGGCTGTGTGTGTGTGTGTGTGTGTGTGTGTGTGTGTGTGTGTGTGTGTGTGTGTGTGTTGTGTGTGTGTGTGTGTGTGTGTGTGTGTGTGTGTGTGTTCACTTGATTATTGTGTCTCCTGATGTTAAACTGACCGTCGCTGGGATCGATCTCTGATGAAAATTATTTATGGGCAGCAGCTCCCTGTGTCTTTTTGCATTTAATAAAGTTCTTTAAAATGTTATTTTCTTGATGATGTTGTGGTCATGAACGGGTATGTTGGAAGTCGCACGTGACTCCAATAACCTGAGAGACAAGGGAGGACAATAGTAATGACAACCGGCTGCTGGACAGTTTTAATGGGACCTCGAGGTTTCACTAAAGAACAGACGATCCATGTTGTCCTCATCTCTCTTCACCCAAACTTTATATTTTTCCCTTCTGCACAAAGCATGAAAGGTCCAATCAGTGAGATGTGTAGAGAGTGAAATGATAAAGTGACCTTACTCTATGATCAGACATTAAGGAAACATGCTATGTTGAAGTGCTGGCTTCTCTGACAACAATGCAGCAGCCAGTATGTCCTCCTTCTAACTTTAGATTCTGGTCCTGAATGGTCTGGATTTGTTTGGACCAGAGAAGGTAGGCGGTTTTAAGGCACCCCCACACGGCCGTTTTGGACGCCCCTCGGTTTGCCAGATATGAGAGCAGTTATCAGGTCAAACCAACAGGTGTTGCAGCGATGGAAGCGGGCAAGAGAACTGGTTCAGATAGAAGTGATTGTACCCGACCTAAAAAGCCTCTGCATGTTTCTAATAAGCTCCACGAGCAGAAACGTGCTCAAACTAGGATCAATATTGGAGATGCTTTTGAAAAATGGAGAGAGGTTAGAACGCAAAAGGTTTACAGACCGATGCAGAGCTGGATAAACACTGATGCTTCAGAGTCCACCACATGGTGACCTGTGGGGGGAGGGGGGAGACAGCTCTCTACAATGTTTGGACTGCAGTACCCATTTTAAACACTAGGGGGTCAGAGTTACTGCTCCTTTAAAATTGGAAATGTATAGTCCAGCACCATTGTTTACGTGGGGTCATGTGAGGTGATACGTTCCTCCACCATGCACAATAATCGTAATAAAATCCTGCAGTATGTCATGTGCCAGGGTTTTCATATCTTGTATTAAGATTATAGAGAATATTTAAAAACTCATGTAGTCTGTAGTCAGCTTCAAGAACAAATGTCTCATGTTCAGGATCATCGATTCTAACAGTACCAATAATGACCACCAGGAGGCAGCAGAGCAATATGAAACACCAGCAGAAGAGAGCCAGAAACACACACACACACACACACACACACACACACACACACACACACACACACACACACACACACACACACACACACACACACACAAACACAAACACACAGAGGAGCAGTATCCAGAGGCAGGACGAGTGTAAAGGAAGAGAGTGAACACACACTGAGGGATAGCGAGAAGATGGTTTCAATTAAAAGCTTTGTCAGGACTGTGTGTGTGTTTGTGTGTGTGTGTGTGTGTGTGTGTGTGTGTGTGTGTGTGTGTGTGTGTGTGTGTGTGTGTGTGTGTGTGTGTGTGTGTGTGTGTGTGTGTGTGTGTGACCTCATCAGATCTGAATCAGGTTACGAATGATACCAGAAGTGATTCAGCACACTTTCGCACACACACGACCTGTTCAACATGCTGTAACTATGTCTCTGAGTGTATTCTTTCTGTGTGCAAATGTCTGTGTGTGTGTGTGTGCACTCCCATGATGCTTTGCTGTAACTCGTCCAACACACACACTCTGGTCCGTCACTCATTCTGATCTCAAAAACCACTAAGTGCAACTCTCTCACTGCCAGCTGTGCACACTCCACTTACTGCCAGGAGCAACACACACACACACACACACACACACACACACACACACACACACACACACACCTACACACACACACACACACACACACACACACACACACACACACACACACACACACACACACACACACACACACACACACACTTGTCCAATTGTTCATATTAACTTTTGGGTTTGTTTCTAACCCCTCTTATCTCCTCCTTCCATGAACACTCAGGAAGACAAAAGTGTTCGGACGTCCTCATTTGTAATTTTTCTTTTGTCCTGGATTTGATTCGACTCATACCGAGGTCAGACTACACGCTTTCAGCACGATTACAGCCCGATTGATCCGGGACACGTCGGCCCAGACGGGTCACAGTGAACGACAAGCAAGGCCACATCGACCTCACGACCTCCCGACAGGAAGTCTAGCATGTTTGATTTTACTTTCTGCCTTCTACGACATGTTGCGTCATGTCATTGACGTTGACCAATGAGAGCACAGAGCGCTCTGCATGTGCAAAAGAGCATAATCAAAGAAAATGGCGACGTGAATGAAGAACGATGAAGTTGCTGCTGCGAGATGGAACTATGACACATGAGGAAAAGTTTGTCGAGCTCTCGCAACAGGTTTTCGTGTTTACAGTCTTCTTTTCTGGTGCGGCTAGTCCCGCCCTTCCTCCTTTCAACGTCATCACATTGGTCTGTGATTGGTCGGGTACCACTGTGACGTCTGACATGTCTGAAGGTCAAGTTGCGGCACAAATTTATGCCTCTTTCATCACCTGATCTGACACAGTGACCATCGTAAAAAAGACAGAAAGATCTTGTAGTCTGACCTCGGCATAATCCAGACGCCAGATCTAGATTACCCGTGCTCTAAAAGGCACTACATACTTTGTCCACAGGAGGCGCCAAAATCCACGTCAATCATCCAATCCCCTTTATATCCCTTTTATAGAATCAAATAACAAGTTAAAACTAAATTCTCAGACACATCTGCTTGGACATAAAGACGTGTCCACTAACGATCTTTTATGCACTAGCAGCCATTTTCTACACAAAACTACGCAGGTCAACGTTTTTTGCTCTCTTCTTCGTATGCACAAAAACGCTCTCAGCTG
>CM036547.1:29396780-29406780 GCA_020745685.1 Tautogolabrus adspersus | reverse complement strand
AAAGGCGTTACAGAGGAGAGACAGGATCAGCTGAGCCAGCGGGGGAGTGCAGCGATGTGTGTGTGCATGTCTGACTGTGTGTGTATGTGGAGCTTTTGTTGAGCAGTGCTTCTGAAACTCCGAAAAGCAATGTGAATTCACAGACTGGGACACAAATATTACACCATTGAAGAATCAATCTGAACGTACAAAGACGTGATGACGGCTGAGTTTAGAAACGATAACAAAAACCTCAAAAATCAAATAAAAAAGAGTTTCAGCGGACCTGCAGGTTTCTGGGAGTTTGTAAGATCGTAGAGAAGTCTCAAAAAAAAGACAAAAAAGAAACGTAACAGGAAATGACTAAAGGAGTGTAAAGAAAATGTTAAAAAAGAAAAGTAGGGAAAGAAGACGTGAGGGAAGAAAGTGAAATAGAAGAAGAGAAATGAAAGAAGAAAAGACAAAGAAAGGACCTTAAAGACAGGAAGTGTAATCAACGGAATGGAACGAAAGTAAAGTCAAAGAAAAAGGAGCTGATGGAATAAAAGAGGCGAGGATGAAAGAGGAGAGGGCTCGACCCCTCGAGTGGCTTCAATTAAGAAAATTACAGAGAGAGAGAGAGACAGAGAGAGAGAGAGAGTTAAAGTTAAAAGCAGACACTGTCAGACTCGGAGCTGATTACAGGGTGAACCAGAACCACCAGCATCCAGCCTCAGTCTAAACCTGAACCTGAGCCCGGCCCGGATCAGATCAGAGTTTATTTTGGACTGCTGGAAACTCTGAGGCTGCTGCTGCTCTGTGTTCACATTCAAAAACAAACTTTATTGTCCACATTACATTCATGCAAAGTCTGAACGGTCTTTAAAATCTTTGTGAATCAGGTCTCATCAATCAATCTTTATATTTATAGCTTCCAATTTCAACGGGATAGAACCAATCAGAAGATAGAAGGTGGGACAAAACGTTGGGATGAATTTGATTGGATCGTTAGCTGTGACAAAGCCTTTTAAACGGTGGAAAAACTACTAAATGCCCCAGAGTGCAGCATGAGTCATCAGACATTTAAAATATGGTTATGAAACGTCCTACAGGAAGAGAGTTTATATTTGGCAGATAAACGAACATTTAACACCAGAACGCTGGATTAAAACCAGGAACATGTATTTTTCATTTCAAGGAGACTTTAAAGGAGCAGTATGTTACTCTGAACCCTAGTGTTTAAAATGAGTACTGCAGTCCAAACTCTAAACATCAGAGAGAGCTGTGGACACTGAAGCTTCAGTGTTTATCCAGCTCTGCATCGGTCTGTAAACCTTTCTGCGTTCTAACCTCTCTCCATTTTTTCAAAAGCATCTCCAATATTGATCCTAGTTTTGAGCATGTTTCTAATAAGCTCCTCGAGCAGAAACGTGCAGAGGCTTTTTAGGTCGGGTACAATCACTTCTATCTGAACCAGTTCTCTTGCCCGCTTCCATCGCTGCAACACCTGTTGGTTTGACCTGATAACTGGTCTCAACATCAGATTGACCTTTGATCTGTAACCAGCTTGTACCACTCTGGATGATGAACATGGCTGACTAACCCTTTACCTGTCTGTCTACCTGTCTCACTGCCTGCCTCATTGTGTCTCTGCAGAGCTGTTTCCTTCAGCAGCTCGTCTGACTCTGACTCACAGACTGTCAGGATGTGACTAAAGTTTAATCACGCGTGTGTGTGTGTGTGTGTGTGTGTGTGTGTGTGTGTGTGTGTGTGTGTGTGTGTGTGTGTGTGTGTGTGTGCATGTGTGTGTGTGTGTTTGAGTGTGTGTGTGTGTGTGTGTTTGAGTGTGTGTGTGTGTGTGTGTGTGTGTCTGTTTTTGTGTGTGTGTGTGTGTGTGTGTGTGTGTGTGTGTGTCTGTCTTTGTATGTGTGTGTGTGTGTGTGTGTGTGTGTGAACTCTGTACTTCATGTATTTACTGTGAACTTTACTGATGATTTAACAGCTCGTGATCAGCTGTGAACTTTTAATAATTTTTAAAAAACTCCATGAAATTAAAGGTGAATGGCGTTTTCTTCTACTACTTTCACTATGTAAAGATTTATTTTATCTAAAGTTATTAAGACTTCTGGACTAGATTTAAGATTCATTTGATTTGTCTTTTTCTTTTAAGTATCTGCAGAAATAATCAATGAAATGCTGTTCTCCCAGCGCCCGGCACTGAAACACATCGCATCGTATCGTATCGTATCCTGTCATGTCGTATTGTATCGTATCCTGTCGTATCGTGTCGTGTCGTACTGTGTCATATCGTGTCGTATCGTATCCTGTCGTATTGTATCGTGTCGTGTCGTACTGTGTCGTATCGTATCCTGTCGTATTGTATCGTGTCGTGTCGTACTGTGTCGTATCGTATCCTGTCGTATCATATCGTGTCGTACTGTGTCGTATCGTGTCGTACTGTGTCGTGTCGTACTGTGTCGTATCGTATCGTGTCGTGTCGTATCGTATCGTGTCGTATCGTATCCTGTCGTATCGTATTGTGTCGTGTCGTATCGTATCGTGTCGTGTCGTATCGTGTCGTATCGTGTCGTGTCGTGTTGTGTCGTGTCGTATCGTGTTGTGTCGTGTCGTGTCGTGTCGTGTCGTGTTGTGTCGTGTCGTGTCGTGTCGTATCGTATCGTATCGTGTCGTGTCGTATCGTATCCTGTCGTATCGTGTTGTGTTGTGTCGTGTCGTGTCGTATCGTGTCGTGTTGTGTCGTGTCGTGTCGTATCGTATCGTATCGTGTCGTGTCGTGTTGTGTCGTGTCGTATCGTGTTGTGTCGTGTCGTGTCGTGTTGTGTCGTGTCGTGTCGTGTCGTATCGTATCGTGTCGTGTCGTATCGTATCCTGTCGTATTGTGTTGTGTTGTGTCGTGTCGTATCGTGTCGTGTCGTGTTGTGTCGTGTCGTGTCGTATCGTATCGTATCGTATCGTGTTGTGTTGTGTCGTATCCTGTCGTATCGTGTTGTGTCGTGTCGTGTCGTATCGTGTCGTGTCGTATCGTGTCGTGTCGTGTCGTATCGTGTCGTGTCGTGTCGTATCGTGTCGTGTCATATCGTATCGTGTCGTGTCGTATCGTATCCTGTCGTATCGTGTTGTGTCGTGTCGTGTCGTGTCGTATCGTGTCGTGTCGTATCGTGTCGTGTCGTGTTGTGTCGTGTCGTGTCGTATCGTGTCGTGTCGTGTCGTATCGTATCGTGTCGTATCGTATCCTGGCGTATCGTATCGTGTCGTGTCGTACCGTATCGTATCGTGTCGTATCGTGTCGTATCGTATCATGTCGTATCGTGTCGTGTCGTATCGTACCGTGTCGTGTCGTATCGTATCGTGTCGTATCGTATCCTGTCGTGTTGTGTCGTGTCGTGTCGTGTCGTGTCGTATCGTATCGTGTCGTATCCTGTCGTATCGTATCGTATCGTGTTGTGTCATGTCGTATCGTATCGTGTCGTGTCGTATCGTATCGTGTCGTGTTGTTTGTATTGTTTTGTGATATCGTATCATATCCCATGTACTGTTGCATATCGTATCATGTTGTGTCTGAGGGTGTGCAGACTGAGCAGCTCTAATATCTGTGATTGACACACCTACAGTGATGTCACACTTTCAGGTACACTGTGACATCACTGCAGGGAGGGGAGGAGTCAAATCTTGGGAGGCCCTTTACCATAAAATATGATCGTTTTAGCGCTTTTAGCCCTTTTTCTTATTTTGTCACAATCTCTCACACTTTGATTCCCTCGTTTATCTTCTTCTTTGTCTTTATTTTTCTCCTCATCATCTTCTTGTCTCATCGGTCGATCTCCACATCTGATTCTCTTACTCTCTAAATCTCTTTCACACTTTTAAACTCTTCTTCTCTGCATCTCAACTTCTTCTTCTTCTCTTTTCTCATTTCTGCCTCTCCGTCCTTCCTCACCTCTTTACATTTCTCTTTGCTCCCCCTCCTCCATGTCTGTATTTACTCCATCTTTTTATGCATCACCTCGCCCTCCTCCTCTGTCTTTATCTCTATATATACATCACTGCATCTCTCTATATTTTCATCTCAGTGTGTGAGTCATAGTCTCTCTCTCAGTCTCTCTCTCCACATCTGGCTTTAGGAGGAGAAAAACAGCAGATTAAGGAGCTAGACTGAACCAAAGGGCGGGTTTGATAGGGGGGACACAGATGCTACTCTGACTGAAAAATCAAAATATCCCGAGTTATAACATGAAAATGAAACTATCGTTTCTTTAACGTGGATGTAAATGTTGTGTGTCACTGATTTAGCCTCTAATAAAGCAGTGAATGGATCATTATCAGTATGATTGGTCTCTTCGAGTGGCCTCGCCCCCCTCCCGGCCTGGTGCAGAGTGGTACGCTCCAGATGGGGGGCTGGCGGTGGCGGAGCAGGGGCAGACCGAGCCGAGCCAAACCGAGGCAGGCTGTGTGTGAATGGGGGAGACGCGCCGCTCCGCTCTGAGCTCTTTCTGATCTGGATTATCGTTTCTCTTTTACCGCATGACATTTTTACCTGTCCGGACTCCTCCTCGTGCTGCCAGCACCTGACTGCAGCACTCTCAGGTTTTATGTGAAGAGGAGGAGAAGAAGAAGAAGAAAGTCAGCAGCGCGCGTGGGACTGTGGATTTAAATCACCGATTGGACTTTTCTGCGTGTTTCCGTCCAGGTAAGCCCGGAGGGGTTGGGGGCTTTTGGGGTGGAGATGTTGGGGTTTCTCCCGGTCCCGGTGGCAGATGAGGGGGTAGCGGAGTGGTGGAGGTGGTGAAGGGGGGTGTTTGTGTGTGGATGTTTGGGGGGAAAACGCCTCGCCTCCCCGCCGCATCACCGCTCATCTGCTGCTTTTCTCAAATTTTTTACGCGTGGGATTTTTCTCTTCCTTCCACTGTTTGCACACAGTGCAGGGGGGTTAGGGAGCGGGACCGGGTGGGGGTTGATACCCCAGGTAGGGGCTGCTTTTACCCTCTGGGTATTTTTGAGGAACACTCGGCCTGTGTCAGTGCAACGAGCCGAGCGGATCGCTTTGCGTTTGTCTCGCAAACGGTAGAAATCTGCGCGTAAAAAGGCTTTTCTAGTGGTTAAAATGTGTGTTTTTCAGCGTGTGGCGGAGGGGAGAGCGGTGGGGGAGGTGGAGAGGGAGGAGAGGAGGGGGTCTGGGAGGTAGCGAGGCTCCAGACGCCGATCCATTAAAGAAGAACAAAGAGGGGGGAGGCAGCAGAAAAACGTTTAAAATCGCTGCTGTATCGCTAGAAACGCGTGAAAACGTCGCAAACCACCGGCTGCTGCCCCGCAAATCACGCAGAAAAATCCACATCACTGTTTTTCTGTATCCGCCTTCATCGCTCCGTCCATGTGCTGAAGAGGAGCCTCCATCCTCTGAACCGGCTCCGATCACACAACCACACAACTGATCGATCCGGGTTTCTGCCCAGTTTCGGTGTTCGGTTGGTTTCTGATCGACTCCAAACACAAGATCGCGTTGATCCCGTTCTGATCGATTAAAATGATCAAACACATTCACGTCAGGCTGAAGGTTATCAATCAGTTGTGTAACAGGAGGATTGTGAGCAGAGGTGCAGCTCCGAGCTGAGCTTACAGATCCAAACATCACATTTAAATCAGACAGATCACCTGAGGATCCATTTCAAACCACAGCGGACACATCTGGAAACCCATGAGTGGTGAGATCATTGATCAAAATCAGATTCATCTGCAGGACAACAGTAATGATAACAGATCAATAATAAATCTGAGAGTCCTCAGCACACCGTCTGCAGGTGATCGATCATGTGACCAATAACTGACGTGATCGGCTGGATCATAATAAAAGATGCAGCAGGTCTCAGCCACATGTGTCCTCACAACAGATGTTCAGCTGATCAATAACCAGATGGATCAGGTGGAACCGATTCAGGTGAAGACAGACGGAGACATATTTATTAATTTATACGATGAGGAGTGTTCGACTGAATCAGAAGCATGTTCATCTTATCCGTAATCACATCAATCATCAGTGATCGTAAGTAGATCCAACAGTTCGCAGCGTGAAGCAAAAGAAGCTCGAATAAGAGCAGAAATCTGAGATCTTTAAAGGGAGATAAAACTCTTTGTAAAGGTAACTTTTTACTTCTATCTAGAGACAGGACAGTGCCGGGGAGAGGGGGCGCCGGTAGCCTAGTGGCTAGTGGAAACGCCCCACATACGGACGCTGTGGTCCTTCAGGCGGGTGGTCCCGGTTCAAATCCGACCTGTGGCTCATTTCCTGCATGTCATTCCCCACTCTCTCTCTCTCTCTCTCTCTCTCTTCCTGATTTCCAACCCTATCCACTGTCGTATCTCTACAAAATAAAGGCTCCAAAAAAGAAACCGGGTAAAGAGAGAGAGAGAGAGAGGGGAATGACATGCTGGAAAAGAACCACAGGTGGGACTTGAACCCGGGTGGCCCGCCCGGAGGACCACAGCCTTTGCACCAACCACTACACTACCGACACCTCAGGAGATACAACTCTAAACTATTCTGACGATCATGTGAAGATTTAAATGGATAATTTCCCTGTTCATGCCACATTTACTTTGAGGATTAAGCTAGAAACGTCTTTTTGGCGTTTTAACATCTTTGACACGTTTTTAAACATATAAGACGACTAAACCATCGAGTAATCTGCAGCGTGTCATCGAAAGTTACGACAATGTGTAGTTTGTTCTCCAGGTCAGGTGATCAGGAACTGTTTGAGCAGGAAGTGACATCACTGAGGTTGACGCCCTCTCAGACATAGAAACTGACCCGCAGAGATAAAAGAAGAATGGACGATAGTTAAAATAACTAATTCGTTCTTCCTTTCTGCGATTAAAAAATGAAATAAATAAATCCTGAAGTCGGCGACCCGAGTGATACGTTAATGAAAGGTCCAATATATCGATCGGAAACATGTCTGACCTGACAGCTGATCAACCATGTTATCAATCAGTATCCTGATCCGACCAATCAAATGACAAGAAACAGACGGAGGAGGAGATCCTTGATGTGTCACATGCTCCTGATTTCCACACACGTCTGTTTGTGCTGCTTTCCTCGCCGCCTCTCTCCACTCCTGTTTCTAACTTGCATGCTTTACCTCCCTGCATGTCTCTCTGCTCTTCTTCACCACACTCTGATGTGTTTCTATTCTCGACTGCTTCAGTGTGTTTGAACTGCTTTAGAAACAAACACAAGGTGCTGGTGCCCTAATGAGAGGAGAAGTGTTCAGTGAAGAAACCCCTCGTCCTAATCATGCCCCTACGCCCGACTGATGAGTTACATAACCTCCCCTATAGCCCTAAGTCGCCATCACATCCCAAACAGCATCGCCACCTTGAGCAGACACAGGCTGCGTTGATGCGATCTCCAGGTAGTGACAACGCTGATACTAGCTACCCGACAACACGGCCCCTTCTGTCCCCCACAACTCCATGTAGACTGATGGGCAGCGACAGCCAGGACATCACCATAGTTAAGTGGGGGAACCTCCCTTCCCCGTTGTTTCGTCTGATTTGTCCCACGACACCTCGGGAAGGCCGGACAGTGAGCTCCGGGGTCCCAGAGTCACCCCCCTCCCTCCATGTTAGCTCTCACTGCCCACCACACCCACACGTAGATCTTCTATATCGTGTTTATATTCTCTACACTGCTCCATTTCTTCACAGTACCGTCTCATTCTGCTCCTCTCTCTCTCTCTGTGTTTTTACTGCTCTGTTCTGTGTTTGCTTTTCACTTCTCTACTTCACTTTGTGACTCTTTACTGTATTTCCTGATTCCATTCTGCCTCTTGTCCTCGACTTTATGTCTGTGTGATCTCTTAAACTCAGACTCGGTACGTTTACATGCAGTTAGAAAAAGTGGATTCATCCTGTAAGTGTATCTTTAAAGAAATGGTTGGTACTTAAATTATACTAATTTACATTTCTCAAAGTCACGCTAACACACCTCAATAATGTGGTTCCAGGTCGATTTAATCTTAGCTGTAAGCACCTCTGTCGGCGTTAGCATGCTCCGCTGTTGACTCCCTACAACAGGATGTGAACGTGAACACTTCTGATAACTCTGAAATGACCTGAACACAGCAGCTGTTTAAAGTACAGGACACGTTAAAGGTTCCACATCCTCTCTTAAAGGATCTCAGTATGTGAGTCCACTTTGAGTCAGTCAGTCCACAAACACACCGAGCGAGGAGCCGACAGAGAGTGTGTCAGAAAGAAGCTTCATTCTGTGTGAAAGATGTTCAGAAATCTGTTGATGATGTCTGACAGGCGAGCAGCGTTTCTCCTTTTCATGTCTTACTGTCTCTACATCTGCACGTCTTCATCTTCATTGTGATGACATGTGGTTAATGTTCCTCTCAGGATGAACTTTAGTGACTTTGGTCATCCTCTGATTAGTGACCTCCGTCTTTAGGTCATTTTAAATTCTTCTGTTATTCTTTGTCCAGCGCGTTTAAAAGTCTAATGCTTTATTATTATTATTGTTTATGACCGGATACCTGCAGATCTTATAACACTACCATCATTCTCACCTGAACTCTCACTGCCAATTTCCACATAGTCCGTGCACGCGGTCCATCAACGCCACTCACTACTGCACCTTTCGCTAACACTTTAGTCATTGCTCCTGTTTCCACATCATGCGCAGCTGTCCGTCTCTGAAGCGTGCCAGCAGCGCCATTACGCTCTGCTCCGTTTCAAATACGCTGTGAGTCCATTTTTCGACGGATCCTTGAAGTTAGTTTGGGCGGCGCTTGTGCCATGGGCCGATGTCTGTAACCGAGCACCTTTATACCTTTTACCTCTCAGCTCAACAGTGGCGTGAGGGTTCAAGTGGACGCTGTTTTGCTCATGTGATAAATGACCGGGCTTTGTAAGCTCGATGTGTAGTTTGTAATAAACGATGAGCATTGCGGAAACCCCACACACGTGCAGTTTGTCTCCAACGCTATCTGAAACGGCGTTAACAAAGAGGCATGCAGCCACACTGTGACAGGACCCAAAACAAGAGCAACCGGCACGGAGCAGGACTGTTTGAGTTTGCACTTGACCATCATCAGAGGATACGCTTTGTGAATTAGACCTTCAGACACGATTGATGTGCAGTTCATGGAGCTACTGTATAAGCGGCTGAAATCCATTCTGAGTGAACCCCCCTAAGCTAAGCTAATATTAGCATGCTAAAAGGCTGAGCTAGCATGTGAACAACAAAGCTGCTAAATATTAGCACATTAGCATGTCTGTGTGAGCATGCCTGGAGTTCATTCTGCTTCAAACGTCACAGCTAGCCTCACCGCTAACAAGAACAAAGGGACAGGAAATCAATAATTAAGCAAAGAGGTCAAAGGTCAGAGGTCAAAGGTCTCTGACCCTGCTGGGCTCAAATTACTGCTCTCATGTAGAAACCTCAGAACGCTGACTTTATGGTTCACTTATGATTTTTGGACGACTTCAGTTTATTTAGAGAGTGTCTGCTCATTTAACAGGTTAAAATAGGACAACACACACACACACACACACACACACACGCACACACACACACACACACACACACACACACACGCTGGATCATCTACAGATGAAATGTGCTGAGGTCAGGAAATGTGAAATTGTTCATACAGCAGAAAAAAGAGAAATGAGAGAAACAGTCAGCTGAAAGTGAAATCTGAAGGAAGACGTTTTTAAAGGTGGAGTAGAAATGTTCGTCGCAGTTTGTAAACACAACATTCAAACTGGGCCCCTCCTCCTGGGCTCATCGCCCCCAGAAGCTCTCCCTCACTGCAGGAAGTAGTGTGTACGTTTACTGCTTGTAGCTACACTGCAAGCTAACACACGCTAGCACAAGCTAACCGCCGGTGTTTGTCACCTGCCTGTCCAACAGGAAGCAGACCAACTCCACGTCCACGGGTAAAAGCCAACACAAGGTTCACCCTCGTTTTAGAACGAGCTTTATCCGCTTGGTGTTTCTCCTCACTGTGATTATATT
>CM036547.1:29359280-29394280 GCA_020745685.1 Tautogolabrus adspersus | reverse complement strand
GCTCTGCCTCTGGTCACTTCCTGTCAGCACCTGTGCTCTGCCTCTGGTCACTTCCTGTCAGCACCTGTGCTCTGCCTCTGGTCACTTCCTGTCAGCACCTGTGTGTCCGATTAGACTCAAAGCTGTTTGTTTTACTTCCTGACGTTGTCTCCTCCTCTCTAGATTCTCGCTCGTGTTGTTCTTACTCTCTGATGTTCGTCTCTTTGGATAAAAGCGTCTGATAAATGAATCGTAGAATTCAAACACCTGCAGGTAAACTGAACTCGAGACACCGACGGCCCTGACTTCAAACACGTGATCAGAATCTTTAAACGTTGACACAGTGATTGTTGTTGCAGTCAGACGTCGTTAAGTCGTGGGAAACGTTGAGTGCTAAATAAAGTTATTGGTGGGAATCTGTTTTAATTTGATGATATTTTTTAATAGAGTCTTCTGGTCCTGATTGAACACAGAGGCCTCAGTGATGTGAAGAGAGGACTCTTTGTGCTGCCGACTGTGTGAACAACCATCTCTTCTCCTGTATTAACATGCTGCTGGGTGTCTCCGTGAATTCACTGCAATAACTCTGATCGGCTCTTTGTGTTTTCAGACGACTTTCAAACACGTCTGCAGACTTTTGGGGTCGAAGAGAACGTTTCAGAAGTGTTTTTATCAGGTTATAAATCGACTGAAATGAATCCTGATGTCTCTACACGCGCTGCAAAAACAAACCAGACCTTCGATAATAAGATTTATAATATCTCTAAAGTTATTTCAATGCGTGTTGTTGCTGTCAGACGATCAGATTCACATCACGCTGCAGAAACACTGTTTATAAAGACTCACAGAGCGAGGGAGAGATTTTATTTTGAAGGCTTCTCGCCCTCGTTTCACCTCTGATGTCGACTGAGCAGCTCTATAACGATACCAGAAATGAACCTTTAAAAAGATAACATCAACTGATATCCACAGCGACAGAAATAGAAGCCCAACACGCCCAGTATTTGGTCATTTCTTGTTTTTAATTACAATATTTTCAGGTAAACTTCTGCACAAAGTCTAAATTGCACAAATACATTGGCAACTCTTTTTGTAGTGCTTTTGTGCTATGTGGACCAGTGGTTCCCAACGGGTGGGCCGTGACCCAGAAGTGGGTCGCAGAGCAGCTTCCTGTGGGTCACGATGTGTGAAAAGAAAATACGGTCAAAAAGTCTATGAAGCCGTTTTGAAACATGTTTGTTCCGTTTCCTCGCTCTGTCACATGTTCTCTACCGCCTGAGGTCCAAACTGCTCCAAACTTTTCATTAGATGAATCTGATTGGTTGAAAAATGTCGGATATTTGGCTCGTGATTGTTGATGAAGGAGTTGTCGGTGAGTCCTGAGGCTCGACGCGTTGAGAACCACGGAAGAGACGGCGTCTGCTCGCCGTCTGCTCGTCTGCTCGTCTGCTCGCCGTCTGTTTGTAAGAGACATTAACGCAACTTTAACATCTTTATTAGACACCGAAAGGACTCTCTCTCTCTCCCTCTCTCTCTCTCTCTGTCTCTCTCTCTCTCCCTCTCTCTCTCTCTCTCCCTCTCTCTCTCTCTCTCTCTCTCCCTCTCTCTCCCTAACTTTCTGCAGAGCTCCATCTGTACGTTTAAACACGAGAGTGTGTGTGTGTCTCCTGTGATTTAATCCTACGAGTCCAGGGTCAAATACTTGTGTGTGTGTGTGTGTGTGTGTGTGTGTGTGTGTGTGTGTGTGTGTGTGTGTTTTTATATCCTGTGTGTGTGTGGTTAATTGCATGTTAGTGTGTGTGGCATCACTGCAGCTGTTGAGCCTCAGAAATCCTTTATGAACCAACAGGGACACATATACTCAGTTTGTGTGTGTGTGTGTGTGTGTGTGTGTGTGTGTGTGTGTGTGTGTGTGTGTGTGTGTGTGTGTGTGTGTGTGTGTGTGTGTGTGTGTGTGTGATTGTATTCCAGAACAGTCCGTCAGCTCTCACATTGATTTCTCTCTGAATGGTTTCAACACGTGCTCGGATGGTTGCGTTGAGCGCTCCTCAGGAATGTAAAGAACATGTGATTATTCGTTAATGAGTGGAAACGTTCAAAACAGATGTTCGGAGTTCCTCATCGTCACTTTGGACTTCTTTATTTCCCCCTGAAACGTGTGTGACTTTAGACACCAGGCTGAGATGCTATCTGACGGATATGGATGTTGACCTGAACAGACTCGCAGAGCTGAGAAGGAAACAAGGACTCAGTTCTTTCTCTTCATGGGCATTATCGTGTTCTACGTGTTTTCATTGTACTACACTTAAACCATGTCCCCCTCCTCCGCTGTTTGCCGTTATATTTCCTGGCAGTGATTTCTGTCTGACAGTAACGCTTGTTGGAGAACGTCTGCACCTAAAAGGAGCAACCAGCTATTGTGGGGTTGTATTTCGTCCGTCACCTCTAACGACCTCGGGGTAACAGGGTGTGATGTGATGAAGGATAAAACGTTTTTAAGGTTTATTTTGGATGTTTTATGCCTTTATTTAGAGACAGGACGGTGGATAGAGTCAGAGATTAGGGAGAGAGGGAGAGGGGAGTGACATGCAGGAAAGGAGCCACAGGTCCGATTTGAACCCGGGCTGACTGCCTGGACCACAGCCTCCGTACATGGGGCACGCAAACTAACCACTGGGCCACCGGCGCCTCACTTCACTCTCTTCTTAGGAAGTCTACTCACTGATATAAATTTAATCAGGATATATTTGATATCTGCTTTGTTAAAATGTTATATATTATAACTTTGAACTCCATCCTGTAAAATGAGGCTGCTGTAAAGACGTTCTCCTGGAACAGACGCCTCACTCTGTCTGTGTTTTTCTAGCCGTGCTGAGCGTGTTTGGATGTGACTGTGTGTTTGTTCCTGGAGGTCAGGACATTGCTTTGAAATGAAACCTTGTGGCTCCTCGGAGCTGTTAATGACTGAAACAGCAGCACGGTTCAGAGTTTCCCTCCTCGCTCTTCACACGTTCTGAAATAGCTGCTGTTAATGTCGAGGCTTTACGGCGTCAGGTAAACGGTTTTATCTTAATGCTAATGAAGGCAGCAGTCACTAAACGTTTCCTTCAGATCTGATGTGGACATCTGAGCCGGTTCTGTCCCAGCTCACAGATCCAATCCTGCAGTGCGTGAGCGTGACGTTTAAAGGACCATGCCGCTGTTGTTGCACGTTTCGCCTCATTTGTCACAGAGAGAGCAGGGTTGATGTGAAAACGGATGATTTTTTAAAGCACACACGTTTTTCACATCAACACCAGGTCATACAGAGAGAAACCAAACCTCTACTGCTTCTGCATGGTTTTTAGCCCCGCCCACCGGCTGTGATGTAACAGCAACCATTACCAAGTACATCACAGAGTTAGGAGGGAATGTCTCCTTATTTTCTATGCATTTTTTGCACTTTTGATAATTAACATAATATATTTAATTAAGGCGTCTTTAAAGGTGGAGTCAATAGAAATGTAAACACAACATTCAAACTGGGCTCCTCCTCCTGGGCTCATCGTCCCCAGAAGCTCACCCTCACTGCAGGATGTAGTGTGTACGTTTACTGCTTGTACCTACACTGCAAGCTAACGCATGCTAGCACAAGCTAACCACTGGTGTTTGTCACCTGCCTGTCCAACAGGAAGCAGACCAACTCCACGTCCACGGGTAAAAGCCAACACAAGGTTCACCCTCGTTTTAGAACGAGCTTTATCCGCTTGGTGTTTCTCCTCACTGTGATTATATTCTGTATTTTATTTTGGAGGATAAAACTACTGACCCTTTAAACGGCCATACAGTCGTATTACCATCTTCCTACCTCTTCACTTAGCCTCAATTCTGCGTGCAATGTCGTCTCAAAGCAGCAAGCGTCCATCACGCATTATCCCAGGGTCAGCTTGACGCTTCTTTATGACGGCAGCAGCAGAGCGCGCTGACACAGTACCACCTGTGCACACCCACCATGGGCAGCTCTGCAGCTCCCACGCCTTACATAAAGAGACAAAAGTAACGTTACGCAGGATTGTTGCAGCAGGTCTTTTTTACAAGTCTTGAACTTTACAATGATATGTTAGTTTATTCTGACCTGCAGCGTTGGAAGAAGCTGTTTCACGTGAAGCCTTGAATCAGTCCAGTTAGTCTGATGGTGTAACAGCAGAGATCTTCAGGCGGGCATCAACAGGTTTCAGGTTTCGTCATCTTCAATCAGTTCTTAGAAAGAAAACAAAAGAGTCGCTGAACTGTGGGATGAAAATCCAATAAACTTCCCAGAATCCGACTTCATGCAGACTCTCAGCCCTGATACTTTCTCTGTCGTTACCAAAGAATTATGAATTAAATCTAAATTCAATTTAACGTGAGATCAGTGCCAGGACATTTCCTGAATGCTTCTCTCCCCGCTCCTTTAGCCCTCCACTCATCTTTGTGCTCAGACCGAGTGTCTCTGTTTTTTAGCCAGATTACCAATTTACCCTCTTCTGCTTCATTTAATTCATTAGAGTCACAAACTGTCGTCGACGAGAGCCAATCAGCAGCTCAGTGAGAAACCACCTGAAAGCTCTGAAGAGACACATTCATCAACCATGCAGTCGTTAATCACATTTCTACTAATGCAATATGTTTCTACTTCTACACACGCTCGCACGCACACGCCGCACGCACGCACGCACGCACACACACACACACACACACACACACACACACACACACACCGGTAGTCCTTGTTTGCATGCTTTCGTTCTGCTATGAATGTGATGCCCTTTGCAGGCTTGCATGTGTCATAGCTGGAAAAAATGTAGTTTGACAAATTCACATCAGCGGACAGGTGTCATCTGAGCACTCTGCATCCTGTCTGTCTGTCTGTCTGTCTGTCTGTCTGTCTGTCTGTCTGTCTGTCTGTCTGTCTGTCTGTCTGTCTGCCTGCCTGCCTGCCTGCCTGCCTGCCTGCCTGTCTGTCTGTCTGTCTGTCTGTCTGTCTGTCTGTCTGTCTGTCTGTCTGTCTGTCTGTCTGTCTGTCTGTCTGTCTGTCTGTCTGTCTGTCTGTCTGTCTGTCTGTCTGTCTGTCTGTCTGTCTGTCTGCCTGCCTGTCTGCCTGCCTGCCTGCCTGCCTGCCTGCCTGCCTGCCTGCCTGTCTGTCTGTCTGTCTGTCTGCCTGCCTGTCTGTCTGTCTGGAGTGTCCACTAACCAGCGTTCAGTCTGTGACTCTTTACGAGCCCGCAGAGATAAATTTAGCCGTCAGACGGTTAAACGTGGCGTGACTCTTCTGTCAGTCACAAGATGAACTTTGTTTGGGTTTTCAGGCCCTGGCGGTCACTGCAGCCGTGATTTGTAGAGGGGTCAAAGGTCACAGGCAGCGTCCCGTGAATAGGTTTCCTGTCGGTTTATTTTCAGCTTTAGGACAGAAAGGACTCAGAGAGGAGTTAGAAAAACTGACAGGATCATGTTTTAACCCAGATTATCTTAAATCTTAAAAAAGTGAAGGGTGGGGAAGTAAAGCTGCAGTGTGAGGTTAGACGGAGGGCTGAGTGTGAAGATATTTATTTATATAATATCATTATTTTAAAATAACATGAACTGTTTGCTTGTGAGAGGTTGATTTTGAGTTGCAGGTGGAGGTCTGAAACGATGTGGAGGACTTCTCTTTTGGCATTTCATAAAAACCTGTGTTTGACCACGCCCCTCTCTGGAAGGGCTTGGGTGGCTCGGGCTTTCTCGCACCATGTCCTATTGTTTACGGTGAGAAGGCAGACTCAGAGGGCAGAACAAACACCTAGCTGTGGGAGTGTCACCCACCTGGGGGAGGGGTTACTGCCCTTTGTGATGTCATGAAGGGAAAATCTCCAAACGGCCTGTTTGAGCACACATTTTCTGAAAAGTGGAGCAGGCAGAAGACGGAGAGGATGGACTTTTCTCATCATTGGGGGGTTTGTAGACAGACTAGAGACACATATTAGAGTTAGAGGAACATGGTGAATATGTGACCTTTGAACTCAGAGTTTTTGAGTTTTTAAAGTCACATACAGCCTACAGTATGACCTGGAGGTAAAGTATTCCAGATGAGGCAGTCAGCTCTGCAGTGCTCACCAGTCAGTCTGTAACGTCTCTCTGCTGTTTAAAAGATCAGCGTGTTTATCAAAATCAATTAAAAGTTCTATAAAATCAATAAAAACAGGAGCTACAGAGGCTAAAAAGCTTTGAGTAGCTGCAGCGACGGTGACATTCAGACAGTTATTATAAGAGCTTTGACCTCTCCGACAGAATCAGATAAGATCATGCTCTCTGAGAAGTTTGTTTAAGTGATCCTCTAGTCCGAGCCACAGAGCCAACATGGCCGCCACTGTAACCGCTCCGAGTCCGTTTAGATGTTTCTGATTCATCAGCTGATCCATTAAATACAACAACTTCAGCCACGTGATTAACCGAGTCTCCCTCTAATGAAATAACAGTTTGATGTGTGTGTGTGTGTGTGTGTGGTCTGTCAGAGTCCTAATAGATGAACATAAACACACTAACACAGCTAATGGAGCAGTTATTTCTCAGCCTGTTGCCGTGGCACTGAGCGGCTAACATCAACACCACTGCAACATCACTCCTGACACACGCACGCACGCATGCACCCACGCACGCACACCTTCTCGTCTACTCTACCGATGACAAAACAGAGATACATGTCTGCAACTTTACTGACTTTCTGGCTTATTTTGAGTCGGTTTGTTCAGTTACGACCCTCTAAGACTCCTCAATTTCTTGATTATGCAAGACGAGTATTGCTTATACGTCATGTCAGCGTTGCTTTCACATGCTTGAGCACGTCACAGAGCAGTCACACTCGTAAAAGGAACTGGACTTTGAGGGTCAAACATGCTTTGGCAGGGTACCAATTGCCTAGTGGGAGTGAGCCCTTAGAATAACAATCTGAGCCTGTCAGGCTGCCTGCTGTCTGCTGCAGACGTTACAGTCTGTTTACCTGCTGCAGACGTTACAGTCTGTTTACCTGCTGCAGATGTTACAGTCTGTTTACCTGCTGCAGACGTTACAGCCTGTTTACCTGCTGCAGACGTTACAGTCTGTTTACCTGCTGCAGACGTTACAGTCTGTTTACCTGCTGCAGATGTTACAGTCTGTTTACCTGCTGCAGACGTTACAGTCTGTTTACCTGCTGCAGACGTTACAGTCTGTTTACCTGCTGCAGACGTTACAGCCTGTTTACCTGCTGCAGACGTTACAGCCTGTTTACCTGCTGCAGACGTTACAGTCTGTTTACCTGCTGCAGATGTTACAGTCTGTTTACCTGCTGCAGACGTTACAGTCTGTTTACCTGCTGCAGACGTTACAGTCTGTTTACCTGCTGCAGACGTTACAGTCTGTTTACCTGCTGCAGACGTTACAGTCTGTTTACCTGCTGCAGATGTTACAGTCTGTTTACCTGCTGCAGACGTTACAGTCTGTTTACCTGCTGCAGACGTTACAGTCTGTTTACCTGCTGCAGACGTTACAGTCTGTTTACCTGCTGCAGACGTTACAGCCTGTTTACCTGCTGCAGACGTTACAGTCTGTTTACCTGCTGCAGACGTTACAGTCTGTTTACCTGCTGCAGACGTTACAGTCTGTTTACCTGCTGCAGACGTTACAGTCTGTTTACCTGCTGCAGACGTTACAGCCTGTTTACCTGCTGCAGGCGTTACAGCCTGTTTACCTGCTGCAGGCGTTACAGTCTGTTTACCTGCTGCAGACGTTACAGCCTGTTTACCTGCTGCAGACGTTACAGCCTGTTTACCTGCTGCAGGCGTTACAGTCTGTTTACCTGCTGCAGGCGTTACAGTCTGTTTACCTGCTGCAGGCGTTACAGTCTGTTTACCTGCTGCAGACGTTACAGTCTGTTTACCTGCTGCAGACGTTACAGTCTGTTTACCTGCTGCAGACGTTACAGCCTGTTTACCTGCTGCAGACGTTACAGTCTGTTTACCTGCTGCAGACGTTACAGTCTGTTTACCTGCTGCAGACGTTACAGTCTGTTTACCTGCTGCAGACGTTACAGTCTGTTTACCTGCTGCAGACGTTACAGTCTGTTTACCTGCTGCAGACGTTACAGTCTGTTTACCTGCTGCAGATGTTACAGTCTGTTTACCTGCTGCAGACGTTACAGTCTGTTTACCTGCTGCAGACGTTACAGTCTGTTTACCTGCTGCAGACGTTACAGTCTGTTTACCTGCTGCAGACGTTACAGCCTGTTTACCTGCTGCAGACGTTACAGTCTGTTTACCTGCTGCAGACGTTACAGTCTGTTTACCTGCTGCAGACGTTACAGTCTGTTTACCTGCTGCAGACGTTACAGTCTGTTTACCTGCTGCAGACGTTACAGCCTGTTTACCAGCTGCAGACGTTACAGTCTGTTTACCTGCTGCAGGCGTTACAGTCTGTTTACCTGCTGCAGGCGTTACAGCCTGTTTACCTGCTGCAGACGTTACAGTCTGTTTACCTGCTGCAGGCGTTACAGTCTGTTTACCTGCTGCAGACGTTACAGCCTGTTTACCTGCTGCAGGCGTTACAGCCTGTTTACCTGCTGCAGATGTTACAGTCTGTTTACCTGCTGCAGGCGTTACAGCCTGTTTACCTGCTGCAGACGTTACAGTCTGTTTACCTGCTGCAGGCGTTACAGTCTGTTTACCTGCTGCAGACGTTACAGTCTGTTTACCTGCTGCAGACGTTACAGTCTGTTTACCTGCTGCAGACGTTACAGTCTGTTTACCTGCTGCAGGCGTTACAGCCTGTTTACCTGCTGCAGATGTTACAGTCTGTTTACCTGCTGCAGGCGTTACAGCCTGTTTACCTGCTGCAGACGTTACAGTCTGTTTACCTGCTGCAGGCGTTACAGCCTGTTTACCTGCTGCAGGCGTTACAGCCTGTTTACCTGCTGCAGGCGTTACAGTCTGTTTACCTGCTGCAGGCGTTACAGCCTGTTTACCTGCTGCAGACGTTACAGTCTGTTTACCTGCTGCAGGCGTTACAGTCTGTTTACCTGCTGCAGGCGTTACAGTCTGTTTACCTGCTGCAGACGTTACAGTCTGTTTACCTGCTGCAGACGTTCCTGCTGCAGACGTTACAGTCTGTTTACCTGCTGCAGACGTTACAGTCTGTTTACCTGCTGCAGACGTTACAGTCTGTTTACCTGCTGCAGACGTTACAGTCTGTTTACCTGCTGCAGACGTTACAGCCTGTTTACCTGCTGCAGACGTTACAGTCTGTTTACCTGCTGCAGACGTTACAGTCTGTTTACCTGCTGCAGACGTTACAGTCTGTTTACCTGCTGCAGACGTTACAGTCTGTTTACCTGCTGCAGACGTTACAGCCTGTTTACCTGCTGCAGACGTTACAGCCTGTTTACCTGCTGCAGACGTTACAGCCTGTTTACCTGCTGCAGACGTTACAGCCTGTTTACCTGCTGCAGACGTTACAGCCTGTTTACCTGCTGCAGAGGTTACAGTCTGTTTACCTGCTGCAGACGTTACAGCCTGTTTACCTGCTGCAGACGTTACAGCCTGTTTACCTGCTGCAGACGTTACAGCCTGTTTACCTGCTGCAGACGTTACAGCCTGTTTACCTGCTGCAGAGGTTACAGTCTGTTTACCTGCTGCAGACGTCACAGCCTGTTTACCTGCTGCAGACGTTACAGCCTGTTTACCTGCTGCAGACGTTACAGCCTGTTTACCTGCTGCAGACGTTACAGTCTGTTTACCTGCTGCAGACGTTACAGTCTGTTTACCTGCTGCAGACGTTACAGTCTGTTTACCTGCTGCAGACGTTACAGCCTGTTTACCTGCTGCAGACGTTACAGTCTGTTTACCTGCTGCAGACGTTACAGTCTGTTTACCTGCTGCAGACGTTACAGCCTGTTTACCTGCTGCAGACGTTACAGTCTGTTTACCTGCTGCAGACGTTACAGCCTGTTTACCTGCTGCAGACGTTACAGTCTGTTTACCTGCTGCAGACGTTACAGCCTGTTTACCTGCTGCAGACGTTACAGTCTGTTTACCTGCTGATCCCTTTCTTGTTTATGTATCCTCTCCATTTTATAATGCTCAATTTTCATAATTTCATAAAGAGCCACAAACCAACACCCCAGCATCCACCCTGGCCCTCTCCATCACCTCCATCTGCATCCGCCTCCACCCTCTCTGACCCCATTTCCCCCCCTCCCCCCCTCCTCACCCCTCCCTGTGACTGAGGCTCTGTGTGAATCTCAGGCTCCAATAAACACACAACAAAGACACATTGTGCGGCCGCTTCCTGCTGAGAGGCTGCAGGGCGACGGGCAGAGGGCGGCGGTTGGTGTTTGGGTGGTCCGATGGAGAGGTGGAGGGGGAGATAGAGGAGATAAGAGCTGGACACAGACAGAGAGGAGGGTGTGACAGAGGCTGCTCCACTTTGTCTGCTGCTAAAACAGTTCGTCCATTCATCGATGGAGTGACAGAAAAGTTTGTCATGAAGCAGAGATCCTGCAAAGATTCAGATTTAATCTGTTTGTATCCAAACTGAAGCAAATTTGAAGCACGTCACTCATCAATCTACGCAAACCAACAAAATAAACATCGAAATATAGTCTAAGGCTGGCTACACACGCCTTTTAAATCTTAACATGGGAGACCACAGACACAGTTTCAGAGTTTCTCCTCCAGCCTCCTAGTGAGCTGATGTGAGAACGCAGCAGGATATAATCAGGAGAATTCACCTCGAGCGAGTGGGAGGGGGTGGTGACGTTTATTCCCTGTGATCGCTGCACGACCATAGACTGTCTGCACGCCAGCTGCATTCTGTTTCCTGTTCTCCAGTATGTTCTTCTCCACTCTTTAGTTCAGATTGTGATTCTGTTCAACTACACGTAGCATTGATAGAAAGACAAATATTCTCATTATAGAGTCGTATAGAGGACTCTGTTGCGTCGTCAGCTACTTTTTTTACGTCATGTCTTACCGCAGGAGACCCCGCCCCCTCCTGTCTGTCACGGACAGTTTTCAGCTTTGAGGTGCATGTGTGAACAAACAGATCAGGAGGATTTCAGGGGCAGTCCTCCTGAAGTTATCTAGAGATTTTCATGAGTGAAGATGTAAAAACAGAATCAGACATGTGCACAGGAAGTGTTTGAGTTTAGTGCGACATGATGAGATCAGATCAGCTTTTTATCTGTGCTTTAATGTCAAACTACAACATTTAAGTTATTTTTCATCCTTAAAATATAAACATTTGAGAAAAAGTCACTTTGACTTAATTTAACCCCAGAAACAAACATTAAACTGCACATATATATCTACATGAAAATTAAATCTTCCGTAATGTCCTAAATATTCAAAGGCAAACTCTCTGACACACACTCTGAGTGATGAACCAAACGTTGTAAAAACTAATTAACACGTCCTGATTGGCTGAGGACCTTTGGCCCACAGACGGTTACCCTCCAATGAAATGTCTTCATCCAAAGACTCTCACCCAGTTTGTTCTCAAACTTTCTGCAACACTTCATAGACACTTCTGATTCCTTTCAGCCCATTCATAAAGGCCAAAATCAGCCCCTTTATCTCGGAGTTTGAACCCCGCTTTACTGAGCTGTTACCGTGACGTGCTCCCTGACAATGATCTCATGATGAAGTACTGGTTACAGAAAGACTTTGAAGTGTTCAGTGTTGAGGGTCGGTTTGATTACACTTTGACTGAGATGATAAAGTGAGCTTACTCTATGATCAGACATTAAGGAAACATGCTATGTTGAAGTGCTGGCTTCTCTGACAACAATGCAGCAGCCAGTATGTCCTCCTTCTAACTTTAGATTCTGGTCCTGAATGGTCTGGATTTGTTTGGACCAGAGAAGGTAGGCGGTTTTAAGGCACCCCCACACGGCCGTTTTGGACGCCCCTCGGTTTGCCAGATATGAGAGCAGTTATCAGGTCAAACCAACAGGTGTTGCAGCGATGGAAGCGGGCAAGAGAACTGGTTCAGATAGAAGTGATTGTACCCGACCTAAAAAGCCTCTGCATGTTTCTAATAAGCTCCACGAGCAGAAACGTGCTCAAACTAGGATCAATATTGGAGATGCTTTTGAAAAATGGAGAGAGGTTAGAACGCAGAAAGGTTTACAGACCGATGCAGAGCTGGCTAAACACTAAAGCTTCAGTGTCCACCACATGGTGACCTGCGTGAGCATCCACTCTAGAGTGGAGGGGGGGGGGGAGACAGCTCTCTACAATGTTTAGAATTTAGACTGCAGTACCCATTTTAAACACTAGGTGTCAGAGTTACATACTGCCCCTTTAAAGACGCCCACAATATTTTTCTGTAGAACATGCTTTCCTTTAATGTTTTTATACACTTCATAACAAGTTCAATATAGAATTGAATTTTTTCTGTAAAAATGTAAAAATGTCTCATTAAAAGTCGGGATTCACCTGAAAATGATCCTAATGATCGTGTGTGTTAAAATGTGTTAATCGTTGACGGACTGAGCCTTTAAACATGCTCTGTAAACGTTGTGCGTCTTTAAACAAAGGCAGTAAATCTTTCATGAGTGTGTAACGATGATTCAGTCCGACCGTGGTTTCACTTCCTGTAATCACATAAACACAGCGAGCCGGGAACCGCCGTGTTAGACGTCCACTTTTACTGCGTCTTCCTCTGTAATTAGAAACCGCTGTAAACTGTCTCACAGCTAACACGCTAGCACGCTAACACCCTGTCCTGTGCGTCCGACAGTGTGAGCGCTTCACTGTCAGCCTGTAAATGTGAGCGTCATCTTGCTGCTGCTGAAAGGTTGAGACAGAACAACATTTAGTTTTTATTTATCGGATCATTTAAAGAGGGAGTAAAGAGAAGAGCTGCAACAAAGTGTGCTGCTAAAACTTTCAGTGTTTCTGTAGCAGAAAACTTTACATAAAGGACACTTTTTTGGCTTTTTCTAGACATCATTTTCCACATTATTAACAGAATCCATATGTTTTTCCCTTCCTGCTGCCGTTTGTTATCAGTGGTTTGTTTCCCTGGAGTTGAAAATGAACCAGGACTCTGTTTGTCCTCTGCTCGGTTCGATCTGTCAGCGCCGTGTTGGGCTGAAATCTTCAGACGAACAGGACCCAGAGTTTGGATATCTGAGGTGTTCAATGTCTGCAGACTCAAAGTAGCAGTGACCTGAATAAGAACACAGACTCCTCTTTGTTATGGCACGTATTGGATGCTAAATGCTGCTACATTCGGGTGACCATACGTCCCGATTTGACCGGGACCGTCCTGTTTTCAAGCTCGTGTCCCGAGTCCGCACAGATATCTCTAAAACATTAATACGTCCAGGTTCTGAGCGGTCCCTGTCCCGGTTTTAACCAAACAAAACCAAAACAACACACTGAGCTAACATCACTGATCTGTCTGTAAATATGTCAATCATTGTCGTTGCCAAGGCTGCTATTATTTAAACCGATAGAAAAACATCATTAATGCACCACGGGTCAAAGATCAACACTGATTGGTCTGTTCATGTGTCAATCAATCTCTGGGTTCGGCTGTAGCTCAGCTAGCCTAGCTTATCATGCTAACAGGACCTGCTGCGTAACAACAGGTATGCAGCTGTCGTACTGGACAGGAAGTCAGAGTTCAACCAAACCTTCCAGGCGGCTGCCTCCGCCTTATTTTGTGCTGACTCCGGCCCTCATCAAAGTCTGACGGGTGCGGCGAAGTATTGTATGCAATCCAGTGCAGCAGAAAACGCGCTTCCACACTACAAGAGGAAGGGAAGTGAAGGGAGAGGAATAAGTGAAAAGCTACACTGCTGTTCAGACATGTCCTACATAAATAACAGGCTATCAGTGATTCTGTCCTCAAATGATGAAACAGCGACGCAGATCTCTGAGCGCTCGTTCAGCCTGCAGAGGGATCGTTCATGTGAGACAGCTGTGGCCGTTAGCGACTCTTGTCTGCAGCGTTTGGTAGCAAAATGTTGACTTGATGTTTTTGTGCATTTTAGACCGTGTGCAGGAGTTTAACTGCAACTTTGAAGGATTCATTCCTCTCCTACACACCTGACTCACGATTATAGATTTCGTTTTTCAAAAGTTTCTGTGCTTAAAGATACTTTCAGTCCATAAAATAAAAGATTACGACTTAAAACACGTGCTATCAAAAGTATTGAAAACCTAGACGACCTACATCTTAATGATGCAACATGATGCTGTAGGTCGGGTTAGCATGTAGCTCTTCTGACCATTTAGGGATTAAATGTTAGCAGTGGTTAGCACACACACGCGCACACACACACACACACACACACACACACACACATTCTCACACACACACACATTCTCACACACACACAGGCACACACATTCTTTGGTTCAGGGTGATGGATGGTGGAGTGAAACCTTAGTCCAGTTAGAGAAACTCTATCTGTCTCTTCTGTCTGCCCAGCTGTCTGTTATCTACACACCCTGTGATACACACACACACACACACACACACACACACACACACACACACACACACACACACACACACACACACACACACACACAGGTCCATCTGTCCACCTCTCCTCTCTCTGGTCTTCCCCTCGGCTCAGCAGGCTAATTAACTAATGTGCTGATCTTTCACTGCCTTTGTGTTTAACAGAGTGTGTGTGCGTGTGTGTGTGTGTGTTTGTGTGTGCGTGTGTGTGTGTGTGTGTATCTGTGTGTGTTTGTGTATCTGTGTGTGTGTGTGTCACAGGGTTAATTGTTGTACTCGACTCACTGTACGTCTCTGTCGCTGCTGTAAAAACGTTATTATCCGTGCATTCAGAAGCAGACAGTTCTCCATGTTTGAGCCTCAGACTTCTTCTTCTTTTTCTTCTTCTTCTTCTACTGTCAGATTTTCTGCGGCCTGCAGACATCATTCTCCTCCGTGTGTATTTGACACATGTGAAGAGTTAATGTGAGCGCAGCGGTCGCCCTGCGGTGGATTTATTTCAGCGTTTCATCAAACCACGAGACGTCTCCTGAAAGCGTTTCTTCTTCAGATGTTTTAATGAAGCAGCACAGACCTCGTCTTTAACTCTGTCTATCTGAAGTCAACACCAATTTGCTGAAAGTCAATTAAACGCTGACGCCGTTATCGAGGCGACAAGGCGGCCTGTTTGTGAAGAAACATTAGTGCTGTCACTGTTTTTAGTCAAAGTTCAAAGAGGTGTTCAGATCTCGGCGCGTCACCTTTCTGCTCTCCGTGTTTGATCACAGATTTCTGCTGCGGGGTTTAAAACTCAACGATTACCGTTCTGATGTTGATGATTCTGTTGTTCTTAAAACATTTTAGTTAATGAAATCATTCTCGAGTCTTTGAGATGTCAGAACAGTTTGAAACGTGTCCGTCACAGATCCCCAGAGTCTGAGCTGACAAACCTTTAAACGTCTGTTTCTTCTTCAGTCCAAATTAAAATGATGGAATCGTAAATTCAACTTGAAACCATCAGAATTAAATCGATAATAACTTCAATATAAAACGTCCATTATCAAAGTTACTGCATGCTCTGAAGTCGGTCAGTTTAATAATTGATGCCCTTTAATTTCCTCTTCTTATTCAAACGTCCTCCTCGTGTCGTTTTCTGTTGTGACCATGAACGAACGTTTATTTGTTGGTGAGCTCTCAGTCTGTATTTGATCATCACCAGCTCATCATTGTCTGCAGACAACAAACAACAACACTTACCAATAACAATCAAAAACTACTGACAACCGGACAGCACCATCAACCCCCCCAACAACATTCATCAACAACCAACAAAAACTACAACCTTAACAACCAACAACAATTAGTGCGCGGGTGGCGCATTGGTTAGTGCGCGTGCCCCATGTATGGAGTCTGTAGTCCCCCAAGCGGGAGGCCCGGCTTCGAGTCCGACCTGTGGCTCCTTTCCCGCATGTTGTTCCCCACTCTCTCTCTCTCTGATTTCGGACTCTACCCGCTGACCTGTGTCTCCAATAAAGCAAACAACAATCAGCCATCAACAACAACAGACTTTAAAAAACATCACCCCCAACAACAAGCAACCTTTAGCAGCAGGCCGTCCCCACCACGATCCAGAGGAACCTACGAGACGAGAGCTCAGGAGCTGCCAGGAAGATCTATCGTATCTGTGATTCTCAAACATCAGTGTTGACTAGGAAGAGGCTGAATGCTAACGTTAGCTGTAGCTAACGGTTTATTAGAAATGTGTTTGACTCAATAAGGCCTGTTGTGCCTCCAGATGGTCAGGATCTTTTGTCTGTGGACTTTCTCCTCAATCAGGAAGCTCTGAAATAAAAATAATTGACATGATAACAACACCTGAGTGTGATGTCACAGCAACATGGCCGCCGTGGGAATACAGTTTCACGTTCATCTCATCAGAGGACTCAAAATATACATGATTAGATAAGAAACAGTTACGTGCTATGTAAACATAATTAGCACTGAGAATAAATCACATCTTTTAAATTTGGGGTTTTGTGTTTCTTCTTCGGTGTGTGTGCGACTGTGCCAAAATAACGTGGCATGTTTGTAATGAAGGAAGTCGTCAGCGCTCAGTTTGGCATCATTATGTGAACAGCTTTAAGATAAAAACAGGTGGTCTGATGGGAGAAAAACTTGGACCACCGTGTTCCTGCAGCGATCCGTCCAAGAATGTTGGAGAGATGAGAAATGAAATATCAGAAAATATAAATGAATCTCGCTCTGACGGAGGAGGAATGGAGCCTCAGTTCTTTTTTTCCACATCCAGTTTCTCATATTCTCTGTTATTGATTAATGTGTCCACGCTGAGAAGCAGAAGCGCTGCTACAGTTGAGGGTTCAATTCCCAGAGGAACGCCCACGCTGAGATCATACGGCGAGTTTGAATGTGCAGCCGACGACCACAAAGGTTTCTCTGCTGCAGGAGAAACTCCTCCATTTTGTCTCGTTCCCGGCGTGACTGCAGATTAAAAGTGTTTCTGGTGTCGACGGACGTTTCAGGGTTTTACAGGGAGACAGTTAGAGAGTATGTGTGTTTGTGTGTGTGTGTGTGTGTGTGTGTGTGTGTTTGTGTGTGTGTGTGTGTGTGTGTGTGTGTGTGTGTGTGTGTGTTTGTGTGTGTAATCGGAGGTGTCAGTCAAACGTAAACGGAGGAGAAATGTCTGCCAGGAGGAGAGAGAAGTTTCCATCCAGCTCGGTGTTTGAGGAGCTGATGGAGATTTATGAGAGAGAAGACAGACGGAAACAGATCAATACACACACACACACACACACACGCACACACGCACGCACGCACGCACGCACGCACACACACACACACACACACACACACACACACACACACAAACACACACACACACACACACACACAGGCTTCAGGCGAACGATCAGAAGGACCTGACTAACTGATCCGACTTGAGAGCAGAATAAACTCGGGTGTGTTCACCTGTTACCTGCTCAGGTCAGCTCAGCGACACGTGGTGGCGGTGCACTACTCACTTTATAGTGAATACGCCATTGTCACGGCCGGCTCAAAGCCAGTGACAAAAGACGGGAGGGGACAAGGAGCTACTCTCAAAAATAGGTTACGTTTATGACGGGGGTCTGTCTCCCACATCGAGGAAGTGGGGCCTGCTCTTATGGATTGGAGAACACCGGCCCAGGTGCTCCTAATCACGCCGACCACGTGACTCCCACTGGCACCTGAAAGTTGTCAGGTGTTGTCTGTATTCTTAGTGAGCATCATCATACTCTATATAGTGAACTCATTGTATCCCACAATGCATTGTGAAAAAAACGTCCAACCGATGGTCGTTATTTTTACCATCAGTTCAAAGATTTTCACGAGTGGAAAGTGGCGTTTGACTGCCCTCAGACAGACGAGAGGAGCGCAAACACAGAACACGTGTTACATTAGTTTCTTCTCAGCGGGTCTACGTAGAGCTGATGATGCAGCGTAAACACAATTCATATTTTAATGTCCGTAACAGGCTTCTGTAGTTTGGTGTTTACAGTCAGTATATGTTTTCTAATTCTCTCTCTCTCTCTCCCACAGTCATGGCCGAGTGAAGCTGACTCCTCCTCAGACCTGCAGCCAGCTCTTCTCTCCTCCTCCCCTCCTTTCCTCCTCCATCCCTCCATCCTCTCCTCCTCCTCCTCTCTTTTTCCACCATGCTCCCCTCCTCCTCCTCCTCTTCCTCTCCCCTCCTCCTCTTCTTCCTCCTTTCTCTCCTCCTCCTCACCTCCCCCCTCCTCTCTGCCCCGGCTGCTCCTCCATCTCCCTCCGTGGCGTCCGGCAGGGCGGTGTACCGGGCGTTTGACACCTCCCTCACCCACCTGACGGTCCACAGGAGGACAGGTGAGGTGTTTGTCGGCGCAGTGAATCGAGTGCTGAAGCTGTCATCCAATCTGACGGAGTTGAGGAGTCACATGACCGGACCTGTGGAGGACAACTCCAAGTGTTACCCTCCGCCCAGCGTGAGGGCCTGCGCTCACAGGTCGGTCTGATACACCTGTCTGTCTGACTGATAGACCTTTCTGTCTGTGTGTTTAATACACCTGTCTCACACCTGTCCTATACCTGTGTGTGGTTGTGTGTAGACCTGTTTGTCTAATCATCATGTCTTCCTGATACACCTGTCTTACTCTCACCTGTCTCTCTCCCCTTTACAACAACCTTCCAACACCTGTCTGTCTGCTACACCTGTAACACTTATCTATATACATGGCTCTGTATACATCTATACGTCCACACACACACCGGTCTGTTTGATCACACCTGTGTTCAGACACCTGTCTGTCTGCTACACCTGCCTGTCCCTTTAAATCCATGTCCCTATCACTTCTCGATCTGATACACCTGTGACACATGGAACAGCTTTCTTCTGCGTCACCTATCGTCTTTCTACACCTGTCTGCAATCACTAATTTGTCTATCACACCTGTAAGAAATGCCTACACCTGTGAATCCGATACACTGTGTTAATTTCTCTGCTTCACCTGTCTCTGTGCTTCACCTGTCTCTTTGCATCACCTGTCTCTCTGCTTCACCTGTCTCTCTGCTTCACCTGTCTCTCTGCTTCACCTGTCTCTTTGCATCACCTGTCTCTCTGCTTCACCTGTCTCTCTGCTTCACCTGTCTCTCTGCTTCACCTGTCTCTGTGCTTCACCTGTCTCTCTGCTTCACCTGTCTCTCTGCTTCGCCTGTCTCTTTGCTTCACCTGTCTCTCTGCTTCACCTGTCTCTCTGCATCACCTGTCTCGCTGCCTCACCTGTCTCTCTTCTTCACCTGTCTCTGTGCTTCACCTGTCTCTCTGCCTCACCTGTCTCTCTGCTTCACCTGTCTCTGTGCTTCACCTGTCTCTCTGTCTCACCTGTCTCTCTGCTTCACCTGTCTCTGTGCTTCACCTGTCTCTCTGCCTCACCTGTCTCTCTGCTTCACCTGTCTCTCTGCTTCACCTGTCTCTCTGCTTCACCTGTCTCTCTGCTTCACCTGTCTCTCTGCTTCACCTGTCTCTCTGCTTTACCTGTCTCTCTGCTTCACCTGTCTCTCTGCTTCACCTGTCTGTCCATCTAACTGTTTCACCATTCACCTGTCTCACCTGTCTATGCCCCTTAGTGCTTACCTGTCTTTCACTCACCTGTGTCTAACGTCCCACCTGTCTGTCTGTGTCCTCCCTCAGACTGGAGTCCTCTGATAACGTGAATAAGCTCTTACTGGTGGACTATACTGGGAACAGACTGGTGGCGTGCGGCTCCATCTGGCAGGGCGTCTGTCAGTTCCTCAGACTCGAGGATCTCTTCAAACTGGGAGAGCCGCATCACCGCAAAGAGCACTACCTGTCCGGAGCCAGAGAGGCTGATGGCATGGCAGGTAAGCTGTGGTCAGATACATCTGAACAGGTAGAAAAGGAGGTCAAGTCAGTGCTAAACGGTAAATGGACTTGAGCTTGTATCGTTCTTTTCTCGTCTTCTGACGACTCAAAGTGCTTTCACACCGCAAGTCACACCTACACATTCACTCACTGATGGTAGAGGCTGCTGAGTAAAGAGTCCATCAGTATTAACTCATCCATTCATACACATTCACTCACTGATGGTAGAGGCTGCTGAGTAAAGAGTCCATCAGTATTAACTCATCCATTCATACACATCCACACACTGATGGTAGAGGCTGCTGAGTAAAGAGTCCATCAGTATTAACTCATCCATTCATACACATTCACTCACTGATGGTAGAGGCTGCTGAGTAAAGAGACCATCAGTATTAACTCATCCATTCATACACATTCACACACTGATGGTAGAGGCTGCTGAGTAAAGAGTCCATCAGTATTAACTCATCCATTCATACACATTCACTCACTGATGGTAGAGGCTGCTGAGTAAAGAGTCCATCAGTATTAACTCATCCATTCATACACATTCACTCACTGATGGTAGAGGCTGCTGAGTAAAGAGTCCATCAGTATTAACTCATCCATTCATACACATTCACACCCTGATGGTAGAGGCTGCTGAGTAAAGAGTCCATCAGTATTAACTCATCCATTCATACACATTCACTCACTGATGGTAGAGACTGCTGAGTAAAGAGACCATCAGTATTAACTCATCCATTCATACACATTCACACCCTGATGGTAGAGGCTGCTGAGTAAAGAGTCCATCAGTATTAACTCATCCATTCATACACATTCACACCCTGATGGTAGAGACTGCTGAGTAAAGAGTCCATCAGTATTAACTCATCCATTCATACACATTCACACCCTGATGGTAGAGACTGCTGAGTAAAGAGTCCATCAGTATTAACTCATCCATTCATACACATTCACTCACTGATGGTAGAGGCTGCTGAGTAAAGAGACCATCAGTATTAACTCATCCATTCATACACAAAGGCCGCCGCTAAAGCAGCGGGAGAAACTTGGGGTTAAGTATCTTGCCCAAGGACACATCAGACATGTGGCTGCAGGAGCTGGGGATCGAACCCCCAACCTTCTGTTAGATAGACGACCGACTCTCCCATATTTTCCTGCAAATATAAGTAATTTAATCAATACATTTCCCAATTATTGGGTGCTGATGACTTTTGTTGCCATGGTATCCAAAGAGGTGTTGATATCGTTAGATTTTTACTTCCTGGTGTACATGACTGATATTTTGAAGAATGTTTAAAAGCCTTCAAATCGGCAAAGTCTCCTGAAATCATCTTTTATTAAAGTGTCCAGCTAACTGCTAACTCAGATTAATGTTCAACACATAGAAGGTCCTGCTAGCTAACACTTAACCAGCGAATGTTAAGTCCGGGTTACTCTGGGAGCTTTGCCGTTGTTGGATGGTATATTTACCTTTTTTTAAGCTAGGCGAGCAGTTTGTTTCTGCTTCTGCTTTCAGCCTCTGTCAGGAAGAAGGTTGTAACTTTAGACTAATAGTTTTGACTAAAGCAACTTTTCTGCACGTGTTGCACATTTCTGAAAGTTAAAGGAAGAAAATCAATCTTCAAACTGGTTTGTTGTTTGGGAAATCTGGGTTTTTCTCCAAGCAGAGTTCTAGCAGGCGTTGTTAGTCATTCAGATGTTCACGTATTTAGTTTGGTCTTCAGTCTGTCATCTAAACAACATCAGCTCTCATTAGAGATATCTCTGCAGCTTTATGTTTGCATCTGTTACAGTGTTTACATTGATCCTAAGCATTAAGGTTTCTGAACATGAACTTGGTCGCCTCAGCGACAGTCAGAAGTTCCTGCTGTCTCATCAGGTTTAATATTCAAAGACGTTCAGCACATTTTCTGCTGACTTCACGTCAGATTTTAGTAATTTTGATGCTAAAAAAGAAACAAACACAAAGCTGTGGTGCTTTGTTCCCGACAAGCTTTTCAACCTGCAGGTGTCAATCATGTGTCAGGGTGTCAAAATGTTTGCAGGTTTTTATGCTAAATCTGCTGCCGTGGCTTTCAGTTTGAACAAAAAGTGAATGAAGTCTGTCAGGAGCAAACAGATGATTGACGGCTAGACTTTGTCCCCACATCAGAGCCGTCCTCTCAAACTCCGACTGACACATCACACTGAGACGATCAGGTCTCACTTCCGTGTTGTGACAGAAGAACTCTGTTTGATAGATATGAAGTTAGCACATAATTTTAAGATTTGAGCTCATGATTGTGGGCTCTGAATGACTCTCTGATGGCTCTGAAACACTCTGTGGGACATCAGCAGAACGTTTTGTACAAAATGAAAAGTGAAGATGAGAAGCAGCTAAGTGTCTGTCAGAAGCCTTCTCATACCAGGAAGGCTGGACCTCGATGTCGGTCCAATAAAGTTCTTTAAACTACAAGTGTTGCTGCAGACTTTTTGATCTCGTCAAAACTTTTTCATTCTCAATGCACCTTGGGAGTCGGAGAAGTTGTAGAAAACTCTGCTTCCACACCGTAAAGCCTCTCATTGAGTTCCTGTTTGAGTTTTACAGTTGTTTGGATGTTTGTAGCTCAGCATGAAGACGGAGAAAGTAGTCACATAAGATTGAGCAGCAGTTAGCTTGGAGCTATTTGTTGACCAATGACGTGGCTGCCACTCAGGGATGTTAATCAACATTTCTGAAATTTGCCAAAGTTTGCCAAAAGGCTCGTTTCCATCTGTAGTCCCAGCCCGTGAAAATCTGCAGTTCCTCCAGTGTCCACTAGAGTCTGTCTCCTGCAGTGAGTCAGTCTGACTGACAAATTGACTGACAGGCGGCCATGTTGTAGGTGTTTGTCAGGACGTTTAAGGCCCGCCTCTGCTCCACGTCTTCCTTTGTTTTGAGATTAATCTGAAGTTCGGTAACGCCAACATTTCCAACATGGCGACCACCATCGCTGTGCTTCAAAACTCCTCTTCACAAAACGTCTCAGAGACTACGTCCATGTTTTATGTAGACTATGCTGTTAACTCAGGCAAATGCAAATTCTACAGCACGCCATAAGGTTTTTATTTTTTTCAATTCCTGCACATAAAAACACGTCATCTACCTGATTGGTTAACCCAGAACGTGTACATTGAATGGTGCTGATATCACACCTGTAAAAACGAGTCAAATGTTTATTATGTTCATTTTAATCATATGTCATGAATGTCTTCTCCTCTAGGTGTCGTTGTTGGTGAGGATGACTGGACGGCCGACCCGAAGAGGAAGAAACCGGTGAAAGGCGGCAGCCGACTGTTCATCGGCGCCGCCATCGATGGAAAGTCTGAGTATTTCCCGACGCTGTCCAGCAGGAAGCTGGTGGCAGACGAGGAGAGCGTGAACATGTTCTCTCTGGTCTATCAGGACGAGTTTGTGTCCTCACAGATTAAAATCCCGTCCGACACGCTGTCCCTCTACCCGGCCTTCGACATCTACTACGTGTACGGATTCTCCAGCAGAACGTACGTCTACTTCCTGACTCTGCAGCTCGACACACAGCTGACGCAGATGGACGCCGGCGGAGAGAAGTTCTTCACCTCGAAGATCGTACGGATGTGTTCCAACGACACCGAGTTCTACTCTTACGTGGAGTTTCCTCTGGGCTGCACCAAAGACGGCGTGGAGTACCGGCTGGTTCAGGCCGCCTACAAACAGAAACCAGGGCGGAGACTGGCTCATGCGCTTGGCCTGTCGGAGGATGACGACGTGCTGTTTGTCGTCTTCTCTCAGGTGAGCTAACTGTGACATCATCAAGGCGTTCATTTCCTGTCTCTGCCTGTTCTGTTTTTTCTTCTCTTGTTCCTGCTAATCTTTGTTTTAGTCCATTTTTATTTGCATGTTTCTCTCCGACGCCTCCTTATTTATGTTATTACTGATTTGTCCCTCATGCGTCCGCAAACTGACATGAATATTCAGTTATTGTGATGCTCCCGGGCTCCTCTGCAGCCTCTCTCGGGGGTTTTGAACCGACGCCTCTCTGACTGTTTGTGTGTTTTTTTTTGCGTTTTCAGGGCCAGAAGAATCGCTCGAACCCCCCCAGAGAGACCGTGCTGTGTCTGTTCACCCTCCACGACATCAACCTGGCCATGAGGGAGAGGATACGCTCCTGTTACCGCGGGGAGGGGAAGCTCTCGTTACCATGGTTACTCAACAAGGAGCTGCCCTGCATCCACACGGTGAGTTTCTGCCTGAGAATCACAAAACACGACTTGAACACTGACAACCATTCAGTTAATTTGACAATAGATATAAAAAACAGAGATAATGAATGTTTACATAAAAGTCAGCTGAAGAACATTAAGAAGAATATTCCTGTCATGAATCAGACGTACATTTTGACTCCTGATTCGTTTGCTGATTCACCACATGCACACATACACACACACGCACACACAAACATATACACACACACACACACACACACATATACACACACACACACACACACACACACACGCACGCATAAAGAAGCATAAAGTTTATTTGCATGAGAGGATAAAAGTTGTTTTATACTAACACATGTACAACACGGACACCTCTCTCTCTCTCTCTCTGCAGTGGGGTTATTTCAGGGCAGTGAGGGGGGGTGGGGGTGGGAGGAGGGTTATTGGGGTGTAGATGATGTTCTCATTCATGGCGGTAATGGCCTGCAGAGGTAACGATGGCAACCGAGCAGGGAAACTCGCCAACAGGAGACGAGTCCGTGTGTCGGGTTGGATTCTTAGATTTGGGAAGGGGGAGGAGGGGCGTATGGGGAGGGCGAGGGGGGGTTACGGGGGGTGACAAGGCCATGGGGTTTCTCCCGCCGACCATCTAAAAAACCAACCAATCACAGCCAATCAGCCACACGCTGATGAAAGTGATGAAATGTAATCTAATGAGCCGACCGCCTCTAGAGAGAGTGTATGTGTGTGTGTGTGTGTGTGTGTGTATGTGAGATAGAGTGTGTGTGTGTGTGTGTGTGTGTGTGTGTGTGTGTGTGTGTGTGTGTGTGTGTGTGTGTGTGTGTGTGTGTGTGTGTGTGTGTGTGTGTGTGTGTGTGTGTGCATACTGAGGGCAGATCTAGAGGAGGGTGTTAGTGTCCATGCTCTGACCTCCTTCTTTTGTCATTAAAGGGGACATATTATATAAAATCCTCTTCTTCAGTGTTGTTGAACATTTATTTGGTAACCTGAGTGTCTACCGACCCACAACATGTTAAATAAACCCATCCAGTCCTTTGTTTGTGGTCTGCAGAAGTCTTACAACACGGAGAAAAATGCTCCGTTTCAAATTTTTTCAACTTGTGACATCACAAGTGGGATTGTGGTAAAAAAAATACCCTCCTCTCCCCTGGTATCTCCACCCATGGACTCCACCCCCAGCCTAGAGCAAAACTTTTGCGCAGGTCCGCCATTTTTATTCTCGCTACAGAGGAGTGATGTCTACTGGGAAAACTCAGGGGGGGCTCATTGCATTTAAAGAGACACACACACCAAAACGGAGCGTTCTGAGAGAGCTGGTTTCTACAGGGTCACAAACCTCCTCTGGTGCTTGATTCATGTTATATTTGGACCAAAGCACAGCACAGATGTTTCATTTAGACCACAGGGGACTGTTTGAAAAGGAGAAGGGGGATAATACGTCCTCTTTAACAGCAGGGAGTGTGTGTGTTCGTGTGTGTGTTCATGCATGTATGTAAGGTTGAAAAATGACATCATCCTCCTTCTTGTTTGTGTGTTTACCGTTATGTGTGTGTGCATGTGAGTGTGTCAGTGTGTGTGCATTTGTGTATGTTTGTTTCAGTCTTGTCTTTCATTAATCGTCACCAGCAGGTCGTCTGTCTGCACAACATGCAGCAATCTGTCGTGTGTGTGTGTGTGTGTCTGTGTTGTACCTTCAGGACCTTCCTTCACAGTTTATAATGATCTCTCTACTGTACAAACACACACACACACACTTGTTCTTCAGCACTTGTGAGGACCTTCAATGAAACGAAACATTAGCTGCTTTTCATACTCGCACAAAACTCCTGAAGATTTCAGAGTGAGCTCTAGATCATTTCAGGACGACTTCTCCGGATATTCTCCTTCATGTCTGTCTGTTCACACACGCACCTCACAGCGGGAGACTATCCCTGTCAGACAGGGGGGGGGGGGGGGGGGTCTCCTGAGGTAAGATGTAATGTAAAAAAAAAGTGGAAAATTTTTCAGGAACTTGTACTGCAGATGAATCTAGTTTCATTTTAGGAATGATAAAACACCAACAGCACAGAGATGAAAACAGGTCGTTACAGGGGAGAAACAATATCTTCTATAAATAGAGAATCTGAAACTTAAACTCAACGCAGCAGCAGTTGGGTCAGAGAGACGTTTAAGGTCCTCATAAGTGCAGCTAAACCAACCTGTGACTTTCCAGCATGTTGTTTCTGTGAAGTATGGAGGCTTTAACCCGCTAATGACAGGGTGTGTACGGAGCCTATAATCACCCCGCTCCTCCCTGCTTCTATACACTCTCCACACACACACACACACACACACACACACACACACACACACACACACACACACACACACACAAAAGCTTTAAAGACAAAAGTAAACACAGCATGTGAACTTCATGCAACAGAAATCTGTGATTTCTGTTTTAATAATGTAGATCAATGACTGAAATCATCCTCAGGAGGTTTTAAAGGTCTCCCCCCCCCCCCCCCCCCCCCCCCTCTCTAGAGTGGATGCTCACGCAGGTTGCCAACACCTGTTGGTTTGACCTGATAACTGCTCTCATATCTGGCAAACCGAGGGGCGTCCAAAACGGCCGTGTGGGGGTGCCTTAAAACCGCCTACCTTCTCTGGTCCAAACAAATCCAGACCATTCAGGACCAGAATCTAAAGTTAGAAGGAGGACATACTGGCTGCTGCATTGTTGTCAGAGAAGCCAGCACTTCAACATAGCATGTTTCCTTAATGTCTGATCATAGAGTAAGCTCACTTTATCATTTCACTCACTACACATCTCACTGATTGGACCTTTAATATTCATACTCATGTTGATAATGATAGCCTCAGCGTTGTGGTCTTTTCATTATTGGACTCTGAATGCTTCAAAGTGTAATCAAACCGTCCCGTCTTAACCACACCCTCAACACTGAACACTTCAAACATTGTCAGGGAGCACGTCACGGTAACAGCTCAGTAAAGCGGGGCTCAAACTCCGAGATAAAGGAGGCTGATTTTTGACCTTTATATCAATAAAAATGTATCATTTGAGTCACTACAGATCTCACTATTTGGACCTTTAGAGTCCCCACTTTACCTTAAATGATCCATAAAGAGGAGCTGTGTTGTTGCTCTACTACAGATAATTTAATTCTCTCCAGTCGTCTCCGTGCAGAGGCGTCATAGATCAGCATGAAGCTCAGTCCAAAAACATTTAGCAGTGCATGACAGCCTGATATGTGAGAGTGAGAGAGAGATGAACTTCAGGTGAGTCAAGACAAACAAGTTAAATCCTGCAACAGCTGGAATCTGTCAGATAACAAAACAAATGTGCATGTTTCCCTCTGTTCTGTTCAGAATCTGTCGACGTTTGTGTTCTGTGCATCGTCTGACATGAAACACTAGAGACGTGTTATTATGACCTCCAAACTTCCTCATTTGACCTTTTTCCTCCGTTTGTTGGAGAAGCTGACTCATCGCTCACCTGAAGGAAACGTTTCTGTAACTTAAACGAGCAGCCGTGATATCAATCCTCAATTTTTACTTTTTTCATTGTCCACAGCCGAAGCAGATCGGAGACGATTTCTGCGGCCTGGTGTTGAATCAGCCGCTCGGAGGTCTGAGGGTGATCGAGGGGAACCCGCTGTACGAGGACCGCACTGAGGGCATGGGCGCCGTCGCCGCATACACGTACGGAGAGCACACGGTGGTGTTTGTGGGAACCCGGAGCGGACAGCTGAAGAAGGTAGGAGGAGTGAAGATCGAGGGATGATTTTGGGTTGTGGTGTTTTGCTGCGATTCCCTGTTTGCTGAGAGAAGAAATGTTTGTGTGTCATCCGATGTTTCTGGTCGCTCGTTGTGTTGGTGAGAAGTGAGTGTGAAGTGTTTGAGAGCTGTTGCTTCCTGCTGCAAAAGGAAATGTCTGAAAGAATGTTTGAAAACGTCGTTCCAGCGTGACGCTTTACAGGGTTTCTATGTGAAGAAGAGAGAAAACGTATCTGTGTCTGAAATACCGGACGGCTGTTAGAGGTCTCAGCGTGTCGAACATTTGTTTGTGATGCACCTCGCAGGTTTTCTGTCGCCTTTCATCATGTTTCATTTCCTGTCACACATCCTGAAACCAGTAGCGGCTGGTGGACACAATTTCTCACAGAGGAACCAGGATGTATATATCCAAAAAAAAGTGATGTAGAATTAGGGGGCGTGGCCTCTTTGAGTGACAGGTGGGAACTGCTAGCTCTCTGCTAGGTGTCATCTCAGCTAATTCACTCACTGACCTTTGACCTCTGGGCCATGTTTGTGCCTTTTGGAGATTTGTTCCTGTAAATATCAGACTAATAATCTGTCTCTCTGTGAGCTTTATTGGACTAACAGACCGTCCAACAAGTCTGAGCTCCACTTTTTACAACCAGTCACATTAGAACTTTATTTGATTTTCATGTTAGCAACAATTAGCAGCTAACTGAGTCTGTGAGAAACACACCTGGACTGTTAGCTCGCTCACTGTATGAGCGACGGGATTGTTGTTGGATTTTGGAGGGAGTGAAGCGGACGGTACTCTCGAGAAGAACCGTTATTTAAGTTACCTGGTTGATGTCAGTCATCTGTCGCTCTCTTGCTAACCCTCGCTCCTCTCCAGCTTCATCCTCTTCTCTCAACATGGTCACTTTGGAGGCTCACGGTGGTTACACCCACTGAGGACGTCCACGAAGTACAGAACAGAGACGCAGAGGCCGGTTTCAGCCTTCAGCAGTGACTCCGTAATATTCATAATAATATTCATAATAATACGCTGCAGGTATCTGATCAGCGTTTCATTTCTTCTGCATATTACCTGCCACCTCCTCCTCCTCCTCTTCCTCGTCTACCACCTCCTCCTCCTCTTCTGTGGTTATTACAGTTATCTACAGCTGAAAGTAAGCAGAGCGCTGCTTTCATTTCATATCACACACACACACACACACACACACACACACACACACACACACACACACACACACACACACACACACACACACACACACACGGACGCTCTGTCTGTCCTGCAGCAGATAAACAGCGGACTGGTGTAGGACTGATTCAGGATCAGCTGGTGTCTCTGTCAGACAAATGTCCTCCTCTCAGCACAGACCGTCTGTTGTCCGTCTCCTCGCTGCGTCCCTGCAGGACAGACGCGTCCTCTCTGAGGATTCACTCAGACCGAGCTGCAGAAAGCTCGATACGACAGCAAGCAGCTGGAAGGTGCACTGGAAGAGGAATACTTGAATCTTAATGATTTTAAATCTTTGTGACTGGTTTGTGTCTCAGCATAGACGCAGGTTCCTTGTTTCCCAGAGGGAGGAACAGCTGATGGATCGATACATCAGCTGGTTTGATTCATCCAAAGAATACTTTGGAGCGAGAAATCTCTGAAAAATCTCTGTGAACAGATTTCAGATCTGCATAGAATCCTGTCCATATTCAGCATCTAAAGAGAGGAAGATTTCTGGTTATTTTTGACATTTTGACATTTTCTCTGGGGCGAGAAACTGCAGACAAAAGTCATCGTCTGAGCTGCAGAGACGGCAAACAGATTCAGTGTAAGCAGGATGAAAAGTGAGTTCTTTGTGTGTTGAAGACGTTAAAGTAAAGCTGCCTTCAGACTTAACAGTGAAGCAAATGTTGTCATGATGTACAAGCAGAAGTTTAAGAATTTCTGTTCCAGCTGACACCTCCACAAACTCCTGTCTGTGTTCATATCATCTCTCCCTCAGCTGGGTTAGGCCGCGTGTCCACCTGGCGTTTATTCTGGGCAGAAAAGCGCTGGCTGTGCACTCAGGAGCGTTTTCATGAAGCGTTTTTGCGCTGAGAAGAAAAGCGTTGCACGTCCGTTCTGTCTCCATGACAACAGTCTGTTGACAACGGCCGCTGTATGACCGACACTGCTCCGTTACTTTTTACTGCATGTTTTATATTTGAGATCGTTTATTTCCCGATCAGCGAGGAGGATGTGGATACAAGACACGATCCGTAAGAGACAAAACTACGGGGAATATCATTCATTTGGAAAAGAGCGCCTGTGACGTCAACAGCGCCTTTCTGGAAAGTTGAAAGATTTTCAACTTGAGCGCTTTTGTTGTGATTTCTTTACGCGTCTTTGCATTGTGTTTGTTTTGATTCTACCTCCACACTGATGCCTTGACTTGATTATTTTACATTAAAGTCACTTTTCATACGGACCCTGAAGGTCAAAGTTCAACTGAATCTAAATCTTTGTGTTTTGATTTCACTTCAACTCTGACAGGCTGCTGGAGCTCAGAGGTCAGTGAGTTGATGTCAATCATCGATCGGGCTTCTCCGGTCGTTCTCGGCAGAATCAAACTCTTCTGTTCTCCTCTTCAGCCACATTAATCTTCATCATCGGCGCTCATTAACATTAAAAGCTGCATTTATAAAAAGCTCCTCTGACCTCACAATCATCTCTGTGTTTCCACGGCGAGGCTGAAGATGAATTTTAATCGGCTGAAGAGTAAAAATGGAGTCTGCTGGACGTGAATGAATCCTCTCTGCGCTAACCTCCCTCACCTCTCCTCCCACACTGCTTTAATATTCATCCATACAAAGAGGAGGAGGAGGAGAGGCAGAAGTACAGGGAGAGCATGAGGAGGTGCAGTCTGTAGAGAGAAAACATTGAGTTTTGTCCTGGAAGATCACTCGTCCTTTTTTTTTTTCTCTTTCCTCCTCTTCCATCCTCCTTCCTCCTCGTCCCCCTCATCATCCCCCGTCCTCTCCTCCATCTTCTCCTCTCCTTATCTTTGTCTTCCTCATTTTCTGCTTCACGTTCTCTTCCTCCTCCTCTTCTTACTTCTGCACTTCCTCCTCACCCTCCTCTTCCTTTTCCGTCTACCTCCCTCTGCTCCTTCTCCTCTCCCTTTTCTTCCCCCTCCTCCTACTCCCTTTTCTCCTCTCCAATCTTTATGTCGTCTTATTTTAGTTTTCAGCCGTCCAATCATAAAGTTTGTGTACAGAGCTATGCTAGCACTTTCCCCCCACTTCCAGTCTTTATGCTAAGCTAGGCTAACGACCTCGGCCTCCTTGTTTCAGTAAAAACACAGACATAAAAAACCTCCCTCCACCCGTTGAGTTCACGGTGCATCAGGAGGAGCCCATAACTCTCAGTGTGTGCTTCGCTGAGACACACAGACCTCCACAGAGACGTTACAGTCCTGATTCATTACACACACACACACACACACACACACACACACACACACACACACTGACCGCTCGCTGTGTTGTGACAGAAGAAAAAACAACAAGTCATAACTCAGGCTCTGTGTTGACTTTATCTCCGTCTGTCAGACTGCTTCTCTCTCTCCTCTGCTTCTCTTCTTTTTCTCCATCGACCGCCATCGATGGGCCTCCAAAGCTTCCTCCAGGAACGGACGGATGACGTCACTCAGGCTTTGTCCATTAACATTCACAGTCTGTGGTCAGGACACCCAAAAAAAACAGCAATTTCTGGTGATAAAAGTAATAAGTTCAATCTTGCTTGTTGAGTTGAAAACACAAAAACAAGATGGAGTTTATTTGCTGCGAGGAATAGTTCTTTCTTTCATCATTCAGAGCTACACTTCCTTGGGCCTGGCACGCTTGAAAGAGGTGTGCTTCTGCACGGTACAGTTCACGCAGTGAGTGTTCTCTCTGTGTCTGACTAACACGACTCCAAATAAGACACAAAGTCAGTAAAGTAGCTGTCATGTTCACTGATGGACCGTTTCTGGTTCCAACTCAGAACTCCCTTTACATTTTCACGCAGAGAAATAACTTTCATAAAAAATGAGTCTGCAGTGAATCTCATTGATCAGAAACATACTTGGTTATGTCTGTTAGCATTATTAGCTCCATTTGGCTACATCTTTCAAGTCAGTGTCTCTCTGTTTGCTTTAGTGCAAAGGACAGAATATTTGATCGACTTTGTTTCTATCTTTAACCTGTGACACCTGTTCTTACTCTAAAGAGTGAAATCAGAGAGTAAATGTCTGAGGTTCGGCGCTCTATAAAATCCTCCTCATCCCTCTCAAACTACCATTATCTGGCTCTGAGTAAACACCTGACGCCCACTGCAGCAGCAGCGGGGGCGTGCTGTGGTTGGACTGGTCTGATCCCAGTTTAACTCTGTGTGTTTGCAGTCGGGTGGAGCTGCAGAGGGATTTACATTTAGCTCCTTCTGTTTCCTGCGTGTGTGTGGTTGCACAAACCAAGCGTGAGGCTGCTTGGCGACAAACCTTTGCAGAACAGGTGAGGTCAGTGCAGAAAAACGTAAAGACGTAAAGATGACCCTGGATTCATCTCTACGAGGACTTTAAGGTCATCGGGGTACCGTTGTGTTTGTCCTCACTGTGACCTCTGGAGGTTAATAAACGCTGCAAAGTTAAATTCCAGAGACAAACTAAATGTGCATCTGGAAAAATCCAAAAGAGTGATAATGCTTCTGTCATTGAAAATGTCTGAATGATGAAGTAAAGCGTGGAGCACGGGCGGCTCTGACTGAAGTTATAGAGCCACATAATGATAAATAATCGACCTCTATAGATCGACAGCGTGGCGTCTGTGCAGCGTGTTTCTGCAGAGAGCTCGTCTATGGTTAGTGTTGATCAGGACTCTGCTGTCGGTCACACTGAACTGTTTAACACGTCATCATGTGACCGTAAACACTGCACCATGTCATGTTTACTTTATTATACATGTTTACGTTTGTGAACCGGCCGACCTTTGACCTCTGCTGCCAGGACTCATGTGACTGAGAGGCAGAGGAAAGAAAAACATCTTCATCAGTCAGATGTTTGGTTTAGTGTTTTAACGGAGTGAAAAATGTGAGAATCCAACTTCAACATCTGGAGCTTCTGTTCTGTCGTTTTCAGCTCAATGTCCGAAAAGTAATTATTTGTTGAGCTTTGGTTCTTCTCGAGAAGGAGACGCCATGTTTATGCGAGCAGTAACAGAATCTGTTGTGGTGTGGGATATTTGTGTGATCCCCGTGGTTGTAGTTGAAGCAGTAATAGTTTAAGTAAAGTACATGATGGTAGTTCTGGTTGTAGTATTGGCGGTAGTGAAGCAGTGGAAGTGGTTGTAGTTATGATGGTCACCATGGTAACAACAGGAACGGCTTTCCCATATTTCAGAGTTGTTTTGTTCTACCAGCTGATCTGACAGCTGATTGGCTCAGAGAGGTGATGTCATCAGTGTGTTAAAAGAAAACGAGGCGACAGGAAGCTGGAAGGGGGGCATCCCAGGAGGATGGGCGTGTGTGTGTGTGTGTGTGTGTGTGTGTGTGTGTTTTGTGTGTGTGTGTGTGTGTGTGTGTGTGTGTGTGTGTGTGTGTGTGTGTGTGTGTGTGTGTGTGTGTGTGTGTGTGTGTGTGTGTGTGTGTGTGTGTGTGTGTGTCAGTCAGCGGCTCTTCTCTGTTCTGATTCCAAAACAAACACGCCTGAGGGGAGAGAGGAGACACGCTGCACTGACCGCACCTCCCAACACGCACGCACACACACACACACACACACACACACACACACACACACACACACACACACACACACACACACACACACACACACTGTTTTCATGTCAGACCTGCTCCCTGCTGATGTTTCCGAAGCTCTGTCATGAAGTCTAAAATACTGATCGGAGCTAACAGGTCATCAGACTGGGTCCTGGTACTGATCCTAAATACTGAAGTTGCATCATGGGAATTGTAGGATACAACTCTCTTTGAGTTACAGCCAAACTAGGGTGTACACAGACAGACTTGTATCCGACACAAGTTGTTCGCAGGGGTCCAAATGGACCAATCACAGCTGATGTTGTCTCCATGTGGTGTCTCTGTATCCTCAGTATGACACTAAATGTCTTGAGCACTCCCTGAACAGCGATTCGGAGTGATTATCAGGCCAAAACCCTTCTACCTCTGCAGCCAGAGAACTACTCTGAAGTGTGCTGTTGCTATCGTAACGGTAGCTAATGCTGCTGCTGGCACAGTTAGCGCAGCTCGTGCTTGTCCAGCTGGCACGAGGCCCGCCGTGTCTCTGTGTCACACGGAAATGATACAAAATGTGTCTGCACGGCTCCACAAACTCAAAGCTCGCTCTTTATTTTATTTAAATAAAAGGACACTTCCTCGTCCTCCTCTTCTTGTTCCTCCTCTTCCTCGCTTACCATTAGCACAAAGTGAATTAGCAGAGATGAGTCAGCCAATCAGCTGTGGCATTCACAGGGAACAGAGCCATTATTGGCTAATGAGACGACGGGGAATTGGGGCTTTTATTCTAATAACAGTAATGTGTGTTTGTGAGCGAGCCGCCTGCACCTGCTTCTTCCTAACATCATTTTCTGCTCCTCCTTTCTTTTTCTTCTGTGTTCAGTTTTTCCGGCAGCGATGGAGGAGAATGGATCCTCGCAGCCGGAGAGGGAAATGAATCTGTTGATTCAGATTCATATCGATGATGATGATTATTATTAGAGAGATGCTGCACCTGTTCCTCTTCTCTCCCTGCAGGGCGTTCAGCTCCACTGTCAGACTCATCCTTCGCACAATGCACACATGATTAGTGATTCACTTTTGTCAAGGTTTAATCGCGAGGCGGCTGCACCTGCTCATCTCAACTGTGTGTGAGAAGAACATTTAACCCTTGAACCCACACCTGAAAGAACACGACTGTTTAGATCCTCTGAACTCACAGGTTGACCAATCAGATAAGAGAGTTATGAAGGTGGAGGTGGAGGTACGCTAAAGGTTGTTGTGATACCAGAATCATACAAGACCAGTAAAACTGAAAAGATGTTAGTACCATGGCAACAACAAATAGAAGTCCAAGATGCC
>CM036547.1:29351780-29354280 GCA_020745685.1 Tautogolabrus adspersus | reverse complement strand
GGTAACAGACCTCACTCACATTACAAAGACCCAGCGTTAATCCATCATGAGCACTTAGCAACATTTAGCTAAAGTTAGGGTTAGGGTTAGGGCTAAAGAGGCAGACATTTTGGGCAAATCCAGAAATCCAGGCTCACGATGAACGGCCGTCTGCCGAAACTGTGCTGGGCTGAAGAACGGGATCGAGGGAGATGCAGGAAGAAGAAAGGCGGTTAGGTCGCACCCCATGTACGGAGGCTATAGTCTCCCAAGCGGGCAACACAGGTTCGAGTCCAGCCTGTGGCTACTTTCCCACCTGTCATCCCTGGTCATACTGGGGGCGCTGGTGGTGAAGTGGTTAGTGCACGCGTCCCATGTATGGAGGCTATAGTCCTCAACGCGGGCGGCCCAGGTTCGAAACCAACCTGTGGCTCCTTTCCCGCATGTCAATCCCCATCTCTCTCCCTGATTTCCATCTCTATCCACTTGGTCATACTAAAGCGTCCCACAATGCACTGCTGCTCTCCGACTGTCCAATCACAGAGCTCGCCAACGAGCCAACTAGCAGCTTAAAATAAAAGTTCGGTGCTGAAATAAATTGTACACGTTGCCAAAAAACATTAAAATGACTACCGAGCTGTTTAAGTAATAAATGTTTGCATGTTGTTGAATCATAGTTACGGACAGGCGGTTGTGTTAGATTGATGCTAGCTCATCCAAGTAAGTCCTGACCCGTGTTTTAGTATGTTGCTAACAGCATGCCAACAGTCGGGTTGGTATGTTTTGTTTGAGAGTGTAGTATGTTGTTTGGGACACGGCCAAAGTGTGAAATGTTCCGTTCAGGAGGTTTCATATCAACGTCATCAAGTCAGCTGGACGAGGAGAGGAGAGAGGAAAGAGGGAGGAGAGAGGAAGAGGAGAAGAGAGGAAAGAAGGAAAAGAGGAGGAAAGGGAGAGAAGAGGATAAAACAGGATGAAGGGTTAAAAGAGGAGGAATAGAATGAAAAGGAAAAGAGGATGGAGATGTGGTGAGAGTCACAGAGGGTGGAGAAGGAGGGAAATAAAATGGGAAGGAGAAAAATGGAGGAAAAAAGATGGATGAAAACGAGATAAAGAGAATGGTGGAGGAGAAAGAGAGGGAGATGGAGAAAGAAAAGGGGGGAGAAAGTGTTTGAGATTTATCCAGCGAGCACCTGAAACTGGGTCACATTAACAGAAGATACAGGGAGGAGGGGGGAGGAGGAGGGAGGCTGTATAATACTGTATGAAACGTGTGTGTGAGAAGCTGCTTTATGTCGTACTGTGACAGCACTTTAACACGGCACAGCAAAACGTATTCAGCGCTGGGAGGAGAGGAGACGAGGAGCAGGGACAAAACAAGGAGACAAGATGAGGAAAGGAGACAAGGAGCACTGATCGAGGAGAGGAGATGAGGAGAGGAGAGGAGAGGGAACAAGAAGAGGAAAGGATAAAGGAGACAAAATAAATGAGAAGAATAAATAGGGAGGGAGAAAATAAGGAGAGGAAACAAGGAAAGGGATGAGGATGAAGAAGGAGAAGAGAGAAAATAAAGGCCATGAGGAAAGGGGCCAAGAAAGGAGAGGAAACAAGATGAGGAAAGGAAGTACAGGAGAAAGATAAAAAGGAAATAAGGATTTGAGGAGGGAGGATAAGAAGGGACCATGAAACAAGGATAGGGAAGGAGATAAAATGAAAAGAGAAGAATGAAAAAGGAGGAAATGAAGAAGGAGGAGAGGATGAAATGAGGGGAGGGAATATGGAAGAAGGAGAGGAGAGAAAAGAGATGCAGCGAGGAGAGGAGACGAGGAAAGAGAAGAAGAGAGTAGAAGAAATAAGGAGAATAGGGCTTGGACTACAGGAGAGGAGGGAAAGGAAAAAGGAGAGGAGGGATTCAGGAGGCAGGAGGATAAGAGAGTGGGAAAAATGGGTGGGAAGGTGACAAGAAAGGAAACAAGGAATCATGAAAAGGAGAAAAAAACAGTAAAAGAAGTAAAAAATTGGTAGAGGAGATGAAACAAAAGATTCATGAGGAGAGGCTATAGGAAAATGAATGACGAAGAGAAATGAGGGAATAAGGAAGGAAGCAGAGGAGAGAAAGAAAGAAAGAGAGGATATAAGGATCTGAAGGAGGAGAGGAGAGGAGAGGAGAGGAGAGGAGAGGAGAGGAGAGGAGAGGAGAGAGGGTAAAGGAAACGAGGAAAGTAGAGAAATATGAAACCAGTCGACTCAGAGTGAACAACAGCAGCTCTCTGAGAGGACCAGCAGAATATAGAACAACTCGTTGTGAGTGTGTGTTTCTGTGTGTGTCACAAAGCTCTTTGTGTCATTGTGAGTCTGTGAGAAGTGTTTCCTGTTCCCAGGAGCTCCACGCGCGTGTGCGTGCGTGATGTAAGCTCCAGTGCTCCCAGTAAACTGCCTTGTCTTTCTCTGCTACCTTTAAATATCATCCCTGAACCCTCTTCAGGTTTAATGACCTCCTCTTTCTCCTCCTCACCTCTAA
>CM036547.1:29329280-29346780 GCA_020745685.1 Tautogolabrus adspersus | reverse complement strand
CGGCTGATTTAAGAGTTGCAGAGCTGCAGCAATTTGCTGATTAATCCATCAACCCATTTTTTAATTTGTTAACAAATAGATTCATAACTTCTTTGATCAGCATACTACAGTTTAAACTCTTCAAATCTGTTGAGAGAAATAAGCAGTTTTCCAAAGAAGGTTCTGTCTCGGATGCTTTGATAATTTATGGTGTGATAGAAAGGCTCTGTGTAAAAGACCGACTTGCCAAAACATAAATCAACAGTTTTCCAAATTAGCTTCTGGATTCTCATTTGAAGAATTAAGACATTAAGATTTGCTCCTTAGAAACACCTTAAAAAGAGGAGGTTCTAACTTAGGGTGAACTCACACGAGGCAATCCGAAACCTTGCTCGAGCCCAGTGCTCTATACCAGTGGTTCCCAAAATGGGGGTCGGGACCCCCTGGGGGGTCGCGAGAGACACTGTTAGGGGGGTCGCGAGATTCCTCCGAAAACATTTAAAAATGGAAAATGCTTTAAAATTGCATATTTCACCCATTAATTTGAAAGTATATACAAAAATATGACGGTGTTTGGGCTATTGTGTGGTGCTCTAATGCCAGTGTTTGGAGAGGCCTAATATTGTGTGTGGCTGTGTGCAATGTCAAATATTTTAGCACCTCCAGGGACAATGGGGGTCCCCAGTCTCTAGCACCGTTATATTGGGGGTCGCGGGCTGAAAAGTTTTGGAACCCCTGATCTATACCACACTCAAGCACGGTGCACTTCCTTGGCACTGGTTGGAAGAGGTGTTCTTCGGCACGTAAAGTTGCTCATGCACGAGCACAAGGGACAGCTGTGGCTCAGTGGTAGAGTCGTTTGTCTTTCAGCTTTCGGGGGTTTGATCCCCAGCTCCTGCAGCCACATGTCCGATGTGTCTTTGGGCTAGACACTTAACCCTAAGATGCTCCCGCTGCTTCGTCGGTGGCGTGTGAATGTGTATGAATGGATGAGTTAATACTGACGGACTCTTTACTCAGCAGCCTCTACCATCAGTGTGTGAATGTGTATGAATGGATGAGTTAATACTGATGGTCTCTTTACTCAGCAGCCTCTACCATCAGTGTGTGAATGTGTCTGAATGGATGAGTTAATACTGATGGACTCTTTACTCAGCAGCCTCTACCATCAGTGAGTGAATGTGTATGAATGGATGAGTTAATACTGACGGACTCTTTACTCAGCAGTCTCTACCATCAGTGAGTGAATGTGTATGAATGGATGAGTTAATACTGATGGTCTCTTTACTCAGCAGCCTCTACCATCAGTGTGTGAATGTGTATGAATGGATGAGTTAATACTGATGGACTCTTTACTCAGCAGTCTCTACCATCAGTGAGTGAATGTGTATGAATGGATGAGTTAATACTGATGGTCTCTTTACTCAGCAGCCTCTACCATCAGTGAGTGAATGTGTATGAATGGATGAGTTAATACTGATGGACTCTTTACTCAGCAGCCTCTACCATCAGTGTGTGAATGTGTATGAATGGATGAGTTAATACTGATGGACTCTTTACTCAGCAGCCTCTACCATCAGTGTGTGAATGTGTAGGTGTGACCTGCGGTGTGAAAGCGCTTTAAGAAGACTAGAAAAGAACTTTACAAGCTGGCAAAGGGACGCCTATAGTGTTAACTTTGCAGTTTTCTAACGGAGGTTCTAGGTTGAAATAATCTTGTTGAAGTCAAGACACTTCATCTGTTTATTCTCTTAATTCTATCGTTGTTATTCGAGTCTTTTTCCAAAAAGTTTTCCAAGAGTTTAAACCGTAAGACGACACCAGAATCATGATAGAAACATCGCTAAAAAACAAATCTGCAAACAGAAAATGTGAAGACTCATCAAAGCAGCTCAGACGGTAATAAAGCAGCGAGCGATGGACGAGAGAACGACGGACATGAAGTCAAATAGAAGCAAAACCAAACCTCTTAGAGATTCTTCATATTTGTGTGATATAAAGAGACAGTGTCCATATTTGTCGGCCTGTTAACGTGTCATTGTTAAACGGGTTGCAGAGCGGGAGGACACACACACACACACACGTTGTCTCAACACGTCCACATGCCTCGGGTTAAATGAAGGTTTAAAACTCTGACCATACCTGAGCTCACAGGTGAGGTGTGTACGGCAATCATGAGGGGTCAAATGTCAGCAGGTGAGCAGTAGATATGCCCTGCAGCTGCTTTTGCCTGAAGTAGGTATTTAAAGGAAAGAAGGAAAGAACTACCAAAATAAAAGCACAATTATTTCATTTGATTATAAATTAATGGAAGGACAGACAGACAGCGTGTGTGTGTGTGTGTGTGTGTGTGTGTGTGTGTGTGTGTGTGTGTGTGTGTGTGTGTGTGTGTGTGTGTGTGTGTGTGTGTGTGTGTGTGTGTGTGTGTGTGTGTGTGTGTGTGTGTGTGTGTGTGTGTGTGTGTGTGTGTGTGTGTGTGTGTGTGTGTGTGTGTGTGTGTGTGTGTGTGTCTGCCTGAGGGGTTAAAACCATCAGTTGGTGGTCCCAGTATTGTCTGCAGTGTGTGTGTGTGTGTGTGTGTGTGTGTGTGTGTGTAAATTGGGGGATGGGAAAGGAACTAATAAGCTTAACTGCCTCCCCCCCGCCTGTTTCACTCTCCACTGCCCTTCCTCCTCCTCCTCCTCCCTGAGGCCCTGATGGCTGACTGAACAATGTTTAGTGTCTGTCTGAAGGAGCTAAATGGATAGGATGGCCCTCCATCACACACACACACACACACACACACACACACACACACACACACACACACTTCTTTGTCTCGTCTTTGGTCAGAGAACAGGAAGGAGGCAGGTTGTTTGTTTTGGGTTTAAGTTGACTATTCATCCAATTCACTCATATCTGGACGCAGTCGTCATGACGACAGAGATGCCGAGAAGAAGCATCCTGTTGACCTGTTGGTGGCGCTAATGAACCCGTCAGCCGTATCTGACCTTCATTAATGAAGTCACAGAGGAATGAAAAGTCACTTTCACTGTAATTTTGATTTCTTATTTTATTTATTCTGCAGACAAATAAAGACATTAGCATCACTCTGACCTAAGCGCAGATACGCTCTTTCGCAGAGCAACACATAGACAATGAATGCGCTTGACAGCGGCGTGCAGCACCCACAAGTCTATCCTTATCCTTAAAGTTTGTTTATGTGTAATGTGTTAAATGATTTTATGTAAAAAGATAAAAACAAAGAAAACTTCTCTGCAGGAGACAAACTCGCGGCGGTAAAATCATCAGATTTCAGAAGAAGTTATGACTTCTTTCTGCCTTCCACGATGTGTTCGGTCAAGTCAGTGAAGTTGACCAATTAGAGCACAGAGCACTCAGCAGTGCACGATCAAAAGTCACAAGTGTAAACAAACAGAATGGCGGAGCGAAAGAAGAATGACGACGTTGGTGCAGCGAGATGAAAATATGAGACGCCTGTGGGGCGACGTTATGTGTGCATATGGGCGACGGATGTAAAGCCTCCTGCTTGATTTGATTGGCTGCTTTTGCCAAAAGTGACATCGACGAGCGAAGCGACTCGGCGTCTTGAGCTGAAAAGTTCAAAATCTTTCAGCTAGAAAAAAACTTTTCAAGCGACGAGTCTCCGAGTTATCGGGCTCTTAGACTTTGAAGACCCTCTGGATGAGTTCGGTGATATTCATGCAAAATTTTAAACATTTTGTAAAACATGCTGAGACAGAAAAACATCATCAGATTGAAACATTCAGCGGTGATCTCTCCGCTCAGTCTGATCCTTCACACACGCACACACACACACACACACACACACACACACACACACACACACACACACACACACAAACACACACACACACACACACACACTGCAGCTCTTTTGTCGGGCTCCTTCAGTATCAAAGAGAACTCGAGGAAAACATCATTTTCAAATTTGTCCACATTAGTGCGAGCAGTGTGAGAGGAGCAGCTGCAGCTGGAGGAAACCTGAGCGCAGCATGCTAACAGACAGCAAGTGTGTGTGTGTGTTGTAGTGAAAGTGCAGGTCGGTGTCGAGTTTCAGGTTGTGTGTGTGTGTGTGTGTGTGTGTGTGTGTGTGTGTGTGTGTGTGTGAGAGAGTGAAAGGAGAGGCAGACAGATTGAATGAGAGCTGAATGAGCATGTTAACAGACACTAATGCGTCTGACAGAACCAAACCTCCTTCAAAAAGACGCACATTTAAGGTCTCAGAATGAAAACTCAAAGAATTCTCAAGTTTTTCACAATTTTCTCAGAATTCACTCGATGAAAGTTTGCAAACGGCGCTCCTACACTTTATTGATTGAGTCCTCTTTAAGTCTGAGGCGTCTTCCGTCCAGTGAAACGACGGATGACTAGACTGACGCGCTTCGGCTCGTGGCCTTCATCAGGGTCATCCTGAAGGCCACGAGCCGAAACACGTTAATAAAAAACATTAAATACGCAGTTTTGTATAGGAAGTTCTGACTGGGACTTTTCCCTGAGTTACAAAGTGAATGTCTGAATGTCTGTACAGTAAGTATACCAGCAGCATATTAATGTCCGTGTGCCGCAGCGTCACGTATGAAGAAACGCTCAGCTGCTCAGCTGTCCACATACCTGAGTCCACGATGTGTTTGTGAATCAGAGTCAGAGGGAGGGCGTTAATCAGCGTGTTTCAGTCCGCTAATAGTCACTGACAGCCAGAGAGCCGCAGTTAACAGAGTAATAATAGTACTTAACAGCTGTGTGTGTGTGTGTGTGTGTGTGTGTGTGTGTGTGTGTGTGTGTGTGTGTGTGTGTGTGTGTGTGTGTGTGTGTGTGTGTGTGTGTGTGTGTGTGTGTGTGTGTGTGTGTGTGTGTGTGTGTGTGTGTGTGTGTGTGTGTGTGTGTGTGTGTGTGTGTGTGCGTGCGTGTGTTAGTGTGTATGTACGTGTGTGTCAGAGACTAATCGGATCAGTTACCACAGTCATTGGTCATTTTGCTGCCATGGCTGTTTGTGTGTGTGTTTGTTCAAAATGGGTATTATCAGACTGTAACACACACACACACACACATACACACACACACACACACAGACACACACACACACACACACACACACACACACACACACACACGCACAGTGCTATCGGTAATAGAGCTGGTTTATCTTAGATGAACTTGCAGCCTTCCCAACCCCCTCTCTCTGTCACACACACACAGACACACACACGCACACACACACACACACACACACACACACTCACACACACACACAGAGACACACAGATATAATAGTTATTTCACACACATAGATACTCGGAGGTATTGCATTACAGAGGAATGTCAGGCAGCTGGCTGCAGGCTGTGTGTGTGTGTGTGTGTGTGTGTGTGTGCGTGTGTGTGTGATCTCAGGTTTCCACCAATAGCTGACCAGCTGAGCAGAATCAACAGTGGGGATGAGAAACTGTGATGAGTTTCTCTGAACTGTGTAAACTGCTGCAGGACTTCATTCTGAATCCGACTCGCCACAAACAGAAACTAATCATTTGCTTGTTTTCATTTATGAACTTTATATATATGGGAGTTTTGGATCAACATTTATCCGTTTGGTTGGCTTTGGCGCCCCCCTAAGGTCTCAGAGTGCAACTACACTGTTGTAACGGACACAAATGGTGCTTTCAGACGTGCACACAAAACTTTCGAAAACTTCCTGAAGATTTCGGGTTGAGCTGCATGCGTGAACACAAACAGCCGACTTTACCCAGAGCTTTTCCTGTCAGTTTCCAAGTAAGTCAAGACAATCTACTGCAAGTAAGCGAGGAGGGGGTGGTGACGTATATCTCCTGTGACTGACGTAAGACCAGAAACTGACTGCACGCAAACTGTGCGATCTCTGTGCACGTAATGAAACTGCTTGAATGTATTCTCCTCCACTCTTTTGCTGGTATTATGAATGTGTCAAACTGCACAGAGCACTGACATGAAGGCAGAAATTGTCATCATAGCGTCTGACTCTCTTGCATTGTCCGCAACTTCCACGTCGTATCTCCACGAGCAGGAAAATTCACTGCAAGCGAGCAGAGGTTTATAACGACGTTGAAATCAAATAGCCTCGTCATGAAGCTGCAGAGGAAACATCTCCCGCTGTGAGGGACGTGTGTGAAAGAGCGACTCCAGATGATTTCAGGGGCAGACTGTCCCGAAATGATCAGGAGTGCATGTGTAGAAAACGCTTCAGTTTCTCTCTGCTAAATAAATGAGAACAGCAGTGAGACATTAGAGCTGCATTTCAAACAATCAGACAAAGACGATCGGAAAACCAGTTACACACAATCTGAAGTGTGTGTTTGAGTGTGTGTATGAGTGTGTGTGTTTGAGTGTGTGTATGAGTGCGTGTGTTTGAGTGTGTGTATGAGTGTGTGTGTTTGAGTGTGTGTATGAGTGCGTGTGTATGAGTGTGTGTATGAGTGTGTGTGTTTGAGTGTGTGTATGAGTGCGTGTGTTTGAGTGTGTGTGTTTGAGTGCGTGTGTTTGAGTGTGTGTATGAGTGCGTGTGTTTGAGTGTGTGTGTTTGAGTGCGTGTGTATGAGTGTGTGTGTTTGAGTGTGTGTATGAGTGCGTGTGTTTGAGTGTGTGTATGAGTGCGTGTGTATGAGTGTGTGTGTTTGAGTGTGTGTATGAGTGCGTGTGTTTGAGTGTGTGTATGAGTGAGTGTGTTTGAGTGTGTGTATGAGTGCGTGTCTTTGAGTGTGTGTTTGGAGTCATTTGTGGTGAGAACATCAGTCTTAAAGTGACAGGTTGCAACTTTCAGCGTCAACTTCCGGTTTCTTCCCTTCCTGCTTTTGTATGTTCCTACACAGCATGACACACATACACACACGCACACACACACAGACACACCCTCACACACACACACACACACACACACACACACACACACACACTAAACTTTAACCTGACACTGTCGGACTGCTTTTTTCCCATACTCAGCTCAGCCGTCATCACGTCTTTGTACATTCATACCGATTCCGATGGTGTGATATTGGTGTCCCAGTCTGTGAAGTCACATTACGTTTCGGTGGAGCTCCACAAACACACACAGTCAGACATGCACACACACACACACACGCACACACAGCGCTGTTCTCCCCTGCTGGCTCAGCTGATCCCGTCTCTCCTTTGTAACGCCTCTGTTACTACCTCTGAAGACGGTACAGAGGGGGGGATCACTTCGTCCCCCTATTACAGCTCTGCGACATTCAGATTGAAGGCAAAACGTCACAGGGGCGTAAATATCGCGGCTGGAAACGGCGGTCTGATTAGAGCTACTGATTGAATCTGTGGATCTGTTGATTGATGATCAGGTCTGATTTCAGTCTAACAGAAAGCTGATCACACTGATCAGCTGATCAATGACCTGAAGGAGGAGCAGCAGCTGCACATGGATCGACACTCTCAGGTTATTGATCGTGACACAAACACTGACGCTGAACTCGCAGTGGAGCAGAATGTTTCTGACTGTTACCTCTAACTCGACTCTTATAGTGTTTTCACACTTGCACAAGCTGCATGTTTGAACGCAAACAGACACGTTTTTCACCCCAACTTTCTCCCCCCAGCCTCCGTAACATTTCCACGTGAAGTCGGAGTGAGCCGATGTGTGACAGCAGGAAATATTCAGGAGAATTCACCGCGGGTTTTGTTTCTGCAGAGTTCAGTCTGCTGTCACATGATCCTGAAAGTGAATGAAGCTGACAGAGAGAGTGTGTCCGTCAACACACACACACACACACACACACACACGGACAGCAGACAGATTGTCTCTGGCTCAGAGGTCCAAGGTCAAATGTCAGGGAGAGAGAGAGAGAGAGAGAGAGAGAGAGAGAGAGAGCCTGTATGTGCATGTGTGTGCGTGTGTGTATGTGTCCTCAGGCTGTGTGCAGAACAAAGCAGGTGTTGACGGTTTGAATCCCAGCCGGGGGTCACAGGTCTTTGGTCGGAGGTCACTTCCTCTTACGCTCCGTCACTCTGTCCCTCCATCCTTCTTCTTCTTCTTCTTCTTCTTCAAGTTGTCGTTTAGCTCTCGTGCTCGTGTTTCCTCTGATCTCACGTCTTGTTCACAGGTCGTCTTATTTCTTTAACTGAACGATTCTTTTTTATTTCGTTGATTGTTTCATTAAAAATTCATCGGCATGAGTTTGAGGATTCTCATCTTTCTAAAATATTCAAGACAAGACGACTGTTGTTCCACAAACGCTGAAGAGAACCGGATCCTTTAAGCTGAATAAAACCCAGAATGAACCAACATTCACCTGCAGGATGATCCTGAACGAGCCACTTCATGTTAAATCAAAATGAACAAATTAGCCCAAATTTTAAATTGCAGCTGATTCTAAGTTAAATTTTTAGACACAGCAGTTTCCTCCAGGACACTAGTGAAATGTGTCTCGTGTTATTTTATGTCACGTTGTTTCCTTCAGAGCAAGAAAGAGGCAAAACTGACCGATTTGTAAAGGGAGTCTAGGAGCTTTAAAGAAGAACACTAATGTTGTAGAACTCAAGATCACTTTTTGAAGGTCTCGGTCTTGTCTCGGTCTCAGACTGGGCGGACTCTGGATTTTAAATGACGTAAATATGGCGGCTTGAAACGGCAGCCTAAACAGGGCTCTGGTCTTGTCCGGGTCTCGGGTATCTCTTGCTCTCGGTTAAGCCGGGCTCACACTGTACGATATTCCCCCGATTGTATAAAAGTCGGGGTGGCATATCAACTCACACTGTACGACTGAATCATTTACGACGCACGACCAGACCTTAAGATTTATGTGCTCACACTGTACGACCCGATTGTCGGGCACCTCCTGAGAGCTCACACTGTACGAGTGAAATCGGGACGGAGCGTTGACAATTGTTAATAAAGTTTCATTGGAAAACTCAAACAGACTCCAGGGGACGGCGGCTGGTGAAAGAGAAGGAAGTGGAAGTTGTTGTAGGAAATAGGAAAGTTGATACAAACGTAGATATAAAATGTTTCAGAAAAGTGCTGCACTGATGATCTGTGCCGTCCTGTGAACAGAAACCTAAAAAAACATAAAACGCCGGCGTAAATGGACTCGCAGGTGGCTGTGGAGACGAGGACTGTAGGTTTGTGCGTTTTGCAGAGAGAATTAGAGGTTATATAATATTATGATAATATTGTAGTCATTCACAACTTCTGCCAGACGAGTTTATGACGTAATTCTCAAGATTTTAGATCCTAAATATCAAACGTGTTTGAAATAAATCGGGGCGTCCCCGACGATCGCCGAGCAGATCGGGGACGTTAAGATTGGAACTTTGTACCACTCACACTACAAGATAATCTGGGCAGGTGTGTTCAGGTGTGTTCAGGTGGGTTCAGGTGTGTTCAGGTGTGTTCAGGTGTGTTCAGGTGGGTTCAGGTGTGTTCAGGTGGGTTCAGGTGGGTTCAGGTGGGTTCAGGTGGGTTCAGGTGGGTTCAGGTGTGTTCAGGTGGGTTCAGGTGGGTTCAGGTGTGTTCAGGTGGGTTCAGGTGGGTTCAGGTGTGTTCAGGTGGGTTCAGGTGTGTTCAGGTGGGTTCAGGTGTGTTCAGGTGGGTTCAGGTGTGTTCAGGTGGGTTCAGGTGGGTTCAGGTGTGTTCAGGTGGGTTCAGGTGTGTTCAGGTGGGTTCAGGTGGGTTCAGGTGTGTTCAGGTGGGTTCAGGTGTGTTCAGGTGGGTTCAGGTGTGTTCAGGTGGGTTCAGGTGGGTTCAGGTGTGTTCAGGTGGGTTCAGGTGTGTTCAGGTGGGTTCAGGTGTGTTCAGGTGGGTTCAGGTGGGTTCAGGTGTGTTCAGGTGGGTTCAGGTGTGTTCAGGTGGGTTCAGGTGGGTTCAGGTGTGTTCAGGTGGGTTCAGGTGGGTTCAGGTGGGTTCAGGTGTGTTCAGGTGGGTTCAGGTGTGTCCAGGTGGGTTCAGGTGGGTTCAGGTGTGTCCAGGTGGGTTCAGGTGTGTTCAGGTGGGTTCAGGTGGGTTCAGGTGTGTTCAGGTGGGTTCAGGTGTGTTCAGGTGTGTTCAGGTGGGTTCAGGTGGGTTCAGGTGGGTTCAGGTGGGTTCAGGTGGGTTCAGGTGGGTTCAGGTGGGTTCAGGTGGGTTCAGGTGGGTTCAGGTGTGTTCAGGTGGGTTCAGGTGTGTTCAGGTGTGTTCAGGTGGGTTCAGGTGTGTTCAGGTGTGTTCAGGTGGGTTCAGGTGTGTTCAGGTGGGTTCAGGTGTGTTCAGGTGGGTTCAGGTGGGTTCAGGTGTGTTCAGGTGTGTTCAGGTGTGTCCAGGTGGGTTCAGGTGGGTTCAGGTGGGTCCAGGTGGGTTCAGGTGTGTTCAGGTGGGTTCAGGTGGGTTCAGGTGTGTTCAGGTGGGTTCAGGTGGGTTCAGGTGTGTTCAGGTTGGTTCAGGTGGGTTCAGGTGTGTTCAGGTGGGTTCAGGTGGGTTCAGGTGGGTTCAGGTGTGTTCAGGTGGGTTCAGGTGTGTTCAGGTGGGTTCAGGTGGGTTCAGGTGGGTTCAGGTGTGTTCAGGTGGGTTCAGGTGTGTTCAGGTGGGTTCAGGTGTGTGAGCGTTCAAAGACAGGGAACAGGCAGAGAACTGGTACCCCGTCAAACGCCCGTGTTAGCTGAAATTGAAACCACAGAACTCAGTTTTTGTTGTGTTTTTGTTCTGCTCCACAAACACGCCGCAGTAAATAAAAGTGGCGTGTTTTTCTTGAAGTGTTCGGTTTTAGGGGGGAAATTCAGCGTTGGTAATTTTTGACTGAATATTCAGTTTCACTCAAAAACGGACGGATAGAAAAATTCATAAATACTCTTTTCCAGCACAGATTCTGTCGGTGCATTCGCTGTCTGCTGCAGTGTCCTACTTTAACGTCTCCTCCCTCGCTCTGCTGCTCCGCGCGTGTGTGTGCGTGTGTGTGGCTCCGTGAAACAGGATTGTGTAAGTGTGGGTTTGTTGTGAGTCAGACCTGCTGCCTCATCACTGTGTGTGTGTGTGTGTGTGTATCTGTATGTGTTCAGCTCGTCAGCTCTAATTAAGCTTGGCTTCTTAACGAGTAGACAGCTAATTAACACACTACACACACACACACACACACACACACACACACACACACACACACACACACTCACTTCTCCTTCATCCCTCGCTCGGCTTTCTTCTTCTTTGTGTTTTTTCAACTTTGTATTCCTTCCTTCCTTCTCTCCTTTATTCTTTTGTCCCTCTATGCCTCCTTCCCTCCTTTTTTCTCTCCTTCTCTCCTGCTTCCTTCCATCATCTTTGTGTCCTCCATCCTCTCTCTCTCCACTTCCCTCCTTTATTCCTTCCTTCTCTCCTCCTTTAATCGTTCCTCATACATTTCCTTCTTTTTTTCCATCATTGTATTCCTTTCTTTTCTCCTCACTTCCTTTCCTTTGTCCCACCTTGCGTCCTTGACTTTCTACCCATCCTCTTTGCTTTCCCCTTTTCCTGTGTTGCCCCCCTTTTCCTTCCTTCTTTCCTTCCTTCCTTCCTTCCTTTCTTCTTTTGTCCCTCTATGCATCCTTCCCTACTTCTTTCTGTCCTGCCTCCTTCCCAAATCTTTCTGTCTTCCATCCCTTTTTTATCCGCTCTTTCCACTTTCCACCTTCTTTCCCTCCTTCTTTCCTTCCTTTCTATCCTTTTTATTTCCTCATTTCTTTCCTATCTTTTGTCCCTACTTCCTTTCCTTTGTCCCACTGTGCATCCTTCCGTCCCTCCTACTTTTATTTCCTTCTTCCCTCCCTCACCTCTCCTTTCTTCCTCCCCTTTTTCTTTTTTCTATCCTTTCCATCATCCTTTCCTTCTTTTAATCTCCTTCCCTTGTGTCCCTCATCCCATCTTCTTTCATCCAAACTCCATCCAACCTTCCTTTATCCTCCTTTCCTTCTTTCCTATCTTTCCTCTCTTTTACATCTTTTCTCCTTTTCTTGTTTCTCTTGTTCCTCTTTTCTTCCTTCTTTCCTCCCTTCCTTCCTTCCTTCCTTCTTTCCTTCCTTTTGTCCTCCCTTCCTCTCCTCTCCTTTCCTTGCCTCTAGCTGCTTCCTTCTGTGTTGCCATCTTCCTTCATTTGATCTAATTTTCTCCATCCTTCATCCCTTTTCCTTCTCACCGCAAGTCCTCATATTCCCCCCTCTCCCCCCTCCCCCCCCCACCCCCTTCCTGTCCCTCCTCTTCCTCCTCCTCCTCTTCCTCTGTGGTGTTTTTCTGGGTCAGACGCAGGCGGGGAGGCGGGAGGTTTGGGGGAGATTTGGGGAAATCTTATTTGATTCGATCCACATTTACAAACCGACTGCTCGTCTCCCTGTCAGCCCATCATCATCATCATCATCATCATCATCATCATCATCATCATCACGCCCCTTCTCAGTTAAACTTAATCACATTATTTGGTCACGTTTCTGTAAAAAGGCGACTCTTTTTATGCTAATCAAAAATGGTGCAACACTTTTGGTTCAGAGTGAGACCTCCTTACAGCTGCAGAGCTTCAGGATGTTTTTGTTGCATATCACTGATTATTCGACCACTTTTTGTTGACTGTGTTTCAGTAATGATGAGTCTGATACACTGAAGCATTTCTCACTTTGGACTTTATGAAAACACTCTATTGTCTGAAATGATAAAGTGAGCTTCCTCTATGATCAGACATTAAGGAAACATGCTATGTTGAAGTGCTGGCTTCTCTGACAACAATGCAGCAGCCAGTATGTCCTCCTTCTAACTTTAGATTCTGGTCCTGAATGGTCTGGATTTGTTTGGACCAGAGAAGGTAGGCGGTTTTAAGGCACCCCCACACGGCCGTTTTGGACGCCCCTCGGTTTGCCAGATATGAGAGCAGTTATCAGGTCAAACCAACAGGTGTTGCAGCGATGGAAGCGGGCAAGAGAACTGGTTCAGATAGAAGTGATTGTACCCGACCTAAAAAGCCTCTGCATGTTTCTAATAAGCTCCACGAGCAGAAACGTGCTCAAACTAGGATCAATATTGGAGATGCTTTTGAAAAATGGAGAGAGGTTAGAACGCAGAAAGGTTTACAGACCGATGCAGAGCTGGATAAACACTGAAGCTTCAGTGTCCACCACATGGTGACCTGCGTGAGCATCCACTCTAGAGAGGAGGGGGGGGGGGGACAGCTCTCTACAATGTTTTGAATAAGAAAGAAAACACTAGGGATCAGAGTTATATATTGCTCCTTTAGGAAGAAAAAAATTCTTTTGCAGAATCAGAATGAAAGTCTTGTGTTTTCAGAGTCTTCAGGAAAAGGTTTTTCCCTCGAGCTTACAAATCCACGTTCCTTTAAACTTTCTACATGAAGCTTCATACAGATTGTTAAGAATTTGTTGTTAAACAAAACTCTGTGATGTTTCTGTTGAAAATTAAAGTTATTGCTCACCTCCGTCTTGTTAGCATGCTTCATTGAGTCTAACTGAGCTTTTAGCATCATGCTAACATCTTGTTCTCTTTATGTGTGTTTCAGATCCGTGTGGATGGGATCACGCCGCCGGCCCAGAATGCTTTGCTGTATGAGACGGTGACAGTGGTGGAGGGGAAGCCGATCCTGAGAGACATGGTGTTCAGTCCGGACCATCAGTACATCTACCTGCTGAGTGACAGACAGGTATACACACGTTTTATCCATGATGACTTTATTTTTAAAGCACGGGCTGCCGGTCTGGAGGACTACAGCCTCCGTACATGGGGCGCACGCACTAACCATGAGCTACCGACGATTAGACATTTTTACTCACACATGCACACAAAGAATCAATTTGTGAGTGTGTGTGTGTGTGTGTGTGTGTGTGTGTGTATGTGTGTGTGTGTGTGTGTGTGTGTGTGTGTGTGTGTGTGTGTGTGTGTGTGTGTGTGTGTGTGTGTGTGTGTGTGTGTGTGTGTGTGTGTGTGTGTGTGTGTGTGTGTGTGTGTGTGTGCGTGCGCGCGCGCGCGTGCGTGCGTGCGTGTGTGTTTGTATGCATTCTGTTGTTTTAACATCTGCAGACAGGAAGTTCTGAATGTGAATATCGCTCAGCTGGCGCCAACCTACACACTGGGTTACTGTCTTTGTGTGTGTGTGTGTGTGTGTGTGTGTGTGTGTGTGTGTGTGTGTGTGTGTGTGTGTGTGTGTGTGTGTGTGTGTGTGTTAGTCCCATGTTAAAACTCTTATTGTACCGTTGAGAGGAAGCAGAGCTGAGTTCAACAACTGTAATTTCCTCTGCACCTGACACACACACACACACACACACACACACACACACACACACACACACACACACACACACACAAACATGTCCATATCTTGATATTCAGATATTTTCTTGTTGCTTATTCCGTCGTCGTGATCATACTTTGGCTCTGATGTCAGTAAACAGCTGCTGAATAAAAACTCCACCTGGAAACTTTATTGCTCCAGAGAGCCAGCTGTAGCTCACACAGATATCGAAGGACCATGAAGCTCATCCTATAGAGGAAAAGAAGAAACGTAGTAATCACTGCTCTCGGTTAGAGCAATCACAAGAAAAGTTCTCATTGACACTATGGATGTTACGGGACTTAGATATCCAAATCTCACAATACAATAATACCTATAATTATGGGCGGCAGCAGCTCAGCCTGTAGGGACTTGAGTTGGGAACCGGAGGGTCGCTGGTGCAAGTCCTGGTGCAGAAGAAATCAGGAAATTGGTCTGGTAACTGGAGAGGTGCTAATTAACTTCTTGTGCACTGCAGTGGTTGAGCAAATAACCGAACCCCCAACTGCTCGGACGCTCTTTTTTTCATGTGCAGCCCCCCCCCCCCCCACTCACTCTGTCATCGCTCTCCATGTCCACCTTCTCTATGCAACTACCTCGTCGGTTAGGCAAACGCTTCCTTCAGAGTCTTTGGCATGGTTGGACATTGGGCGATGATTTGCCAACTGGCTTCTGTTATGACCCGAGTTCCCCTACGTGTAGGTCACCGCAGTCTGGCAGTGTCTACCATCACCTTCTCCTTTCTCATTTCTTTACACGGAGACATTAAAACACTTCCACAGGTCAGATTACCAAATCTTCTCTCTATTCTCCTTCTCCTTCGCCACTAACCCCCGATGTCTGCCATTTTCACTGTACTGAGGCAGAGCAAAGGATGATGGTCTCTGTAGTTCCCGCTTCCCTCCACTGAAACAAAACTACACTTTTTTGCCCGGAAGTTCTTTCGTTTCATTCAGTCACAGGTCCACGACGTTATCGAGACACTTTTGATCTCGGGATATCGTGAAAATGAATTAAATATGCAAGTAGCTAGTAGTTAAGGTTTTTAATAAATATATAAAATAAATAACGTTTAGAAGAATGCAAACCTGCCGTCTGTTTGAATGTTTCAAGCAGAAATCCAGCCTCATTTTCACTCCCAACATTAAAAACTTCCGATTGAAGTTTAGACTTTGATAAATCGCTCCCTGCAGACGTTTAATCACATCTGATTGTTGTCTCTGAGAGGACTGGCTCATGTTCCCGGTGTTATTAGAGTATTAATTCAGTTTATCTCTCATAGAAAATCCTCTCTGTTGTAAACCGGGTCAAACATGCACGCATGACCAACACTGCTGCCAAGACAACAAAGTTTCCCATCATCGGATCTCACAGAGCTCATTGTCAGGCCGTCACACGCTAATACCATATACAGCACGCACACACGCACAGTATCAGTGCACTGTTGAGTTACTGTGTGGCGGTATCAATGGTTGGTTTGCAGCCAACACAATATTTTATTTAGAACATAAAAAACACAAACAACAGATGGAGGCAGAGCAACTCCTGATCTCTGATTTAAAATCACCGTGTTTATGAATGGAGCCTGGTGTCTGTAGAGAGTGATGTCACAGCGGTTTGAAACGCTCGAAAGTCCTGTTTCCACCAAGCAGTCCGGTTTGGTGCGGTAAACTCTGATCTCAGCCAACCGTACCTTTACCTGGTAAAAGGAGTGTAAGCCGAACGTCAGCTACGTAATAGCATGACATCATAGCAGTGTGAAACAGTGTGAGCCGCCATTAAATTCAACATAGAAGAAGAACGCAACATAGTAAACAAAGGGCAACAATGGAGGACGTCCAGTAGACTTCATCACCTCCGAGGTCGTCCATGGGACAGCCTGTTTACCTGCTGCAGACGTTACAGTCTGTTTACCTGCTGCAGACGTTACAGCCTGTTTACCTGCTGCAGACGTTACAGTCTGTTTACCTGCTGCAGACGTTACAGCCTGTTTACCTGCTGCAGACGTTACAGCCTGTTTACCTGCTGCAGACGTTACAGCCTGTTTACCTGCTGCAGACGTTACAGTCTGTTTACCTGCTGCAGACGTTACAGTCTGTTTACCTGCTGCAGACGTTACAGTCTGTTTACCTGCTGCAGACGTTACAGCCTGTTTACCTGCTGCAGACGTTACAGCCTGTTTACCTGCTGCAGACGTTACAGTCTGTTTACCTGCTGCAGACGTTACAGTCTGTTTACCTGCTGCAGACGTTACAGCCTGTTTACCTGCTGCAGACGTTACAGCCTGTTTACCTGCTGCAGACGTTACAGTCTGTTTACCTGCTGCAGACGTTACAGTCTGTTTACCTGCTGCAGACGTTACAGTCTGTTTACCTGCTGCAGACGTTACAGTCTGTTTACCTGCTGCAGACGTTACAGCCTGTTTACCTGCTGCAGACGTTACAGTCTGTTTACCTGCTGCAGACGTTACAGTCTGTTTACCTGCTGCAGACGTTACAGCCTGTTTACCTGCTGCAGACGTTACAGCCTGTTTACCTGCTGCAGACGTTACAGTCTGTTTACCTGCTGCAGACGTTACAGTCTGTTTACCTGCTGCAGACGTTACAGCCTGTTTACCTGCTGCAGACGTTACAGTCTGTTTACCTGCTGCTGACGTTACAGCCTGTTTACCTGCTGCAGACGTTACATCCTGTTTACCTACTGCAGACGTTACAGCCTGTTTACCTGCTGCAGGCGTTACAGTCTGTTTACCTGCTGCAGGCGTTACAGCCTGTTTACCTGCTGCAGACGTTACAGCCTGTTTACCTGCTGCAGACGTTACAGTCTGTTTACCTGCTGCAGGCGTTACAGCCTGTTTACCTGCTGCAGACGTTACAGCCTGTTTACCTACTGCAGGCGTTACAGTCTGTTTACCTGCTGCAGACGTTACAGCCTGTTTACCTGCTGCAGACGTTACAGCCTGTTTACCTGCTGCAGACGTTACAGCCTGTTTACCTGCTGCAGAAGTTACAGTCTGTTTACCTGCTGCAGACGTTACAGTCTGTTTACCTGCTGCAGACGTTACAGCCTGTTTACCTGCTGCAGACGTTACAGTCTGTTTACTTGCTGCAGACGTTACAGCCTGTTTACCTGCTGCAGACGTTACAGCCTGTTTACCTGCTGCAGACGTTACAGTCTGTTTACCTGCTGCAGACGTTACAGTCTGTTTACCTGCTGCAGACGTTACAGTC
>CM036547.1:29311780-29324280 GCA_020745685.1 Tautogolabrus adspersus | reverse complement strand
AGCGTAGTGGGCGGGAAGGAGTGTAGACCTGGATGAGAGAGTTCAGGTAAGGAGGAGACGTTTTTGTCTCGAGCGAGCAGCAGAGTTTTAAATTTGATACGAGCAGTAACTGGGAGCCAGTGGAGGGAGATGAACAGCCCAGTGATATGTGCTGGTTTGAATCATCTGCAGGGGTTTGATGCATGTAGGAAGACTTGCCAGTTAGGAGCTGCATCACTGTAATGATTATAAATATTTTTATTTATTTAAATAAATTAATGAAGTAACAACAAACTTAATGTGTTTAATGTTATCAGATGTGTGTAGATAGTCAGTTTGACCCTGTGTTGACCTTTGACCCCTCCAGGTGTTCCAGACAGGAAGCATGTGACAAGTGGGAGGAGCCTCAGCACTTCAACACCCGACTGGACCAATGTGTCGACATCTCTGTTTCCCCGAGCAACATGTCCGTCACCTCCCCGGCAACACAGGTACACTCATGTTCGTTGCAACACACACACTGACAACACACGCCAAAACACACCCGCTGAGAAAACACCTTACACTCACACAAACACACACGCACACACACACACACACATGCATGCACACACAATCACACGCACACACACACACACACACACGCACACACACACACACACACACTGACAGCCCACGCCAGAACACACCCGCTGAGAAAACACCTTACACTCACACAAACACGCACGCACACACACACACACACATGCATGCACACACAATCACACGCACACACACACACACACACGCACACACACACACACACACATGCACACACAAACACACACACACACACACACACACACGCACACACACACTCACACACACACACATGCACACACAAACACGCACACATACACACACACACATGCACACACAAACACGCATGCACACACAAACACGCACACATACACACACACACATGCACACACAAACACGCACACACACACTCACACACACACACACGCACACACAAACACGCACACATACACACACACACACGCACACACACACTCACACACACACACATGCACACACAAACACGCACACATACACACACACACATGCACACACAAACACGCACACACACACTCACACACACATGCACACACAAACACGCACGCACACACACACACACACACACACACACACACTCACACACACACACACGCACACACACACACACTCACTGTGTTTCTCTCTCTCTCTCTCGCTCTCTTTAGTTAACCATTCGGGTACAGAACGTGCCGGCACTGTCGGGGGGGCGTGTCCTGTGTTTTTGAGGAGCTGAGTGAAACACCTGGAGAGGTGCTGGCTAAAGGTCAGGTGATGTGTCTGTCGCCTTCACTGAGAGACCTGCCGACACACACACACTCCTACGGTAAGACACACACACACGCCCTGTAGTGTCTTTTGATTTTCTCTCACCTCCATGACGATGAAGAGCGAGGTTGGGACATGAATCTGTTGAAATACTCTGATCATTTCTATCATTTTGATTTGCAGGAGAGAAACGTGTCGTCCAGCTCAGCCTTCGCTCCACAGAGACCGGACATCAGTTCATCACCACCAACTTTCTCTTTTACAACTGCTCTGTGCTCAACTCGTAAGTCTGGCCTCATCTCCTCTTATATCTCCTTGTTTCCTCCCCTTAAACAGGGTATACACGATTCCAAGATAATCATTCTCCCCCCTCCAACAATCAAAAGCAAAGTCCTGAGTTTTAAAGTTGATCAACCACTCTGATAAAACATGTTTGATATTTACATCTGACCTCCTGTTGTGTGGGCCGAGCACGCTCTCTGTTGTGAGTCAGTTAGCCAAAAAGACCATCATGAGCACACACTGTAGTTTTATAATTTGAAAACAGTTCAAAATGTTTCCTACAGCCCTGCATGTGTATCCATCCGCTGCTGAAAGTAGTCCCAACAAAAGCTTTACTGCATTTAGCAGAAATAGTGACATTTATTATCTTGAATCTTTGATCGCTCTCCTCATGAATGAGACTCAAAAAGAGAAAATATAAATAAACATCCTATAATGTTCTTTGTTTTTTTTGCCCTTCTTTTCGTCTCTCAGGTGCACTTCCTGTGTCAGCAGCGTGTTTCCGTGTCATTGGTGTAAATATCGTCACGTCTGCACCAACAACCTGCAGGACTGCTCCTTCCAGGAGGGCCGAGTCAGCAACATGGAGGTACACACACACACACACACACACACACACACACACACGCACACACACACATACACACACGCGCACGCACGCACGTACACAGCTACCATTAATTTCACCCTGAGTCTTGCCTCGCAGGCTACAATCAGGCTTTAACATGACCTTCTGATAAGGGCAGGGTTCTCCTGCATCCGATGCTCAGGGATTAAAATAATCCAAACTTCTCTGCACGATTTTAAGACCAGAAACCCACGAAAACGACTTTTTTGACAATCACGTCGTCCGTAAATTTATGGTTAAAGATTCACCTGCTAAATGTATCAAAACTTCGTATTTTATTGGCGTTCTTTGAGAGGAAAGGTAGTTTGAAATACAAATAATAATTTGGAAAAACATGATGAAGAATGTTTCAGAATTATCAAAATTATTCTCATTTCTTTGAAGATATTAAACAGACATGTTTGTAGTTTTTTTAGCTGTAGTTTTTTTTAAAGTTTCCTTCCGTGAACGATGGTGTGACGAGGAAGACTGAGTCGAGCGAGCGAGCAAGCGGCGATGAAGGTCAGAGCTGCTCTCTCTGTCATTACACGGTTCAGTAAACAACAGTAAAGCTTCAGGTCAACAGTGAAGGGCACACACACATGCACACACACATGCACACACACACATGCACACACAAACACACACACACACACACACACACACACACACACTCTCTCTCTCTTTGCTGATGCGTTCAAGGACTCTGTGACAGATGTGATTTAAGAATGTGCAGCAGGGAGGCGTGGATGAGGACGTTATCTCAGAGAACAAACTAAAATCAAACTCTGATGATGTGGAAAGTGTGATTTAAAGGTTTTAGAACTGTGAAGCTTTATGTGTGTTTCACATTGCTGAGTGTTATTTTTCCCAGAAATGCTTTGAACGAACGATAGGCTGCGATTTGAGAATTCAGAATGTTTTTAAAAAGCTCTAAAACCGTCAGAGAAACATCACAATGGTTGTCAGCTGACAGTCATAGAAGAGTTCCCGCCTGCAGGGCAAACACACGGCGGCTTCTCTACCGACTCTTTGACAGGAATGTATCTGTGAACCTGACGGATCTGCAGGCGAGGATGACTGTCAAACGCTGTGCTCACTGTGTCCGCTCGGCCCGTCGCCCGACTCATAAACAGCTCGTTATCTCGTTTCATTCAGAGACAGTTTGAGGGTCAAGAAAACAGCCGATCCTTTAACACCTCTGATATGCAGCACGATAACAGAAACAGCCTGGAGCGATTGTTCCCAATGAGGAGAGAGCGTTTGCAGCAGCAGGCGGCCGCCCGGACAGAAGGCGCTTCACCTTTTTTTGCTGCTCAGAGCGCTTTGACTTGAAAGTCTTTCAACTTTTCAGAAAGGCGCTGTTGACGTCACCGGTGCTCTTTTCTAAATGTATGATATTCCCCTTAGTTTTAATCAAAGGGGGTTAAATCAAAGAGAATCATCTGACTATTAGTCGATACTTGTAATAAGATAAAGACGTCTTCACTGAGCTCGAGGTTGATGGGTAGTTGATTGGTAGAGATCTTTAATGTCTGGGTCACTTTGTGTGCCCACAGCTCAGATCTGTATCAGATGGAGTAATAACCTCGGACTTCAGACTGTAACATGTAAACAAACAGATTACGACCTGTCAGAGGTAACAGGTGACTCCTCCGAGTGTTAACGAGCCGCTCTCAGCCTGCTCGTTATCTCGTTAGCAGAGAGAGAGAGCAGAGAGAACGAGCAAGGGGGCAGGGATCGCTGCGTTTGGGCGTCTCGTCGACGTGATTGGTGCTCGGTGTCATTACAGGCTGACAGTAACAACCTCTGATTGGCTAATTGGTTAATAGGAGATGAATAGCCACTTAATTGACATGAAAGCATCCAATCACAGCAATTAATGTTAATTATGGGGCAATTAGGCAGAGAGGAGAGCGAGAGGATAGGGTGAGGAGAGTGTGAGAGAGAGACAAAGAAGAAGAGAGAGAGGAGGAGGGATTAACCTTTTCCAACCAGGACCCTTTCAAAATAAAAGTCTTCTTCTCACAGAACTGTAAAGACAGCGAGGACGCTGCTCTGATGATCTGTTTCATCGTCAGCTGAAAATAAAACTCTTCTGTCAGCAGAGAGGAAAGATAAGACGCAGAGCCGCAGCTGCAGGAGAAGAAGAAGAAGAAGAGAGTCTTTACGTAACAGGAAAAGAGAAAATGTCTTTTTTTATTGTTTGAGTTGCACAAAACAAAAGATCTGTATCTTTGAGACAGCGGAGTCAACTTGTAAAAATAGATTTATTTATTCGCTGCATCAACACGAGAAAACAAGTTTGACAACATGAATTAAATTCAGAGTCTTCAATGACTCTTTATTTCCCATTATGTGAAACGAACACCACTCCAATTATCAGGCCTGAAACTTTAAAGTCGACCTATTCTGCTGATCCTCATTTTAAAACTTCCGCATAGAGTTACAACGCTGGATGCTCAAACTAAACATGGGCAAAGTTTCAGATCATGAGGTAAACGTTTGTTGGAGTAATCCCATGATGAGTCTGCAGAGGGCGCTAAACAGCTTGTTCTGCAAATCACGCCATAGTTCCCCGATATGGAACCAAGAACTTCACCAGGCGGCTTCAAGCCTCTACGTAAGCCTCTGAAACCTCTTACATAGACTCTCTTTTCCACGCTCTGGAGAGCAGCCCTCCCCTGGCAGCCCTGCAGCGTTTTGCCCACGCCTTGAAGGCTTCCAGAGAGCTGGCCAATCAGAAGACTGTGGAGCTGGGGGCCTTATAGAGACAGCAGCTGAAAACAGCAGAGGCTGAAATGAGGGTTTTTCTGAATATGCTGCATGTTTCTCTAAATGTACGTTTCAGCTGTTGTGTCTATGCACCCACTGGCCACCGTACTAAAAGAATAACGAACGAACCATGCAGCAAAGGTCAGATTCGAGCCCATGTCCACTGTGATAAGGACTTTTGTGACTTTTCGTGTGTGTGTGGCTGCGGCTCAGTTGGGAGGGTCGGTCGTCTGTCAACCGGAAGGTTGGGGGTTCAATCCCCATCTCCTGCAGCAACATGTATGATGTGTCCTTGGGCGAGACACCTAACCTCAAGTTGATCCCGCTGCTTTGTTGGCAGCGTATGAATGTGTATAAATGGATGAGTTTAACAACCAACAGGTCCTAAAGTTTACCACTGAACAAAAAAATCTTCTTTTCCCAAGAGGAGACACAGCTTTTTTTACCTTGTTTCACAAGAAGACCCCAATTAGCAGGTCTGAAGTCTGTAATGTGTCCCCATAAGGCGACTTAACACACACACACACACACACAGTCACAGAGTCGCTGCTGGTGTCCGCTGTGCTCTGGTCCCCTTCCTGTGGAGCTAACGGTCTTTCCTGTCAGTCACAAGGCAATTAATTACCACGGTGACGCTCGTTAATAAAGGTTTCACCCCACTGAGTGACACAGTGAGAGTGTGTGTGTGTGTGTGTGTGTGTGTGTGTGTGTGTGTGTGTGTGTGTGTGTGTGTGTGTGTGTGTAGCCTCAGGAAGTTCAAAGCTGGGATCTGTCAGCAGTTGCCCATTACTGAACGCTCTCACTCTGACTGTGTCTCAGTCCTCCGTCAGTGATGACAGACTGTGATAAGCTATCTGCCTCCGTCGGCTCTGTGTGTGTTTGTGTTTATGTGTTTGTGTGTTACACAGCGACAGAGTAAAAACAGGCTTCTGGGGAATTTTACTGTAGATCGGCGCTCGTAATAATCTATAAAACCAAGATCGTAGGGTTGATTAAAGCTGGATTTTGTCATTTGTTTATTTGTTGTTGGTGTAAACGTGAAGCGACAACGAGTGAATTTAAGAGCTTACAACAGACTGTCACGTTACGTTTACACTAAGGGGTCAAAATGTTCAAAACATGGACTCTGTTTGATACTTTCTTTTTAAATACAATCTGTTATTTTAATGATTTATTGTGTAAGAGCGGCATGAGGTAAATGAGCCACAGATCGGACTCGAGCCCGGAGGACCAAGGCCTCTGTACATGGGGTGCAACCTCTAGGCTACAAGCGCCCGTTGTTATCAATTTTTTATGTGCGCCCCAGTTGGTGAGGCGCAGGTCTTTAAGTCAGTGTGCAGAGTGCACCTGGGAGGAAGGCGGGTCACAGCGCATACCGCCATTGACCGCCGCCTCAGAGGATCATAACGTGTTTTTAGGTCATTTGAGCCACTACATTTATTTGAAATAAAACATTAACTCTCACTGGATTTATTTATTGAATCAAGAGCGTGTGTGATGAACTTTTCCCGCTCTCTCTTTGTGGTCAATACAAGGAGATATTTGAGAGGTTACAGGACAAACTTTCCTCCCACTTCCTCCCGCTGTACGATGGAACAGTGGTTAGCACTCACAGCGAGGAGGTTCCTGGTTTGAATCCCCGTCTGACAGGAGCCTCTCTGTGTGGAGTTTGCATGTTCTCCCCGTTCATGCGTGGGTTCTCTCCGGGTACTCCGGCTTCCTCCCACAGTCAAAAGACATGCTGGTTAGGTTAACTGGTGACTCTAAATTGTCTGTAGGTGTGAATGTGAGTGTGGCTGGTTGTCTGTCTCTATATGTCAGCCCTGTGATTGGCTGGTGAACAGTCCAGGGTGTAACCCCGCCTCTTTAGAAACATAAAGATTAAGTTTCTGATATGGTGGAAACTACTTTACACAACCTTCAGTCTGTGAGTAAATATCAGTGTCTGTCTTTAGCCAGGTGTTTTTATTACGTGATGATAATATTCATATATATTTTTATCTGTATTTGTAGGAGAACCGTCGAAGGCAGCCTGAAAACTAAACATGAAACTGTATTTGTGCTTTAAATGACAATATAAAGATGTTAACATTCAAACCTCTGGTCATTTAACACAGCAGAAGAAAAACGACTTATTAATAATTCCTGAAGCTGCTACATTTAAAGCCTCGCTCATCAATAATTCATTTAATGGATGAAGTGTCTGTGTGTGATGAGAGTGTCACTGCAAAGAGAACTGTCAACATGTGTTAGCCTCTTTTAGCTTCTTAGCTTTTCCTCCAGTTAAAGGTCTTATATGATGCTAAATCCACTTCACCATGTTTCTCTAATATGTGTCTCTAGTCTGTCTACAAACCCCCCAATGATGAGAAAAGTCCATCCTCTCCGTCTTTTGCCTGCTCCACTTTTCAGAAAATGTGTGCTCAAACAGGCCGTTTGGAGATTTTCCCTTCATGACATCACAAAGGGCAGTAACCCCTCCCCCAGGTGGGTGACACTCCCACAGCTAGGTGTTTGTTCTGCCCTCTGAGTCTGCCTTCTCACCGTAAACAATAGGACATGGAGCGAGAAAGCCCGAGACACCCAAAAACAACTTCTGACAGAGCACTAATCTACTTCGCCTAAAGACGCCGCACAGCTCCGCTGCTCACCTGTTGTCATGAATTGAGGAGACTTGTCATAAAAACAGCACTTAAGGTTTATTTACTTAACAATAGATCGGCAGCTACTCGTGGTGAACCCCCCTTTTCTCTCTCCCTCATGATGTCAAAAACATGCAAAGATAACGGTGGGTTCACACTTGAGAGAGAAGGAGAGAGCTGGTCATAAGCCACGTTTGTACCTTCAGTGTGAGCTCTGATGTTTGTTGAAATCTTCTTAAATCCGTTTGTAAGTATTTATAATACTGAAAATTACAATTAAATAATAAAATGTGTTTTTCGCTTCATTTAATAGAATCACTTCTCTCAGCAACTGAAACTGACCTCGAGGGTCCCTGGGATCTTACCAGACTTCCTCAGGTTCTTTATCTAAACAGACACACTTAGTGTTTTTTATAAAAGCTTCAGTCTAGGCACTGAGTGGTGGATTGTTAAAGTCATTTAAAAAGGGTTTTCATTCTGTATTTTTCTGCAGTTGTATAATCTAACAAACATGATAGCGGAGTGTCTTATACATCTTCTCTCTCTCTTTTCCTGCAGGGCTGTCCTCAGATCCTGCCCACCTCTGACATCCTGGTCCCGGCCGGGATGGTTCGTCCAATCACGCTGCGGGCTCGTAACCTCCCCCAGCCTCAGTCGGGTCAGAAGAACTACGAGTGTGTGTTCAACATCCAGGGCAAAGTCCAACGCATCCCCGCCGTCCGCTTCAACTCCTCCTGCATCCAGTGTCAGAACACCTCGGTGAGTCAAAACTACACTACCCAGCATGCACTAGTCCCCGTATGATATAGAGTGTTGAATAAAGGCCACATCCCCCTGTGTTGTGTTATCAGTGATCGATGACATCACTCAAAAAGAAACACCAGGTGGACACACGCCCTGAGTTGTACTTGTTTTGGACATTGTAGTGATACTGTAGTAGTGGCAATTCTTGTTTTGAATGACATCACCAGTCTGACAACAACCTCTGACTTTAACCCCGACGACCTCCATCCCTCTGGTTGTCACGGAAACCTGTGTGTGTGTGTGTGTGTGTGTATGAGATGACCCAGTGACCTCCAGGGCTCAGAGGTCAGGCTGCAGGTGGACAGGGAGTATTGATGTGTCTGACTGGGATTCAAATATCAGACACACGCACACACACACACACACACACACACGCACGCACACAGACACACACACACGCACACACACACACACGCAGACACACACACACATGCACACACACACACAGACACACACACACTCTTGTCCGTCTACTTGCGCTCATTTCCTGTCCTTCATCTGTCTTCCTGTCGTTGAGACCGCCCCAAAGACGCCTCAAACACACACACATTATTCATGGACATACAACTACTAAATACAGGCCGCAGCACGAACACACACACACACACACACACACACACAAAGATTCATACAGATGGTCAGAATGTGTGTGTGCGTCTGTATTTAATTAAGTTACTACTCCCAGAGGAAATTGGCCATTTAGTGCAACACACACACACACACACACACACACACACACACACACACACACATACACACACACACACACACACAGTTCAGTGTTCAAAATAAAAGCGCAGTGTCGGAGCTTGTCGGAGCAGACAGAGGGAGGATTTACAGTTTAATGTGGATTTAATCAAATGTGGAGATAACTCAGCGACTCTTCCAGCTGTGTGTGAAACATCTGGAGGGAATCAAGAACAAAATGCTGCTGTGTGTAAAGGAACTGTTCGACATTTTCAGAATCACTCTTATTCTCCGAGGGAGATGGACGAGGTTAGCTTAGCTTAGCATTAAGGGGGGAATCGAGCCTGGCTCTGTCTGTTCAATGTTTTATTTCCAATCTAAACCAAGAAGAATAAAAATATCTGTGATTTCTGGGGTCGATTTCTGTCCAGGGTGGTTGTTTTGAGTGTGATGTTGCAGATGTGTGTTTGTGTGTGTTTGTGCATCATACGTGGAGGGAGGATGGTGTGGGGAAGCTCACATGTGGAGGCAGAAATCTGATCGATTAGAGCGTGATGTGAACAGACGGACGATCTCTCTTCTTCCTCACCTCCCCCCTCCTCCCTTTCCTCTAATCTGCCTCCTATTTCATCTCTCCATCTTTTCCCCCCATGCAGTCATTCAGAGCTTTGTTTACTCTCCTTCTTTCTTTTATCACCCAGACTTCAGCATAAAGGTGCATAAAAGTAAACATACTGAAGTACAAGAAGCCTGAATTTGTACTTTATTGCTGCATTTAAAGGAGCAATATGTAACTCTGACACCTAGTGTTTAAAATGTGTACTGCAAGCCATATTCATAACATTACAGAGAGCTGTCTCCTCCCCCCCCCCCCCTCCTCTCTAGAGTGGATGCTCACGCAGGTCACCATGTGGTGGACACTGAAGCTTCAGTGTTTATCCAGCTCTGCATCGGTCTGTAAACCTTTCTGTGTTCTAACCTCTCTCCATTTTTCAAAAGCATCTCCAATATTGATCCTAGTTTGAGCACGTTTCTGCTCGTGGAGCTTATTAGAAACATGCAGAGGCTTTTTAGGTCGGGTACAATCACTTCTATCTGAACCAGTTCTCTTGCCCGCTTCCATCGCTGCAACACCTGTTGGTTTGACCTGATAACTGCTCTCATATCTGGCAAACCGAGGGGCGTCCAAAACGGCCGTGTGGGGGAGCAGTCTTTGATGTAATATCCGGTGTTTCCATGGCAACGATAAACATGTCGTGTCTTTCATGACAGCTGCCGTAACAAGACTCTAAAATTATGGATTTTCTGGCTTTGATAACTGTTTGAGATATTTGAGCTAATGTACTCAACAATAAAAAAATATATAACATAGGTTTAGTCCATTTTTAATTGATTAAGAAAAATTCTACACATTGTATCTTTAACTAATTAAAACTAGTCGATCCTTCATGGTTAGAAGGAGGTGTTTTCAGTCTGTAAACTTTACACTAATACAGCGGTTAGTTTGCAGAAGACATTCTGGGTGTTTGCTCAACCTGCACAAAAAACAAACCTTTTAATTCTCTAAATATCCTCAAAGGTTGAGACAGACGTCGGGCATGCATATGTCTCACACAGTGAGGTTTGCAGGCGTCTTATATGATGACATTTCTGCATCAGCAAACACTTTGGCGACACGTTACCAGCGACTCTGCAACAATGCTTCGGACACACTCTGACATCTTGAAACTTCATCAGCGCTGCTGTGAACACAGCTTTAGACGAGCTGCAGCTGAACACACTCCAGCTCTCAGCAGAAGAAGAAAAGAGTGACACAGAAGCAGCTTTGACACACACACACACACACACACACACACACAGAGCTGCTGCTGTTGCCAGGCACCTCTGACCCCATTGCGGCGGGCCTGGCGACCGGGCAGGGGTTACCATGGGGACGACAGATCCACACTCCCGCTCCCACAGCGTCCGGCGGCTCTGTGACATTAAGACACAGCAGGAGAGAGAGCGAGCGAGCGAGTGAGCAGAGTGAGAGTCGGAGAAAAAAACCCGACAGAAGGAGGAGGAGAAGTACCGACGAGAGAGAGAGAAGAAAAGAGAAACAGGAAATAAGGTTATTGTCCCGGTGGGGAAAATATTTCACCGTGAATTACAGAGAATAACAAGCAAAGTGACGCACAACACAGATCGCACAGCTACAGCACAGCAGGTCAGACACGACAGACACACACAAAGAGGAAGATTAAGAGAGAAGCAGAGACATTAAACTCATCTGTCAGGGAGAATTCAAACTAAAGGACACTTTGGACTCTCTTAATAATCGCTTCATTTATGCAGCACTTTTAAAAAGATGCTAACATAACGTGGAGAGGCGCAGATTGTTACTCTAAGAGTGTGACATCACAAACTAACTCTGGTGCACTTGAACGGGGGTCTCTGTTCGCCTTCAAGTGCACCAGAGTACGAGTCACTGAAGGTGAGAACGCAATCCGAGTCAAACAAGGGAAGTGAACCAAAAAGCAATGCATTGTGGGTTGAATTTGGCCGTGTTAATGCTGGCGGTTTTCTGAACCTCCTTCTATAATAGTAGTTTGTACTGATTTTTCCAGTATGTCAAAAATACCCAGCTGTCGTACCTCAGAAGAACAATCTGAGCCTGTTGCAGACATTACAGCCTGTTTCACTGCTGCAAGACGAACTCATCTACTGGAGCAAATACTTCTTCTTGAACTTTGTACCCAGGTTTAAAAACAGCAGAATAACCCTTTAACCTGCCCTGACTTGTGTCCCTCTTCTTGGTACTGAAGACACAAAAACCTGTAGGAGAGGGGATGGAGATACAATTTCATGTTCATGCTGCATCATGGTGGCTTGGCGCTCGAGTGTGTGTGTGTGTGTGTGTGTGTGTGTGTGTGTGTGTGTGTGTGTGTGTGTGTGTGTGTGTGTGTGTGTGTGTGTGTGTGTGTGTGTGTGTGTGTGTGTGTGTGTGTGTGTGTGTGTGGTGAGTTATGATGCTTCTCTGTTGGGCTCAGCTGGCTACTTTTAATGGAAAAATCAGGGCATTAGACACACACTCCCATCTCTCTCTCTCTCTCCCTCTCTCTCTATTTGTCCTGATATTCCACATATTTCAGCTGTGTGGTCATCACTCTAACACACACACACACACACGCACACACACACACACACACAGAGTTATTAATATTGTGGTCGTTCTTGCAGCTCTGCAGAAAAGATCATTTTAATACCAACGCTTTATTAATTACAACCCTGTGTTTCTCTGAGTGTGGTGTGTGTGTGTGTGTGTGTGTGTGTGTGTGTGTGTGTGTGTGTGTGTGTGTGTGTGTGTGTGTGTGTGTGTGTGT
>CM036547.1:29286780-29309280 GCA_020745685.1 Tautogolabrus adspersus | reverse complement strand
TCCGATGCAGAGGTTGAGTGTTTACACTAAATTTGGGCAGCCCCAATAGATTAGAGTCAGCTGGATAAAACGTACAAGACTTCTGGGGTCTTTGGGAAAATCCGAGACTATCCAGTATTACGACGTGATGACGTATGTACAGGAGGTCACTGAGCTCAGGCCAGGTGAGTCCTGGAGCAGTGTGAGTGCAGGCCAGCGGGGGAATGGGGAGGGGGGTCAATCGTACTGATACGGTACAGGGAAACTGGGCCTAGTGTAAGAGCGCCCTTAGATTCCCCTACCCGAGGGAGAATGAGTACAACTCTGATTTCTCATAACTTTAACAGACTTTAAATGACCTTTTCCGTCTGTACTGTAAGTGTGTCTTAGTGTGTACATTTCAAAAACTAAAACGGGTATTGATGAAAACTGGACTTAATTGAAAGTAATGACTGTCTTTGAACATCCTCTCTTCATGTGGTGACATTCAGATCTTTATTTCTGGAGATACATGAGATAAACCAGAAGCTGTAACTTTCACTCATTGGCTGTGCTTTTGTTCCACCTCATGTCGGGGTATCTTAACGTACGAGGACCCAAGTATCTCTCCCATCAAGTCTTCACCTGTCTCTCCTTCGCCTTCGTTGACATCTTCTGTGTGTCTGTTGTGTGTGTTTGCAGCGTTGCTCTATAAGTGCGAGGCTCAGCGCTCCAGCTGTGGTCAGTGTCTCAAAGCTCCCGCAACGTTCGAGTGCGGATGGTGCGCCGAAACCAGGAAGTGTCTCCTACGGCAACACTGCCCGGCCCCCGAGCAGAACTGGATGCATCACGGCCGTCACAACCTGCGTTGCAGCCACCCGCGCATCACCAGGGTAGGGAATCGAACCTGCAACCTTTACTGACATAACCACAGAGGAGAGGAATCTGATGAAGTCAAGAATATATTGAAAGAGTTCCTGATACGTTCCTTTAGAGTACTTATCTTATATAAACTGTTTGAGAATCATAAAAATGTCTCCTAGTTTTGGTGTAAAGTTCAGATTGGTAAAGAGACAGCAGCTGTTCCATAAATGATCGGAGTAGAAACATAAAGATCATTGACATTATATCCCTCCTCCCCCTCCTTCCACAGATCGACCCTCTGACGGGGCCTCGGGAAGGGGGGACACGGGTGACGATCGAGGGGGAGAACCTGGGGCTGCAGGTGAAGGAGATCGCTCACGTGCAGGTGGCCGGCGTCCGCTGCAACCCGGTGCCCTCGCAGTACATCAGCGCCGAGAGGTCAGTGTGTGTGTCAGCGTGTGTGATGTCATGATAGCAGAGTTTTAATACCACGGCAACAAAAACAGACGCCCTAGACTCTTAATATTGGTGAATTATTTTGCCAAAAAAATTGTATAAAAGCGTTGAAAATGTTTTCGTGCAATTTCAGTGACACTCCTTCCTCCCTACACACCTGTCTCATGATATAGATCATTAAAGAAACCAAGATTGTATCATTTTAAAACACGTGGTATAAAAAAGAACTGCATTATCCAATTTTGAGTCCATGTGTGCACTGACCTGCTCTATGTGTGTGTGTGTGTGTGTGTGTGTGTGTGTGTGTGTGTGTGTGTGTGTGTGTGTGTGTGCAGGATCGTGTGTGACATGGCCGAGGCTCTCCTCCCTCACTCTCCAGGCGGTCCGGTCGAGCTCTGCATCGGGGTCTGCAGCGCCGAGTATCGAACCCTCTCCACACAGACGTACTCCTTCGTGGTGAGTGTGTGTATGAGCGCGTACGCGTAGAGACCTGCTGCGTTGTGAACATAAATGTTATCATACTTGCCGATGTGCAGCGTGTGTTCCTGAAAGATTCCTCTAGAGGGCGCACCGCATTAATCAGACAGCGTAAAACACTGAAGAGGAGATGATCTGTCGCCAGCTGTTTTGGCACGCACGTTAACGACACATCACAGTGCAGGTCGTTGTCGACTTGATCTATTAACTTCTCTTCAAAACTTTCCTCCATTGTTGTCACATGATCTCCTCACATTACAACTCTACACTGCTCCTAGTGGTTATATGGATATTGCATCTCATGGACGCAGTCGTGTAGCGTTAACTTCTGAGGACGTTTGCGTACACAAAGTTACACATGGTTAAAAGCGAGTTTACTCAGGGCTAAAGGAAGACGGGAACATTAACAGTCCTCCACAATAAAACAGAGTTTATTGAGTTCACTTCTTACAACACTCTGAATGGAGCCCTGACATCGTGATGACTTCATATTTAGTTTTTCTTCTTATCTTAAAGTTTGAATATTATCAAAAAGTTTAAGAATAAAAGTTCAAATATTCAGGATAAAACTCTAAAAGATAAGATGCACTTCATTGATCCCCTCAGGGAAGTTCAGCAGATGAGCAGATAAAAGTCAAACGTCTGCACATTCAGCAGGATTTAAAATCTGTTTGCTTTCATTTGACTTCAATGATTCATACAGACGAGAGAAAGTGATGAGAGTGTTCACTGCATGAACTGGACACGAAGGAGAGTCCGCTCAGTATAAGTTGGATAAACCTGCACGAGAAGAAACTTCAACACGTTCGGTACGATTCATAAAAAAAAGGAAAAAAAACGAGTTTCCACTTTGTTGTAGAGAAGACAAATATGATGACTTTCAAGCGCTTTATCTCTACATTTGAATACAGTAGTTAATTTCATTGAATCACATTTTTAATTGCATGTTTAAAATTGATTTGAGGGCTTTTATTTTGAAGTTCTGTACAGTCTACTAACAGCGTGTCTTAACATGACGCGAGCGAGCGACAGCAACAAAGTCAGCGTGATTCAGTTGTTTCCTATTGGAGTGTCCTGATTGCCAGTGAGCATGAAGCAGCGCGACGCGGAGCACCGTTTACAGTATTGACCTGTTTCCTCATCGTCTTCATCCGTCAGAGCCCGAGTTTCAGCCGAGTCCGTCCAGAGAGGGGACCTGTTTCTGGGGGAACTCGACTGACGGTGACGGGTCGACACCTGGACGCCGGCAGCACCGTCATGGTTTACATCGACAAGGAGGAGTGTCTGTTTGTCAAGTCAGTAAATGATCATATGAAGATAATAATTCCACTTTTTATTTCATGATAAACCTCATATTTATCTCTTGTTTTTCAGACGGACCAATCGGGAAATAATCTGCATTACTCCCGCCTCCCTGTCAGGCTCTGGCCCCGCCCCCATCCGCCTGATGATTGACAGGGCGGAGGTGACGAGCTCAGAGACCAAATACATCTACACAGAGGACCCGACGATCAGCAGCATCGAGCCAAACTGGACCATCCTCAAGTAAATGTTACAGAAATATAAGATATTCAATCCAACAACCAATCAGAGTGTCGATCTGTAACCTTTGTGTGTGTGCGTGTGTGTGCGTACAGCGGCAGCACGGTGATAACAGTAACAGGGACGAACCTGTTGACCATCCAGGAGCCCAAAGTGAGAGCGAAGTACGGAGGAGTCGAGACAAACAACGTGAGGACAATCTAAAAACTTAAAGGAGCAATCTGTAACTCTGACACCTAGTGTTTAAAATGGGTACTGCGGTTTAAATTCAAAACATTGTAGAGAGCTGTCTCCCCCCGCCCCCCCCCCCATAGAGTCGATGCTTACTCAATTAAAACACCTTGACGAGATTGACTGAAACTATGACTCGTTTTTTAATTGCGGTTATTATCTCTGATCATTAATTATTAGAAAAACAAAGTCCGATATATATTTATAATTAGTTTAAAAATGTGTTTGTCTGTGTAGTTCTGCACCGTGATGAACGACAGCACCATGACCTGTTTGGCTCCCGGTTTGATCTACACTAAATCAAACCCACCAGAGGGGGCGCTGCGACCTGACGAGTTCGGCTTCATCTTCGACCAGGTAATGCACACACACACACACAGCAAGTAGAAGTCAACCTCCAGTGTTGAAACATGAAGCTGATGCTGAAGGTTAGAAACCTGCAGTTCCTCGAGTGTCCACTAGAGGCTGGCTGCAGAAGCACAGGAAGTCACATACACACCCATTCTAAAAAGCCTGTTTTTACAGCAGACATTAACATGTTTACAGCCTGGTTCAAAAAACAAACAGGTCTGATTAGCTCATGTCTCGATCAGCACACACTGTACGGGGGGGTGAATGTTTTGATGACTCATCAGTTTGAACTGATGAAGGATAAGAGTTGTTTTTCTAATCACTTTTTACCGACTGTGTTCTCATCATGGTGTCATGTTTCTGTTCAGGTCTCCTCTCTGCTCGTCCTGAACTCCACCCCCTTCATCCACTACCCCAACCCGACCTTTGACCCCCTGGGGAACTCTGGGATCCTGGAGGTCAAACCGGGGTCACCCATCATCCTCAAGGTGAGAACCAAAAACTGTGATTACACATTTATAGAGTGACTGAGTGTTGTGAGTCAACAGCTCGTCAATACAAAGCACCACACTTCAGTTTGTCCACCTTCAAAATAAAAGCACCAAACTCGAGTTTGTCCACCTTCAAAATAAAAGCACCACACTTTAGTGTGTTCACCTTCAAAATAAAAGCACCACTCTTCAGTTTATCCACCTTCAAAATAAAAGCACCACACTTCAGTGTGTCCACCTTCAAAATAAAAGCACCACACTTCAGTGTGTCCACCTTCAAAATAAAAGCACCACACTTCAGTGTGTCCACCTTCAATACAATAAATAAATATTTATAATATGTTGATACTTCTCTTGCTGCTCATACTTTTTATCGTTCTCTGTGGTTCTAACGTTCTGTTTGTGTTTTCAGGGTAAGAACCTGATCCCTCCGGCGCCGGGGAACAATCGTCTCAACTACACCGTTCTGATCGGGGAGACTCCGTGTCTGCTCACAGTGTCGGAGAACCAGCTGCTCTGTGATTCGCCTGATCTGACCGGAGAACAGAGAGTCCTGGTGAGTGACGGGAGATAAACCCCGCCCACTTTCTTTAACCTCACACTGAAGCCTGATTGATTAAATTCACCAGTAAGAAGACTTTGACTTATGTTGGGCGGGTTCTCTTACTTAAAGGACAACTTTTTTTAGTTTCATTAGTAAGTTCATCGTCACGAACATTTTAATTTAGATTAGCTTGTAATAATGAGAAGGAAAGGAGGGACGAAATAAGGATACAAGGAGGATAGGGAAGGAAAGGAAGAAAGAGAGGAAGGAGGACAGAGGACAGAGGAGGGGAGGGAAAGGAGAAGGTGAAGTAGAGAAAAGAGGACAGGGAGGATTGGAGACAAGGAAATAAGGGACAAATGGAGGTACAGTAGAGGAGGAAGGAGAAGACAAAAAGGGAGAAGGAGAGGAAAAGAGGTGAGGAATCAAGAGGAGGAGAGGAGGAAAGGACAGAGGAGGTGAAGAAGGAGATGACAAAAGGGGAGGGGGGTCTTTATAAAGGTGAGAGTCATTAGGAGAAGCTGCAGGGAATCATGGGTAATTGGTCTGATATCACAGCTCAGCTCTTCCTACTGGACGAAGTATTGATGAATTATTAAAACGATTGATTATTCATCGATACGGATCGCCCTGACTCTCTCTCTCTTTCATCTTCATCGCTCCTCTTCATCATTTATTCATCGGTTCGTTCAAACGAGCTTCATCGGTCTTATAATCGATGTTTATAACCTGAGAGAGGAAACGCTTTAATAAAACATTCATACGGACACGATTACAGCTGATGAAGAGTGTGTGTGTGTGTGTGTGTGTGTGTGTGTGTGTGTGTGTGTGTGTGTGTGTGTGTGTGTGTGTGTCTGTGTGTGTGTGTGTGTGTGTGTGTGTGTGTGTCTGTGTGTGTGTGAGTCTGTGTGTGTGTGTTTATATTCATGTCTGTGTCTCGTTGTTAGCAGTGAGTTACATTGTTAGCTATAAGTTCTTTTTAGCTTTTATTAAATTACATAAACAATCAGTCCATTGGGGATTGAACCCTCGACCTTCGGATTGAGAGCAGATTAAGTTTACTGCACAATAAAAATGTAGTTTACCACAAGTAAAGAATGTAAGTTGCACAGTCAGGGGCGGCTGTGTCTCAGTGGTAGAGTCGAGGGAACGAGTCTGAGTTTGTAAACTCTGAGGTTGTAGTGGTTTTATTGTGAGGCTGTTTCAAGGTCGAGAAAATAGAAAAATAAAATCAAAGTCTGAATTTAGTTTAATAAATTCAGACTTTTATTAAATGCATAATCCAGTACAGCTGTGTTTATTCCTCCTGTGTTCTCTCTCTCTCTCTCTCTCTCTCTCTCTCTCTCTCTCTCTCTCTCTCTGTCTGTAGATCCTGGTCGGTGGTCTGGAGTACTCCCCGGGAACGCTCCACATTTACTCGGACAGTGCCCTCACGCTGCCCGCCATCATCGGCATCGGAGCGGGCGGAGGCGTGCTGCTCATCGCCATCATCGCCGTGCTCATCGCCTACAAGAGGAAGACTCGAGACGCCGACCGCACGCTCAAACGCCTCCAGCTGCAGATGGACAACCTGGAGAGCCGGGTGGCGCTGGAGTGCAAAGAGGGTATGTAGTGTGCATGCATGTATTCTTTATTTACATAACCTTTTGTTTTAGATTGTTTAGATTGTAGGGATATAAAATACTGACACACTGACTTTACAACAAGCAGAGAAATCAATGTCATCACTAAAAGGCCGTTTATATTTTGACCTTCTGAGGTTGAACTCTCCTCACACTTTCGTGGAAACTCGTCATCTAAATATTCTCTGTCCTTCCTGCAGCGTTTGCAGAGCTGCAGACCGACATCCAGGAGCTGACCAACGACATGGACGGAGTGAAGATCCCCTTCCTGGAGTACCGGACCTACACCATGAGGGTGATGTTCCCGGGGATAGAAGAACACCCCGTACTCAAGGAGCTCGACGTAAGACAAAAAAAAACACCTCACACAAATCTCTGTGCTTCATTACCTGCAGAACAAAAACACACACGGGGAACATTACAGAAATAGTCTGAGCTGTTGTGTGTGTGCGTGTGTGTGTGTGTGTGTGTGTGTGTGTGTGTGTGTGTGTGTGTGTGTGCGCGTGTGTGCGTGTGTGTGTGCGTGTGTGTGTGCGTGTGTGTGTGTGTGTGCGTGCGCGTGCGTGCGCGTGCGTGAGACAGAGAACCCTCCTCCGTCTGTGAAGTTTTAATTAAGCGAGCGCAGCAGGACGCCGCCGCCGCTCTCTGCAGCCTCACCGTGAATCAGACTCTAACATCCTAATAACGAGGTGTGGAAGCAGATCAGTCTCAGGAAGAGAAAGTTTCTGTGTTCTCAGAGGACTGATGTCGACTTTTAATCCAGTCTGAAGCTTCTTTTATTTCACCAGAAGTTTTCTGTTCTATTTTCATCCTCCTCCACGTTTAGATTTATTAAATTAATACACACAGAGAGATTTCTCTGTAAAATCCTGCAGTTCCTGGAGTGTCCACTAGAGGCTGGCTGCAGAAGCACAGGAAGTCACATACACACCCATTCTAAAAAGCCTGTTTTTACAGCAGACATTAACATGTTTACAGCCTGGTTCAAAAAACCAAATAGGTCTGATTAGCTCATGTCTCGATCAGCACACACTGTACGGGGGTGAATGTTTTGATGACTCATCAGTTTTGATTTGATGAAGGATAAGAGTTATTCACAATAAGGCGTGTAGCTGACCTGATTGACAGGTGGGCACGGTGTAACGGTTTGTCAGGAGGCTTAAAACCCGCCTCAGCTCCAGCTCTCAGTCTGACTCCAGCGCCCCCTGCAGGAACAGATGGATGCCGTCACTCAGACTGCGTCCATTAATATTTACAGTCTATAAGTGCAACTCTCTTGTAAAAGAGATTCTTATGAGACTTTTCCTGGTTAAATAAAACTGCTCACTACGGTGGCCCTGAAGGTCAACTGCAAAAACTTTTCATGAAAAAAAAACTCTTCACAAATTGTCCAAACATTTCGTGAATCACAAAAGCGTCTCCTGAAACTGCAAAATGTTGCATTTGATCCATTTTTGCGTTTTTTTTAAACATTTCAGCAGGCGGTCTTAAGTGAGACACTAACTTTATGATGTCTCCCTCTCTCTCTCTCTCTCCCTCTCCCCCTCTCTCCCTCTCTCTCTCCCTCTCCCCCTCTCCCTCCCTCTCTCTCCCTCTCTCTCTCCCTCTCTCTCTCTCTCCCTCTCTCTCTCCCTCTCTCTCTCTCCCTCTCCCTCTCTCTCTCTCTCCCTCTCTCTCTCTCTCTCTCTCTCTCTCTGGGTTTCAGTCTCCGGCGAACGTGGAGAAAGCTCTGCGTCTCTTCAGTCAGTTACTGAACAACAAGATGTTCCTGCTGACCTTCATCCACACGCTCGAGGCTCAGAGGTCGTTCTCCATGAGGGACCGCGGGAACGTCGCCTCGCTGCTCATGGCTGCCCTGCAGGTGAATCACCTAAGGAGCTCCAGATAAAGTGTTCAGAGCCGGTTCATGCAGCACAGGGATCTGATGTCTATAACTATTGATAACTGTTTATAACGTGAAGGTGTACATCTGTTAGCTTGATTCAATGATTACTTCTGCCAATAACAGTTAATAACGACTAAAGAGATTGATGCACGTCGGTGTCTGACTTTATGTTGGGTCTCTGCAGGGTCGTATGGAGTACGCGACAGTCGTGTTGAAGCAGCTGCTGGCCGACTTGATCGAGAAGAACCTGGAGAACAAAAACCATCCCAAACTGCTGCTCAGGAGGTCAGAACCACGACTTCAACTTTTTTACTTTGTTCAGCCTTTAGCCTTCAAAATAAAAGCCTGTGTGTGTATGTGGAGCTTCATCAACACCGCAACACAATGTGACCTCACAGACTGGGATACCGATTTTACGCTGTCAGAGAATCAATATGAACGTGAACGTCACTGTGGGGGGGGGGATCAGTCTGGAAAGAGCGACCGTGACGTCTCTGTGTGTTTTCAGGACGGAGTCTGTGGCCGAGAAGATGCTGACGAACTGGTTCACTTTCCTGCTGCATCGCTTCCTCAAGGTAAGCTCTCCCTTGTGTTTGCTCAGTTATTATTTCCTCCTCTCCTTAATTGACCTCGTTAAGCTCTTCCTCTTCACTCTGACTGTGACCAATCAGATCGAGGCTGCAGTTTACTTATTCATGGGAAGTGAATGGGATTGGTTAAATCCTGCTGCTGATGGGTTTTTCAGGATTAAACTGTGTTAATGAAGGGATTCATAGGATTCTGATTGTCTCCCTCTCCCTCTCTCTCTCTCTCTCTCTCTCTCTCTCTCTCTCTCTCTCTCTCTCTCTCTCTCTCTCTCTCTCTCTCTCTCTCTCTCTCCCTCTCTCTCTCCCTCTCTCTCTCTCTCTCTCTCTCTCTCTCTCTCTCTCTCTCTCTCTCTCTCTCTCTCTCTCAGGAGTGTGCGGGCGAGCCTCTCTTCATGCTGTACTGTGCAATAAAGCAGCAGATGGAGAAAGGGCCGATCGACGCCATCACCGGAGAGGCTCGCTACTCTCTGAGTGAAGACAAACTCATCAGGCAGCAGATCGACTACAAACAGCTGGTAACACTCAAACACACACACACATAAACACACACACACACACACACACACACACACACACACACATAAACACACACACACATAAACACACACACTCACTCTCACACACACACACACACACACACACACACACACACACACACACACACATAAACACACACACACATAAACACACACACTCACTCTCACACACACACACACACACACACACACACACACACACACACACATAAACACACACACACACACACACACACACACACACACACACACACACACAAACACACACACACACACACACACAAACACACACACACTATACATCTACACTGACTCTGACTGACTTCTTCTGTTACTTTTTTCAGACTCTGATGTGTATCCCTCCGGAGGGCGAGGCGGGGACGGAGGTACCCGTGAAGGTGTTGAACTGCGACACGGTGACTCAGGTCAAAGACAAACTGCTGGACGCCGTTTACAAAGGGATCCCGTTCTCTCAGAGACCTCAGGCCGACGACATGGACCTCGGTAACCAATCACAACACAGCATTGACTTTATTTAGAAAAAGATCCGTTTTAACTCACAGAACAAAGTAGTGCATTGATTGAGGACTACTTTCAGCGGCGGATGAAGCCGTTTTGGAAATATTACAGTCTGACGTTTCTATCCAAAGAGTCATGCGACTAAATCAACAGAAGCGAGTCCAGCCTAGCTCCTGGACAGTAAAGACCGGGGGCCTCATGTATGAAAGACTGCATAGCTTCCATACTGAAAGATGGCGAAGTACAAAACTGTGCATAGGCATGTTCCTACGCACCTTTCCCCTATAAATCCCAGTTAATGTGAACCTGAGCGCAGCTGCACGTGCCACTCGGCACGCCTTGTCTCCTCCCATGAATTACTATGCAAATGACTTCAAACACGCCCCATGCTGCGACCTATGGGCCAAACAACGATGGAAACCTGAGGTGCTTGTTACTGAAGTCAGAAAACACATTTTATTTTCTGTTCTATTCTTCAGGAATTAGACGCTGGATCTGAGGTCAGTGTAGAATGTGTTTTTATTTATCCAACTTCATAAACAAAGTTCAGTAAATAGAGTGGCGAATTAATGAAGGCACATTTGGAGAATTTTTTAGTACTTTGTAGTTTGCAGCAGGGTCTGTACGTTCTCACGTCACGCTGATTTTCATACATCCCTGCGTGTGCGTGAAACACAGCGTACGCCACATTTAAGTACGTACTCAGCATTAATGCATGTGACCCCAGGAGAGAAACGTGCTAACTGTGTGTGTGTGTGTTTGTGTTCTCAGAGTGGCGTCAAGGCCGACTGACCAGGATCATCCTGCAGGACGAAGACGTGACCACAAAGATCGAGAGCGACTGGAAGAGACTCAACACACTGGCACACTACCAGGTACACATACACACACACACACACACACACACACACAATCTCTCTCTCTCTCAGGTGTTTATTAAGCACATCATCGAGGATCCATTTGCCTTCATGTTAACAGAGTACCTCATAAAGTAGGTGAAAGTTTCTGTAAAGTGCACGCAGTAAAAACATCGTCTGATTCCAGGGAGGAGAAATGAGAAACTTTTTTTTAGATTAACTGAAAAAGGTTTTTAATCAGTTGAACGTCTGAGAAAGTTTTCACAACTCTGCAAAGTTCTGAAACCTTCCTTACAGAGAGGTGAGTCTGCTCCTTCAGTGTTCAGTGCTGAGAGTCTCTAAAAGCAGAACTCTGAACGGGTTGTTCCTTTAGAAAACTTTCAAAATAAATTGCTAAGAAAATATGTTCTTCTCTGCTTTTGTTGAACGTGGGATCAGAATCGGTGTGGCTCATGCTGTTTCACGTTTAAAGGCAGAGTCAGTAGAAATGTTTGTAAACACGACATTCAAACGTGGCCCCTCCTCCTGGGCTCATCGCCCCCAGAAGCTCTCACTCACTGCAGGACGTAGTGTGTACATTTACTGCTTGTAGCTACACTGCAAGCTACCGCATGCTAGCACAAGCTAACCGCCGGTGTTTGTCACCTGTCTGTCCAACAGGAAGCAGACCAACTCCACGTCCACGGGTAAAAGCCAACACAAGGTTCACCCTCGTTTTAGAACGAGCTTTATCCGCTTGGTGTTTCACCTCACTGTGATTATATTTTCTCTTCTTTGCTGCTACGTCCACGTCCGTCATATTCACCGGTTTGAATCTCGTCCAATCACTGAATTGTACCCACTCCTAAACTCACCTGCTGCGCTGTCATTGGCTGGAGGAAACGTCCCGAGTCAACCAAAACAAACCAGAACAGTAAAATCCAGTCAGAGGACAGGGTCTCTGCAGACACAGTCACCAGCACACATGTACGGAGGCCCAGAAGGGACAATGGAACAGCTTTACTTTAGGAGAAGTCTGTATTTTATTTTGAAGGAAGAAGCTGCTGACTCTATCTTTAACTTTGTAGAGATATATCAAAAAAACTAAGGAAAAGAATATTTGAATTTTTAGAGATGCGTGATATACACCAAGAGAAAAATCACCTTTAATTCTGCGAGATGTGGAAAATCAAATTGACTTTTTTTTTCCCCGATACATGACAGCCTTTCTTACCCCCAGGAGTTCCCAAAGTGAGAGTAGGGAAATCCATGTTTTGCATCTTGAACATTTGTATTTGTAGTGAAACAAGAAGCCTCGCATGCTTGGATGAATTTGGCCTGAATGTTTTTCTAAATCCTGGCACCAGCCCTCGTCCGTCATAGCGAGGATTTATTCTCATTCTTGTGGTTAAATAAAGACAGGAAGTCAGTCGGAGTCCTGTGAGTGAGTCGTGCTCCTTATCAGCTCGAGCACTGACACGCTGTGGAGAGGATCCAGATTATGAACCAGATAAGAATCGACTGCGTTGGCGAGCTGAATGGATAATTAGTCGTCTGATTGACGGAGCGATCGCCTGATTGGCTGATGAGTTGATGTGCTTTTGTTTGTTTCCAGGTAACAGACGGCTCTCTGGTGGCGCTGGTCCAGAAGCAGGTTTCTGCCTACAACATCGCCAACTCGTTCACCTTCACCAGATCCCTGAGCAGATACGGTACAACACACACACGCACGCACAAACACACACACGCACACACACACACACGCACACTTAAACTCTGAGCTGACTGAGACACTGACTTATCTTTCTTTGTGTCCTCAGAGTCTTTACTCCGGACGTCCAGCAGTCCTGACAGTCTGAGATCTAGAGCGCCGATGATCACACCTGACCAGGAGACAGGTACCGCAGCAGTAATAGTGTTCATGTTAAGACACACAGGTATTTAGCACACCAGGTGCACTGTTTTATACCGAGTGTGTGTTGTGTGTTTTCAGGGACTAAACTGTGGCACCTGGTGAAAAATCACGAACACAGCGATCAGAGAGAAGGAGACCGAGGCAGCAAGATGGTTTCTGAGATCTACCTGACAAGACTGCTGGCTACGAAGGTGAGGCTCACACACACACACACACACACACACTTTTCTTTCCTATAGTAAAGATGGGTTTAATTATTGTTTGTTTCAATGTTTTTGTGTTTGGTTTGTTTGTTTTCTTCTAAATTAAGTCATTTCTTTTGCAATATATTGAATTTTAATTGGGCTGTAAATACTTAATCGCTTTCTTTGGTCCTCCCACCACTAGGGGACGCTGCAGAAGTTTGTAGACGACCTGTTTGAGACGGTGTTCAGCACCGCCCACAGGGGTTCTGCCCTCCCACTGGCTATCAAATACATGTTCGACTTCCTGGATGAGCAGGCGGACAAACGTCAGATCACCGACCCAGACGTCCGACACACCTGGAAAAGCAACTGGTGAGGAAATCAAAACACAGGAAATACTTTTCTATTTAAAAAAATCACAGATACAAAGATTTAACTTATTCTTCTTCCTTTTTTGTGTTTCCTCAGCCTTCCTCTCAGGTTCTGGGTGAACGTCATTAAGAATCCTCAGTTCGTGTTTGACATCCATAAGAGCAGCATCACTGACGCCTGCCTGTCTGTCGTCGCTCAGACCTTCATGGACTCGTGCTCGACGTCAGAACATCGACTTGGCAAAGACTCTCCGTCCAACAAGCTGCTCTACGCTAAAGACATCCCCAACTACAAGAGCTGGGTGGAGAGGTAGCTAACATGCTAACTAGCTTATGAACTGTGATACAAACTGCTAGAGATTGGTGAACAGGTAGCTAACATGCTAACTAGCTTACAAACTGCTAGAGATAGGTAAACAGGTAGCTAACATGCTAACTGGCTTATGAACTGTTATACAAATTGCTAGAGAACAGGTAGCTAACATGCTAACCTGTTCATATGCATTGACAGGTGTGCAGAGTGGTGGATGAAATGTTAATCACTATATGGCTTACAAGCGAACTAACTAAAAAACTGCTAAATATAGCACATTAAAAAGTGACAATACTTAAAAACCGAACCTACATAATTCAAAACTACAAACTAGCATGCTAAATAAACTACAACAGCTGGTTGGAGAGGATGCTAATTCTCTAAGAAACCTGCAGGGGCTGCTTGGAGAGTTACCTTAGCTCTCTGGCATGCTAGTATACTATAACTAGATTCAAAAAAGAGCTTAAGAAGCTAAAGGAGAGGTTACAAACATGCTAACTTGGTAATATTCCCAATAGGCCTTCATATTGTTAGTTTTTAGAATCTTTGAGTTCTAACCTCAAAAGAGGCGTGTTAGCTCGTTGATTACATAAGTAAAGTTTTAAAGCATGCACTAAAACTGTACACGTGTTTCCTGCAGGTACTACAGGGATATTTCAAAGATGCCCAGCATCAGCGATCAGGACATGGATGCCTACCTGGTGGAGCAGTCACGTCTCCATGGAACCGAGTTCAACACACTGAGCGCGCTCAGTGAGCTCTACTTCTACATCAACAAGTACAAGGAAGAGGTGAGGGGGCGGGGTTTATCTCTTGATGACAGTAATTTGTAAACTTGTGCAGAAGTTGTCACTGTCATTTCAACATGGAACCCATCAGCAGCCATCGTCTATCGTCTGATAGAACGGAGGCCAATTACTCAGTAATTCCGGTAAAGCCTGCGGTTAGCGTTTAATGACTTTCAGGCGAGACTTCCTTTTCCATGCGGCATTTACAGCTACAGTGTAAACGCCATCATTTATTGGTCATTAACATCCTGAAGTAGCGCCTGTATAATGTATATGCATATAAGTTACACAAACATAAGTTTCTACTGATTTATTCACATTCACAGGTCTAAAGTTTTCTGAAATATCAACATCATGAAGCAGATTTGTTAAACGTAGAGTCTGCAGCCAGAGTGATGGGAAGAAACAACACCGCAGTGCCTTTGGCCAACTGGCGTCAGTAAAAACCCTCATTTCATTTGACCGCTCTTCTTCAAATATAGCAAAAACCAAAAAAACCTATCATTGGTGTTCTTCCAAAAGGAAACATTACTTTTGTTGTTGACACCATCTGGATTCTTACAGTCTAAACCGCCGTTGAAGAGACTGAAACGTTTTGGATAGCAGTACAAAGAGTTTTTGCAGCGTTCATTAAAGATGTCCACTTCATGGTTCTCTTTAAGTTCTACCCTCACGTGGTTTAATTTGTCTTTCCCCTGTTTCTTTTTTTGCAGATCCTGACGGCGTTGGACCGGGACGGGTACTGTCGCAAACACAAATTGAGGCACAAACTGGAGCAAGCCATCAACCTAATGTCTGGGAGCAGCTGAGAGGAGGGGGCGGACGAATGGACTGACGGGCTGATGGTTGGCCGGGGGGGAAGGGAAGAAGAATGGGGGAGGGGGGAGTGAGGGCATTTTGTTTTTCTGAACTGTTTATACAGTCAGCTGAACTGCTCAGTGTTGGACCGAACTGACAGCCACAGCTTCGGCCCTTTAGCAATCAATCCATCAGCAATTTCCTTGTCAGTTGATTGATTGATTGATTGATTGATTGATTGATTGATTGGAAGACTGATTAACTGGCTGGCTGGGACCCCAACTACCTCCAATTGGTGGGTTTTTGGGGCGGAAAACCACTTTCCAAACCAATTTGGATACATTAACAACAGGATTTCAACACGGAATGGCATCATTTTGGAGCAAAAACAAACCTTCTCGATGCGTTTGTCGGTTTGGATTTGGATTTGAAGTCACTGCAGGTGTAAGTAAGCGATCAAAGCGACAAGATATGACTGTGCAAAGACCTGGAAACTAGCCTGAAGACTGAGTCAGGTTTCACCAAACAACCGATGAGGACTTATCAACCTTATTTCAGGATTTGCAGCCTGGACCGTAACTTTCTTGATACTAGGTCGATGAGCAAAAGGTCGAGTCAAGTTTCCTTCAATGCAACAGACTTCACTTTGAGGGACTTGATCTGGCCTGCAGGATCAAGAAATCATCAGGATGATCAGACAGTCTTAGTAAAACTGAAACAGGTTTGATCTTTAAGAGCCTCAGCCGAGTCTGAAAGAATCAGGGCTAAATATATCATGCTGTCGAGTCCAGGCTGAATGACGTAAGAGGCCTCTTCAATGATGTCGTTATTCTGGACTATTTATCCTCACTTTGACTCCTTGATGGAAGAATCCGGATTCACTGCGAGACGTTCAGGTGAAGCACTTAAGGAGGCAAAGTCAAGTCGTCATTGGGAATATCCGACCAACCCTACAACGCTTTTGGTTGCAGAGGTTCAGGAGGTTGTTTTAAGCTTTAACGCAGGAGAAAGAAGCAATGAAGTGATGTCCGTAAAACGGATGACTTGATGAAACCTCGAGGTCCCTGCTTTGTAAAGAAATATGAGGAATCAGGACTCTATGAGCCAAGACCACTTCACCTTGGACTGTTTGGCCAAGACTGGACAGGATCTAGAAGTTTCTAAGTTGCTGTATGAAATAACCACTCAATGTTTTCTCTGGACAATCACTCTGTACCACAGCACACTGAGCCCGATGCCTACTGACCGACCAGTTCCTGTGTCCATAAACCCGTCCTCTCCTCCCTCTATCTCCTTTTCCTTTACTTCTGTCCTAACGCCTCCGAATTTTACCTCCTACTTTTGTTTCCTATATGGTCTCTAACTTCCCCCTTCTTTCCATCCTTACTCGTTTCCTCTTTCCTCAACTTTTTATTCCTTCTCCCCTATGACCCTACTTCGTCATTGGTCAGTTATGCTGGCCTCTGGCCATCCTATTGGCCAGGAAGACTCTTTAGTAATGTACTGCCCGACCAATCAAGACTGTGGAATTTTTCAGATTCGCCAAATTAATCCAGATTACGTTTTGAATACATTCCAGCACAGGCACACAGGCAAGGTCTGTAAAGAAGCAGGTTTACTAACTTATTTTTCTGATGTAAAGAACTTCATGAAAGTGGACTTTAACGGCGTTTTTCACGACCAGAACGACCCGGGACCCACAGGGTTCTGGACTCAGCACCAGTCAGAAAACGTAGTTTTGGTTGGCGTAGATCTCTTTAACGTCAGACCTTGCACATACACCCACATACAGCCATGCTTTACAGCGCCATGCGTACCGCGCCCAGGGGAAATACTGTGCAGAGCTACAAGCACCGTGCCATGTAAAGACCGGACCGGATCGCGTCAGAGCTGGACCGGACTCGGACCAAACCCGGATCAAAAACAACCTTGAATGGAGTTTTAACCGGACCAGACTGAAGAACTTTTAAGACTTGTGGCCATAATTGTAAACAACAAAAAAAGAAAGATGATAATAATATTAATAATAATAATGATGATAAAGTATAAAAGGAAAAAAAGATACAAAAAGAAAGGAAAAAAGAAATATTGAAATGTTAACATGTAATAAGAACTCTGTGGATCGACAGTTTGGATTCTAAGGAGCTGAACTTGTATAAAGCTGAACATTATGCTACATCAGAGTCAGGAGGCGAGAGAGAGAGAGAGAGGGCCACGAGACGGGGCGATCAACTGCACCGAGACCAAACCAACCCCATCCTCGCACCACGGGACCAGACCAGACTGAACCGGATTTAAGTGACGAGTCGTTCTGATTGGACCCCAGTATGCTGACGCTGGAAATCAAACGGGACTTTTGGTGCTTTGTTTTTGCCAAACGTGAAGTTTGTCTGCACAGGAGAGTTGTGTGTCGGATGGAGGTTTGGGTGGCGTTTGGGGGTTGAATTGTTGCATGTGTAGCGTCTCGTATTGATTGGCTCATGTTAGGCTCCTGCACATCCTGAAGAACAAACGGTGCTTTCACACTGCTGACTCAACCTTAAATGTACAGGACAACTGTTGACGCCAAAGGTTTAAAAACCCTCGTGTGCAGAGACACGACGTGCACAGAGGACGGATGGTGCATGCTTAAAATGAGCGACTATTGTCCAACAATTGAACCCAGTGTGAAACGCTCTCGTTCTCTGGATGATAGATGGTCACATTTCAAATTGAGAGCTTTCTAACATGACAGAGCTGCACTCTTCTTCCCCCTCAGACGCCTTGTTTTTCCTGTGGTGGAACCTTTTCACTTTGCTCACTGGATCGAATCCTACAGCGTCCATTTATAGTCAAACATGCGAAGAAAACGTTAATGCAACAAGGATGTTTTAAAAACACATTCAGACTTGTTCATGCTCAGCGGGGCAGTTTGAGTCCTCAGAGGTTTGCAGAGAGCTTTAAAGCTCCTGTGAGCAACGTTCAGTTTGAGGTGTTTTTGGCGCCTCCTGTGGATGAAAGGGTCTTTGCTGATTGGTCATGTACATGTGGACGTAGAGTTTCTAAACAAAAACAAAATCTCATCCTGTTTCTTTTAACAACATAGAGAATCTTTTAGCTTAAAACTAAATAATGAACCTTCTCTATGATGGTTTCGTTTGCTCTTGTAGATAAAAAAAAAAGGCATCAATATGAATTTGAGTTCGTTTAACCAGCCAAACGTTCCTCACTGGAGCTTTCACTCATATTTCAAGGCAATAACCGAGCACTAGCTCTTTCTTTTTTTCGATATCGACTAAACAGTTTGCGAATCTGTATGCATGGTTTGCTTGAGCATCCATATTTCTGCATCAGTTTCTTCTTTATATTCATCATTTTCTCCACAACGAGACCTCTGGGATGCTGTGGAGAAGTGCAGAAAGTAAAAGCATGTTTCTGAAACACCATCAGGTCTCTGAATCTCTGGAGGACGGTCGGTGTGTCGTGTGAAAATGTTCCATCACAGCTGAAGCGTCTCTCTCTCTCTCTCTCTCTCTCTCTCTCTCTCTCTCACTCTCTCTCTCTCTCTCTCTCTCTCTCTCTCTTTCTTGGCTCTCTGCGATGCCATAAAGCTACAAAGCACCTTTTATTTCTTTCTTGCTGTAGTTTCACTGTCTTTTGAATCTTTGGGGCCAAAAGGATCCGAGCGAGGAAGACGAGGAGGAGGAAGGGTCCTGATAAAGACTGCCTTTTAGATGATTAATTATAGAACAGGGAGGGAAGCCACTACCATACCAATACCACTGTTCATGCAACCTGTGTGTGTGTGTGTGTGTGTGTGTGTGTGTGTGTGTGTGCACATACGTGTGTGTGTGCATACGTGTGCGTGTGTGTGTGTCATCCTGCTGCTGCGGTGGAACCTCAAGCGTTAAATCACTGATCGTATCTGCGGCTCAATTAAAAACCTTTTTCTTTACAGTCGCGGCGTGTAAAATCGGCTGATCTTTATCTTTTTGACGCTTTTTCAAATCTCTGATCTCATCTTTATTTTATCTTTTTCTCTGTTTTTTATATAAATAAAAATCTGAGATCGCCCTTTAGACTCAAAGTCATCAGCAGAGAAATCGATTAAAATCTCAGCCAGTCGTCTGTAATTGTGTCCTCGTCGCCATTTTGCTCAGAGTTTAGCTTTTAGGTTGGCGTGATGAGACGGGAGTTTAGAGGAGAGTTTCTGTCGACATGCCGAAGGGTGAGGAAGAGGAGGAGGAGGAGGAGGAGGAGAAATGAGCAAATCCCAAGAGGAAAATGTAAAGGAAGGGAAAGGGATGATGCATGTAGAAGAGGAGGAAACGCCCGCTGCATGCTGAGGAAGAGGAGTGAACGAGCAAGGGGAGAAATTGTTATTCTGTGGCAGAGAGGAGACGAGGAGGAGGTTCCATCATTCGAAAGGTGAAGATGAGGATAAATAAATGTTAGAATAGTAAACAGGAGGATTAGGACAAAAAGAGGAGGTCAGATTTTCTGTTTTGCATGCCAAAGTGAGGAAGAGGAGCAGAAGGAGGAGAGATGGAGAAGGAGACGCCGGTGGAATACAGAGAGCAGGAGAGAGGGAGAATACTGATCAGGGAGAAACAGACGGAGGCAACGTCATCCATCAAAGCAGCCGAGGAGGGAGGAAAAGCGAGTGTAGAGAGGAGGAGAGGAAGGCGAAACATTAAAGATCTGCTTCTGATTCAGGACTGTGAGAGTAACCATCACAGACCAGGAGGACTCTGAAACTGAAGCTCTCCGTCACTCAGACGTTTAAAATCATTCGGAGAAAACTAAACACACAGCAGGAAGACGATTCATCGTTCAGAGAAACAAACAGATTGACACATTTTCTAAAAGTCTTTCAGGGTCGACTGTCTCCTGACTTTACATCAGAAATAATCCAACCAAACTCAATTCAGAAAACAAGCGTTTTAAAGGTCACATATTCTGTAAATTCCACATCACCATGTTCCTCTAACACTAACATGTGTCTCTAGTCTGTCTACAAACCCCCCAATGATGAGAAAAGTCCATCCTCTCCGTCTTTGGCCTGCTCCACTTTTCAGAAAATGTGTGCTCAAACAGGCCGTTTGGAGATTTTCCCTTCATGACATCACAAAGGGCAGTAACCCCTCCCCCAGGTGGGTGACACTCCCACAGCTAGGTGTTTGTTCTGCCCTCTGAGTCTGCCTTCTCACCGTAAACAATAGGGCATGGAGCGAGAAAGCCCGAGCCACCCAAGCCCTTCGAGAGAGGGGCGTGGTCAGACACAGCTCATTTACATTTAAAGCTACAGACACAGAAACAGCCTGTTCTGAGCAGGGCTGAAATAGAGGGGTTTATAGGCATGATCAAATACAGGATCAGAGTGGATTTAGAACAAGACACTTCACACACATGTTTAGAGGAGCTCTGAGACTTATTTACACTGAAGAGGAGGAGGATATGTGACCTTTAAAATGTTTTTTGCTTACAACCATGCAGACAGACCTGACAAAATATGAACTCAGTTTTTACAAATCAGTATAAAGTTATTCCAGCATCCTCTCAGCTCGTCTTTTGTGACAAAATTGTCAAAGAAATAACAAAGAGGTGCTGTGTGTGTGTGTTTTCACGTTCAGATTTTAATGATGCCTGAGTGACTGAGATGTTTCTGTTTCCTGTGATACCCATGAAACCTCCAGGAAACAAACCTGAGAAAAACAGTTTCAAATTTGTCCAAAACGAATCAACGTTTGGAAGCGTTTCCACTGTGACAGCGAGCGATGGGTGTGTGTGTGTGTGTGTGTGTGTGTGTGTGTGTGTGTGTGTGTGTGTGTGTGTGTGTGTGTGTGTGTGTGTGTGTGTGTGTGTGTGTGTGTGTGTGTGTGTGTGTGTGCTTGTGAGATGTTTCTGCCTTCACACACACACACACACACACACACACACATTATCGTATGTATGCTTTAAACACACACAAACAGACACACACACACACGGCTGGGAGGAGGTAACCGAGACTGAAGAGTGCTAGTGGGAGGGCTGGGTCTAATTCCTGGAACAGCAAACAAAAAAACAAACAGGGATTGGATGATACTTTAACTTAGCTGCAGAGTCCATCCATCTGTCCACACACACACACACACACACACACACACACACACACACACAGCTCAGAGAATCTAACGTTGTCCAGCGGTGAGATATTTATTGATTTTTTTTGCAATTTTCTTTCTTCCTTTTTAATTTATTTTTTATGATGCGTTTTTTATTTATTGTGGGAGGATGTAAACGTTTTTATGAGTTTGTACAGCGTTAAAGAGACCACACACACACACACACACACACACACACACACTTTTGACCATTTACAGGCCGGGAAACAACCACCGACTGTCTGAAACGACCCTGACAGCCAGTTAAAAAAGATAAGGTCGAGTTATGTTTCTGCTCGGTTGTTACCCGTCCTGTCTGTGTTCAAATCCATCGATGCGTCCAATCACTGAATCAGCCGAATCGATGGATCTGATTGGTTTGAGTCATCCGTCAAACTCACACAGCGAAGCGTCAGAGGAGTCGTTTGAAAAAATGCTCAAACCTTTGGACTCTTCTGATGCTTCCAGGAGTTTTCCAAGAGCAGAGAGGCGAGCAGAGAGGTGGGCGGGGCTTTCCCATTAGTGAATGAACAGGATGGGAGCGAGGCTCTTATTGGTTGGAAATGGATGGAAATGGAAACCCCCTTTTGAAATGTCCAAACACAAGAGAAACAGAAGAGAATGACCAATTGGTTTTTATAACTGTCCTCTTTTTGTTATCTCAGCGATCAAAGTGCTCTCATTGGATGTTAGTCTGACGTCTTATTTCCGATGAGGTCGTCATTAAATTGATAAATCTTCCTTTGATTTCCAAACAGACATTTTTAATATTTGGCCTCCTACGATTTGAAAACCAACCAGAACTTCCTTAACTGTCCCGTATGTTTACAACCATTTGTAGTTTGAGATTATTTGAAAGTTATGACTCCTCCCATCCGATTAAGCCCCTCCCACTCTGCAGACTCCTGACAGGTGGTTGGTCATCTGACAGGCGAGGTTAAACCAACAGCCAATCCTAGTGGGCTTCATTGTACCATAGCAGCAGCAGCAAAAATCACAGGACCCCCCTGTGGGCATGATGGGGTGGCGGAAGGGGGGGGGGGGTTCGGATGTCTTTATTGTACCATAATATAATTATTATTACTATGATTATGATTATTATTCAG
>CM036547.1:29274280-29281780 GCA_020745685.1 Tautogolabrus adspersus | reverse complement strand
GAGTAAAGTTCTGTGCAAATGAAACTGGGGCGATGTCGACTCATAACTTTCAGATTTCTAAAATCCTCCCTGCAGTCCGTTTAAAAATAACCTAAGCAACACTTTAAAGACTTTAAGGGCCCTCGATTCCTGTGGCCCCTGGTATCCCTCTGCAGTAATCCACCCGTGACTGCATCATGTTTTATCACGTCTCACAGAAACTTTGCTTTTCACTCTGAGATTTCCCTCCTCACAGTTGGTCTCTGCTTCGTCCTCGTCCGCAGCGAACACAGCATTCTTTTTAAAGTGTTTTAAATGAATTAGTCGTGAAATCGTCTTCACACATTCTCTGCTGCTGGACACGTTTCAGACGTTGGCTCCGCTTTAACCCACTGAGCGGAGATAGAGACCCGTCACCCAGGGATTAGTCTGTACCGAACCCTTTCCCTCTCTGAGCTGCAGCTAATGAGGCTCTGACTGTTTGTTAGGGAGATGAAAATACCCACAATCCCTCAGGAGGAAATTAACGGCCACTCTCCAGAGATTAGACCGAACTCAGAACTGTGGGAAGCTGCTCAGTGTGAAAAATACCAAATTGTAATTATTATTTTCATCATTTAATGACTTTTCAATTCTTATTTACATTTTTAGATTCTTATTACGGTGATGGAGCCGCTGTCACATCCCAGCGGCTCAGAGTGGAAGGTAATCACATGCATTCTCCAGAGATTAGACTAGACCATATTTTGTTGTTGATTAATGAAAATATGTAGGTCACGATACACTCAGAGGAAGCAGGACAAAATAAGGGACAGCAGCCACCCAGAGATTAGACCCGACCCAGAACTCACAAGAGCTTCTCCTTTGAGATGTTCATTGGAGCACTAAATTACTGTTACCAAGTGATAGACACGTCCCAATGGAAGAGACTATGCCCTGGTGGTGTCTGTAAAAAGAGCTGGCACTGTATCTTTGGAGGAACGGATCAAAATAACGTCTGCTGTCCAGAGAGTAAACCAGACCGAAACTCACACTGTGATGGAAACTTTTAACCACCAGATAATAAGGTGTGGGTACTGGCTAATCCCTGGACAGTCACAATGTTTTAACATTTATATCCCTGTGATTAGAAATAAAACAAACAAAACTCAAAACAATAAATAATGAGCCACAACGAAACCTGAGATTTAAATACTTTAACAAACCAGCAAGGAGACCGCCATCATGGGACTCCAGCGCCCCCTGCAGGAACAGACGGGTGACGTTACTCAGGCTTCAAACGTTCATATTTAGAGTATATGGTGCGAACGCGAGGCACGGGGGTTGCAGGTCTGTCGCTGGAGGAGAGCGGAGGCTTCAGTATGTTTCTTTTGGTTTCATGCTGGTGCTCAAGGGCGACATCTGCTGAATCAAAAAGTCGCACATTCTTCCTTTAAATATCTTATTTTGAAAATAAACTGAAGTTGTCAGATAAATGAAGTTTAGCAGGAGAGGAAAAGAGGTTACCTCAGTACATTCTACATAGCTACACAGGTGCATTATGGGAAGTGGAGTTTTATCAGCTGCCTCACATTCGTCTCTTTACATTTACTTATTTCTCGTCCTGCTCATCGATTGGCTGAAAATGAATGTCATCTAAATAAATGAGAGCAGAGGAAACACACTGTCTCCTGTCATTTTAGTCCCACACACACACACACACACACACACACACACACACACACACGCAGACACAAGAACGCACACACACACGAACACACACGCACACACTCTTTTCGACTGTCCTATCAGTGGAGCCAATTAGCTAATGGCTCGTTAAGGACAGCGTCCATTAGAGCTTCTAATCAATCAATTAAACCGAAGAGATGAGGATTCAATTGATCCTCCTCAGCCTTCCTATTGATCTCATAATACGGTCACCACGGCGGACAGTAATGATGACGAGGCTGAGTCAGCAGAGCGTCTGTGAGTATGTGTGTAGTACAGTTTTAAAAGAAGTCTTGAGTGTTATCACGGTATTAGTATTATTATTACTCCTGCACACTGATTATATTGCACAAAAACATTGTCAACGTTTCAGAACCAAGACGTTGGCAATAATTTTGGCTTGTTTATGCATTTTGGCTCGTTATTCAATACGCTAAATGTACTTGAGCTTGTTTATTTCTTTTCTTGTCTTCTGACGACTCAAAGCTCCTTTACACCGCAGGTCACACCTACACATTCACACACTGATGGTAGAGGCTGCTGAGTAAAGAGTCCATCAGTATTAACTCATCCATTCATACACATTCACACACTGATGGTAGAGGCTGCTGAGTAAAGAGTCCATCAGTATTAACTCATCCATTCATACACATTCACTCACTGATGGTAGAGGCTGCTGAGTAAAGAGACCATCAGTATTAACTCATCCATTCATACACATTCACACACTGATGGTAGAGGCTGCTGAGTAAAGAGACCATCAGTATTAACTCATCCATTCATACACATTCACTCACTGATGGTAGAGGCTGCTGAGTAAAGAGACCATCAGTATTAACTCATCCATTCATACACATTCACACACTGATGGTAGAGGCTGCTGAGTAAAGAGACCATCAGTATTAACTCATCCATTCATACACATTCACTCACTGATGGTAGAGGCTGCTGAGTAAAGAGACCATCAGTATTAACTCATCCATTCATACACATTCACACACTGATGGTAGAGGCTGCTGAGTAAAGAGACCATCAGTATTAACTCATCCATTCATACACATTCACTCACTGATGGTAGAGGCTGCTGAGTAAAGAGACCATCAGTATTAACTCATCCATTCATACACATTCACACACTGATGGTAGAGGCTGCTGAGTAAAGAGTCCATCAGTATTAACTCATCCATTCATACACATTCACTCACTGATGGTAGAGGCTGCTGAGTAAAGAGTCCATCAGTATTAACTCATCCATTCATACACATTCACTCACTGATGGTAGAGGCTGCTGAGTAAAGAGTCCATCAGTATTAACTCATCCATTCATACACATTCACACACTGATGGTAGAGGCTGCTGAGTAAAGAGTCCATCAGTATTAACTCATCCATTCATACACATTCACTCACTGATGGTAGAGGCTGCTGAGTAAAGAGTCCATCAGTATTAACTCATCCATTCATACACATTCACTCACTGATGGTAGAGGCTGCTGAGTAAAGAGACCATCAGTATTAACTCATCCATTCATACACATTCACTCACTGATGGTAGAGGCTGCTGAGTAAAGAGTCCATCAGTATTAACTCATCCATTCATACACATTCACACACTGATGGTAGAGGCTGCTGAGTAAAGAGACCATCAGTATTAACTCATCCATTCATACACATTCACTCACTGATGGTAGAGGCTGCTGAGTAAAGAGTCCATCAGTATTAACTCATCCATTCATACACATTCACTCACTGATGGTAGAGACTGCTGAGTAAAGAGACCATCAGTATTAACTCATCCATTCATACACATTCATACGCCGCCAACGAAGCAGCGGGAGCAGCTTGGGGTTAAGTGTCTTGCCCAAGGACACATCGGCATGTGGCTGCAGGAGCTGGAGATTGAACCCCCGACCTTTCTGTTAAGAGATGACCGACTCTACCAACTGAGCCACAACCAGCCGAGAAGTACAGGGGGCGCTGTGCTCTCTCTCAGGTTGTCTGATCCATCGTACCCTGTTAGAGCGAGGTTTGAACATTAACAGAAACTGAATTTGACAGAAGTTAAAGGTTTCGTCAATCATTTTTCAAATTAACGTCCACATGAAAAATTAATTTCTTTGTGACGTTGTCTTTAAATCAGATTTGTTTGCATGTTTCCACCATCACTGAGCTTCACTTTGAGACAGAAACAATACAACACACACACACACACACACAGTGAGAGCAGCAGCGTGGAGACGGTGTGTGTGTGTGTGTGTGTGTGTGTGTGTGTTTAAACTCTGGGACAGCTGCCCATAAAGTCTCATTAATTTGGTGGCGTCAGGCCCACTGGCCTGCACACAGAGAGTTAAACCTTCTGCTGATGAAGCTGCGTTCAAACACCAGCGGACAGACACCGTCACACACTGTTGTTCACACGTTGGCGGCTCACACCCTGTTTGTGTCCGTCTCTGTGTTTGTGTTTTTGTGTGTTTGTGAGGACCGAGGATGGACCTACATTATGAGGACAAAGCTGCTCATCATTCTGTGACCTGATTAGAAATCAACCACTGCAGATACACTCATCATTTCTTTAAATAAATTATAGATTCATCTTTGTGTTCATGATTATTAGGAATCTTTAAGAGTCGCATTATAAAGATCTCACTTTGACAAAACATTTCTCACTATTTTCACTTACTTAAAGGAGCAATCTGTAACTCTGACCCCTAGTGTTTAAAATGGGTACTGCAGTCCAGATTCTAAACATTGCAGAGAGCTGTCTCCCCCCCCCCCCCCCCCCCCCCCTCTAGAGTGGATGCTCACGCAGGTCACCATGTGGTGGACTCTGAAGCTTCAGTGTTTATCCAGCTCTGCATCGGTCTGTAAACCTTTCTGCGTTCTAACCTCTCTCCATTTTTCAAAAGCATCTCCAATATTGATCCTAGTTTGAGCACGTTTCTGCTCGTGGAGCTTATTAGAAACATGCAGAGGCTTTTTAGGTCGGGTACAATCACTTCTATCTGAACCAGTTCTCTTGCCCGCTTCCATCGCTGCAACACCTGTTGGTTTGACCTGATAACTGCTCTCATATCTGGCAAACCGAGGGGCGTCCAAAACGGCCGTGTGGGGGTGCCTTAAAACCGCCTACCTTCTCTGGTCCAAACAAATCCAGACCATTCAGGACCAGAATCTAAAGTTAGAAGGAGGACATACTGGCTGCTGCATTGTTGTCATGTTTCCTTAATGTCTGATCATAGAGTAAGGTCACTTTATTTCTTATGTCTCTGGAGGCTCTGGTTTTCACTGACTCCAACATGAACAATTTTCTTTACTTTTCACTTTAGATCTTCAGTCATATTTTTAACCTAAAGCTGCTGCGAGAGAGAGAGAGAGAGAGAGAGAGAGAGAGAGAGAGAGAGAGAGAGTGCTGTCTGAATTACACAAATACATTGCCAACATAATTGTACGATTCAGACAGTGTGCAGCAGTTTGTCTGTGAACTTTGATAATAAAAAATAAGAAATTGCCCGCTGTTTGTGGTCTGACCTGCTCAGATGACAGAAGAAGAAAAAGTTGAGGAGGGCGATGACATCATGGAGATCCAGTTTGATGGTGAGGTCATGCAGCAGATATTACTGATGGAGGCAGACACACCGAACGACATAGAATATTCTATTACACCGAGAGAGAGAGAGAGAGAGAGAGAGAGAGAGAGAGAGAGAGAGAGAGAGAGAGAGAGAGTAGGTGTGTAGGTGTGTAGGTGTGTGTGTGTGTGTGTGTGTGTGTGTGTGTCTCTGTGTGTGTGTGTGTGTGTGTGTGTGTGTGTGTCTCTCTGTGTGTGTCTCTCTGTGTGTGTGTGTGTGTGTGTGTGTGTGTGTGTGTGTGTCTCTCTGTGTGTGTGTGTGTCTGTGTGTGTGTGTGTGTGTGTGTGTGTTAGTGTATGTGTGTCTCTGTGTGTCTCTGTGTGTGTGTATGTGTGTGTGTCTCTGTGTGTGTGTGTGTCTCTGTGTGTGTGTTAGTGTGTGTGTGTCTCTCTGTGTGTCTCTGTGTGTCTCTGTGTATGTGTGTGTCTCTCTGTGTGTGTGTGTGTCTGTGTGTGTGTGTGTGTGTGTGTGTGTTAGTGTATGTGTGTCTCTGTGTGTCTCTGTGTGTGTGTATGTGTGTGTGTCTCTGTGTGTGTGTGTGTCTCTGTGTGTGTGTTAGTGTGTGTGTGTCTCTCTGTGTGTCTCTGTGTGTCTCTGTGTGTGTGTGTGTCTCTCTGTGTGTGTGTGTGTGTGTGTGTGTGTGTGTGTGTGTGTGTGTTAGTGTATGTGTGTCTCTGTGTGTCTCTGTGTATGTGTGTGTGTGTGTGTCTCTGTGTGTGTGTGTGTCTCTGTGTGTGTGTTAGTGTGTGTGTGTCTCTCTGTGTGTGTCTCTGTGTGTGTGTGTGTGTGTGTGTGTTAGTGTGTGTGTGTCTCTCTGTGTGTGTCTCTGTGTGTGTGTGTGTGTGTGTGTGTGTGTGTGTGTGTGTGTGTGTGTGTATGTATGTGTCTCTCTGTGTGTGTGTGTGTGTGTGTGTGTCTCTCTGTGTGTGTCTCTGTGTGTGTGTGTGTGTGTGTGTGTGTGTATGTGTGTGTGTGTGTGTGTGTGTCCACTCTGCTCCCTCATCATTAATTCATGTCATCTTTTCCACTCAGAGTGTTTCTGACCTGCTGCAGACTCTCTCACAGATTTTCATGTGACAATAAAAACATAAAAACAGGATTTTATAATAAAGTTCAAACTGATGACTCCGTCTGTTTTTATCTGGTATTAAATTAATTCAGTAAATTAATTTGACTCATTTAGTGAAGTAGTTATTTCCACGTGTTATTCATGAGGTGAAGGCGATCAGACCTGATCACAGCTCCTGATTCTTCTCGTGTCATCGTGACGAGTTAATCTGTGTGGAGTCCTTTCCTTATCGAATCGTTAAACCAGCTTAATAATAAATATATGAATAAGTGCAGTCAAACGATTAATTATATATCACCATGAATCACTGGATTTCAATTATTTAACTCTTAACTAAGATTTTAATCAGCTAATTCTGTTTATAATGAACTCAAGGTAACATTCACATTAACCGGCGACTTCCAACCGAATGCGTCTGTGGTTGTCTTAGTTACAAACATATATCCATCCAGCTTGTTCCGTTCTGGGTCGAGGGGGGGCCGGAGCGAATCACAGCTGTCATTTGGCGAGAGGCGGGGTTACACCCCGGACTGTTCACCAGTCAACCACAGGGCTGACATACAGAGACAGACAACCAGCCACACAAACATTCATGTGTTATTCGTCTTCAACATCTGCTGAATCTACGACATCCACAGACACATTCGGCTAAAAGTCACCAGATAACATGGTCTCTCTTTGAACCGTTACACCGGTGTTATGATAAAACAAGAAACATCTGTTTACAAAGTCAATGGATGTGAGTTCTTAAGAGGCCGAGTTGACGTAGAATCTGAAAATCTACAAATAATAGAAACTGTCTTCACTCTCATGGCGCTCAGGAAGTACCTTCAGGTCAAGCAGGATTTCACAATAAAAGCGCCCAGGGCAGAGACCTGCATTTTGGCTCGTTACTCAATAAGCTCTGTAAAGTAAAAAGGTCCAAGTTAAAAATGTGTTTTTAAAAATGTACACTGATGGGGCACAGATGGCCTAGCGGTTAGGTCCCGCCCATGTTTGGAGTAAGTGGTCCTCCAAGCGGGCGAACCGGGTTGGAGTCCGACCTGTGGTACGTTCCCACATGTCATTTCCCACTCATTCCCTAGTTTCCTACTCTATGCACTTTCCAATCGAAAAAGGC